>VZRH01007250.1:72595-105806 GCA_013397555.1 Urocynchramus pylzowi | reverse complement strand
GGGAGGCGATGGCTGGGGGCCAAGAAGAGTGCAGTGGTGGTGGTTAGGTGAGGAAGTGGAGGGAACAGAGACTGATGAGGAGGGTGCGGTGGAGCTGCACCTCTGAAGCCTCTGCCTTCAGAGGATGAAGGAGATCTCTGTTCTTGAGAATCCCAGGCTCCAGGGGGGAAGATATGGGGGGGACTGGTGTCCCGAAAGTAAGAGACTGTCACTCTTCTGGAAATGGGCAGAGCATCCTTAAAAAAAGGAGCCCAAGAAGCAGTTTGGATCCATGGTCAGTGGTGAGAGCACTGAACATGGAAGGAAGATTGTCACCCTGGCAGATTTTCCCTGGATGGCTGCCAGGTGTGCCGATGGAAGCGCAGGAGGGTTCGACCGTGCTTCCTGGGGAGGCCTGTGGTGCGAGAGGGAGACTCCTCTCTCCTGATGAACTGGGAGGGGGTTGTGTGAGAGGTGGTAATGGACTGAGAATTGAGTGTTCGAGGGGTGGTAGCTGGATTGGGAAGGTAAAGCTTTGACACATGGTGTGATGGAGGAAAGGTGGGGGGAAGGAGTAGTGGTTTGAAGATTTCCATTGTGGACTTTGTGTGTGTATGGCTTTTTTTTCCCTTCTTTCTTTGTGTTTGTTGTAGATTTAATAAAGTTGTTTTCCTTTGTCCCTGAAATGAAGCCTGCTTTGCTGTATTTTGGGTCACATCTCACAGTAGCCATTCTGAAAAATACACTTTCATGGGGGCACTGGCATTGGGCCAGGGCCAACCCATGACAAATATTAAACTTTGATCTTCGGTATTTTCTCCAGAGGGATACAAAAAGGTACTTAAAAATATGAGGAGATTCTCTGTATTCTCACAGTCAGAAAAATGCTCCTTCACACTGGACCATTACGTACCTTCACTTGGTGAAGTCTTTATTTAAAAATAGAGTCTGATTTAGAAATTAGAGACCAACACATTCTTTGCTACATAGGGAAGAATGATCACAATCCTTCTCACTACTAGAAAAGCATTGATATTTCTGGGTTAAAAAGCCTTTTGCTTTCTGACTGATTTAATAAATCTATATACTAATAATTTGCAATAGCTTATATTTCTCAGAAGGGTTGAAAAAGGAACAGATTTAAGTCCCATTTAGAAAGTGTGGGTTAGAACATTCTCCTCTCAGTAGGATTTGTGATTTGTCAATCTGAAGAATTGTTTCTATGTGTGCATTTCCCTTCTTTAGGAAGTATTCCATCCACTACAACATTATGTAAAATCAGTAATGATTTCCTTTTCCCTTACAATTGTCTGAGCAGGTCTAACGTGCAAATTTATTCAGAAGAGAGCTTATTGTGAGAATCATAAAATCTTGAGAGGGAAAAACTTCTGAGCTGGAGCATTTGCAGGGAAATGGAACAAGACGTGCCCCAAAAATGTTTTCTCATGAAAGTGGAAATACTTAAATTGACTAGAGATAACTAAAGAGATTCCCATTTGAATTGCATTGCTAAAGTTGAGCAGCAAGGGATAACTTAGACAACACTTTGACAATTTTGTGTATGATTCAAGTGGTAATTCCTCCAGCCTCCCTGACCCAGCACTCTCTTGTCTGGGTCTCAGGTACCTGTTGGGATCTCTGTCTGGGCTGAGGGATGCTGCTTCCAATTTACAGGTTCAAACACTAATGAAGCTGAACAGGTATCGCAGAGACTCACAGAAACACTGAGAGGACATTGTCACAGTCACAGCTGTGGCTACACAGATGGCCACAGACAAGATGCTGACTTCAACAACACATATATAGAGAACTCAGGTTTAATAAGAAGATATAAGAATTTATGATGGACTGCAATGAGCAAACATAGGCTCAGACAGACATGTATGGACTGGCCCCATTTTATACATGACCAGACCCATTTATAGCACTTTCTGTCTCACTCCCACCAATTGTTCCATTCTTCTTTTTCTTCTGCTGCACATCCCTTCACAGGTCTGTACAACTTTATTAATCCCAGTAAGAGTTTCCCCTTGTTTACGGTCTTCCTAGTTGCAAAGTCCGTGCTGAAATTCCTGGAAGAGGTGCTTGTAGTGTATGCATTGTGTAACTAACAAGGTTTGTGTCTTGAAATTGTCTCCATTAGGATTTTTTGGTTCGTTTTGATTTGTTTTGTTTTTAAGTTCTGTGTCTCTGTACATTTTGTTTCTGCTTTTCCCTCATTTTCCCCAATTGACAAGTTTGATGAAAATAGGAAGCTAGAACCCAACTTAGATTTAGGAATATTCTTAGGTAACTAGAAGATAGATACAAAATACCCAGCCAGATCCCATTTTGTGATTACAGCTTGAATCTGATTGTATTTCAATGTTTTAAAACTGACAACTAGTTTTTTTCCTCTGAGAAAATAATACTTTTCATTAATAGAATGCCTTTCATCCAGAGATCTCAAAGGACTTTACTAGAAACAATAAAGCTTGAACTACTCAGTAACATTCTATTTTCATTTTGGATATTGTTTTCTCACTGTTCTATCTCAGTCAGGTGATTAAATTTATGTATGTGTTTATATTTTCCTTTACAAACTACATGAAGCCTATCTATCTGACTTGGAGTTTATTTCTCTTTTCAGTATAAATTTTCAGTATTAACTTTAATTATATGAATACAAGTGCATACATACTGTTTTAAGTATGATCTCACTCTATTGCAGTCTTTCCATCTTAAATCAATAATCTCAACTGGATAACCATAATAAAGAAATGTGACCAAAAATATTATAAGGAATATAAAAAAAGTGAAGAGAGTATCAGTGTGCTTATTCTGTTAAGAGCAAGGAAAAACAAAGATAATCAGACTGCTGACTACACTCTAGCCAGGGGTAATAATCCCCATTTCATCAGGTACATTTAAAAAATTGTGTTTCACATTCCTCTAAAGCAGCTTTGCACATGTCACAGCACAAATTAGTGAAGTCTAAATTTCAGCTCAAGGCTCCATGTGTCATTTAATGACATACAATTGCTAACTGTAGCCAAAAGCAGACTTCCATCAGGGATACTGAAACTCCTCATTTACATAAGAATGGGAAGTTAATTGTGCTACAGATATTCTGGCTTCCCCAAGGAATTCATTAAGCATGCTGGACTTGGTAAGAATATAACTTAACTGACATTTCTAGGAAACCAGGGATATTCGACTTCAGAAATGCAACCTTTGGAAGCAAAATAAATTGTTTAATATTAATTTGATTCAAACCTTTCCAGACTGTGTGTGGAATACCTATTACACTCTCACTTCTCAAGTAATTTTCTAGATATATGTAGTCCCTTAAAGTAAGTTTTCTTCCTTTTCAGTATAGAATCCTGAGCTGCTCTTATTATTTGACAAGAGGATTTATACTTACATTTGCTGCTGAGGAATTAAAAAAAGAAAAGCTGGGTGACATTTTGCATCTTATACACATTGTTGTTAGTAAGCAGTGTATTTATTTTAAAAAGTATAAAAATTTGTACAAGATATTTATTTCAGTATTATAATATAGCTGTATAACTCGCAAAAATATAGCAATAAAATTCTATCATAGATAAGATACAATCTCCAACAAAATGGTGTACATTTCTTATATCAAAAAAGAGTCTTATTGTGAAGACCTTGCTTTCACAATTTCCACTACAAAGGCTGTAGTCAACTGAAAGAGATAGAAAATATTCCAATGTGATAACATTTATTTCTCACAAGGACTTTTTTTTCTTATGAAACCTACTTTTTTTGGAGTGAATTATTATTAGATGGAAAATAAGTATTTACTTAATGGAGGGGAGGGATCTGTTTATAAGTTACAGACATTTTATTTAATTCAAGAATAATTTTTAGGAATTTTTTTCTGAATTATGGAGGAACTATGAAATCATGTTTTTAATCATATATTCTGACAGAATACTAATGCATTCTTCTTTCATTGCACTTATGTATTTATACAGTACATCAAAATATTTATATTTCCATACATTGAAGAGTCTTTACCTATTTTCATTTAGCTTTATTTCATGCATGCTCATTCACTGCTGAAAGTTTCTAGTCAGCTAAAGAGTTTTCCCATGCAATACTAGGAAGACAATAGTAACAATTTGTTAGCTATTCCCTGAAATAAGTTTTTAAATTTTTTAGCAACACATGGCATATCAGCTTAAAACTGTATGCTTCTTATGCTTATTTTTTACAGAAACTTTAACTTCTAATTTAAATTTTATCAGTAGACTTGTAGCATTATTGCTGTCATTAAAAAGAAGCTTTAGCCAGTCATGGTATTAAATTGACTGAATGTTAATAACCTTACAATTTTGCACAAAAAAAGAAAAAAAAAAAAAGGAAGACATTTTCCTTGCATTAATTGGTTTTATTGCCATTGTAATTGTGAGAATATATGCACAAGGTCGTGTGTGTGTGTGCATACTGAATGCAGAGGAAATCTTTTTTTTTTTATTGGTTCAATTTTCCAATTGTATTGTAAATCTCTTATAACCCTCTTCAGTTTCATACCACAGTATCAAATCAAATAGAACAGTTCAATATAAGAATAATATAGATCATAATATTGCCTTTCTGAGCTGTTTTTTCCTGAAAAATCCTATGATAGGGATAAATCAAGTGTACCATGTACATTTTACTATTTCAAATACATTTAAATATTATATCTATAAACTTAAGTCAGGACAGCTGCAATAGAAAAATCGTAATGTCCTAATTTAGGGAACAAGGTGTATGGATTAAGGATAGTAAAAGAACAATATTCAATACAAATCTGGAAAGATCAGGAGGTAAATAAACAGCACAATACCAATAAATAACAAAGGCAAAATTAGACTACAGTGCTGTTGACTAGCATGAACAATATTAAGTGGCAGAACAGAGAGAAGTCTTATGAGTCCTTTTCACTGAAGTTTAAAGCCTAAAAAATTAGTAACCACAGTGCTTGACATCTGTAAAAATCTCTGAGAAAACAGGTATCTTAAACCTGCTAAAAGGAAAATAATTATTGTGTTATAGCATCATCAGACTGTCAACTTTATAAGAGTGATGCAATAGGGATTACAGGGTAAGGAATAGTACTGTATATGAAGGATAATATATAATTATTACAGGTAAATACAGGTAAAAAGAAGGTTTTCAGAATCTTTGTGGGTGGCATTCATAAACTAAGTATTAGGGTTGAGTTATCAACACCCTAAGCAGAGTGACTATTATACTCAGGAAATATTAAGTGATATTAGGGAAGCTTCAAAATTACTAAGAGTAGCAGTAAGAGTTCTAGCTAGCCATACATGGACTGGACTAATGCCTTGCCAGCAAGAAATGCAGAGAGGCTGATTTCTAGAACTAGTCTTGGAAACCACAGGTAAAGATGCCATTCTGATTTACCACTCTGGTAATAACACACAGGATTCAGGACAAAAGATATTAGTGAAATAATAATGTAATAAATGTAACAAAATTAACTTTAGGATTGTAGCAGAAGAAAGTAGGCAAACTAAATTGAGGAAGTTTATACCTACTTTCAAGAAGAGGACTGCAAGAAAATTAGTAAAGGGAACAAAATAGCACAAGAAACTCTAGAAATGGTCTAAATATCAAGTAGTCTAAAAGGAGCCAGCAGGGTGTTTTTTTAGAACTGGATAACAATATGTACACCAACTCAGAATGAAAGTGGAATGTGCCACTCCCCACCCCCTCCAAAACAACACGCTATCTCCCAAATTAAAGCCCTAACAGTGACAAGGGAGGGCATCTCCCAGGATATCATATGCTGGATGTCCTGGAACTGAAGAGATGTATCTATGGATATTTAGGATGAGAAAGGTGTTCAACTGGTGGTGGATGAAGAGCATTCCTTCCACCTGCTGGTAACTCAGGAATCACAGGGATACCTAGCACAGCTGTAAAGAAAAGTTCAGGATATTATTTTGCATGTAACTGGGCCTTTATTGAATGCAAAGGCTGTCAAGTTTTTGAGTGGTGGGCAAAGGATGCTGAACTACCATCAACAAATGGACAAGCCTAGTGGATAGATAATGATGTGTGTAGTAATACTATCAGCTTATAATAGAGCAAAATGCCTCAGTCCAAAAACTATGAGTGTGTCAAGGAGGCATCAATGGTTAAGGTAATAATTTCCAGCTTTCCCCTGCATGCTGGTTTTGGTTGGTTCACAGTGGCTACCATGGGGCCGTGTGTTTGAATTTGTGCTGAAAACAGTGTTGATAACACAGATTTTTTTGTTATTGCTGAGCAGTGCTTACACAGAATCAAGACCTTTTGTGCTTTTTGTACTGCCACCCTGGTGAGGAAGTTGGGAGTGCATGGGAGGTTGGCAGGAGGCACAGCTGGGACAGGTGACCCAAACTGACCAAAGGGATATTTCAGACCATGTGGCATCATGTTCAGATATAAAGTGTGGGGAAGAAGGAAGAAGGGAGAACTACAGAAACATGGAATCATAGGATACGCTGAGTTGGAAAGGACCCACCAGGAACCTCAAGTCCAATTCCTGGCCCTGGGCAGGACATCCCAAAAGTCACACCTTGTGCCTGAAAACATTCCTTGAACTCTGTCAGGCTTGGTGTTGTGACCACTTCCCTGTGGAACCTGTTCCAGTGCCCAATCATCCTCTGGATGAAGAACCTTCTCCTCATATCCAACCTAAACTGCCCCTGACTCAGATTCATGCCATTTCCTTGAGTCCTGTTACTGGTCACCAGAGAAGCATCCCTGCCTCTCCACTTCCCTGTAAGGATGTTGTATACTACAATAAGTTCTTCCTTCAGTCTTCTCTTCTCCAGGTTGAATAGACCGCAGCCACTCTTCACACAGCTTCTCCTCCAGATCCTTCACCATCCTTGTGTCCCTCCTTTGGATGCTCTCTAATAGCTCAACGTCTTTTCCATGTTGTGGTGCCCAAACACACACCATATGAGGTACAAATGAAGGACAGTGCATCTATGCTTTAAAGTAGACATGGAGGTTAATGAAAGATGCCTAAAATTCTATTTAAGAAGATGTGGCAAGGCACAAAACTACTTGTTCCATTCTTCTTTCTACTTATACTTAGCTTTTCCATATTTAGATAGAGACATAGTTGATCCTTCTTAGGTAGAATAGATTCACTTTGTTTTCTTCCAATATCCTCAGACAGTTACACTGCAGAATCTAACCTCTAGCCCAGACACTTTAAAACAAAAACTGTAAAATATGGTAACACTTTTCCATATTGAAACATAAAATTATGATATATTTCTCTGAGTGTAAAATTATCAGGTTTAATCATCTTTATGTTTTATGCATTATGTACTTGCTTATGAAAAGTTTGCAAAAGGAAGCAATCACCTTTTCTTGCAAATTAAGGAAGAATTGAGTTTATTTCATATTAAAGTGCTCTAAAAATGTCTCCTGTTTTTTCGGAGTAACATTTCAATCAAATTTTAAAAGGCATGATTGACAACCTCCCAAACCAAACTTTTTCTTCGTAAAAAAATGACAAGACAAATTATTCTTTATCCACCAGATGACATAGTTTTTGATAACAAATTACTCATATTTAGCTTGAAAAAATATATCTAAGGAATTTTAAAGGACCCTGTATTGTTCATCTGCCTCATGAAATAGTTATTTTTGTAAGAATATCATTGTACACCTTCAAATTCTATATGTAGAAGTCTCATTACTTTATTTGTCTATGTATTCAAGTTGCTTTTGAAATTCTATATATGTGGACACAATTACACAGCTTGATCTGAAAAACAATAAATAAATTGTATGCATGGGGCATTTCCTCTGTGCACACAGTGTGACCTGCTGAGCTACTGCTGAAATAAATAAAAAAAAATTACAATTTGTACTCTAAATCATTCCTCTGGTATCACCCTAACCAGAAGTATTGGTGCAAAATGATGAAGAAAGTAAAGAATTTGCAAACTATTGTCTCTGTAAGGGAATTTTTAATTTCCATGACTATATCCTTCTTGGATTCATGTCTTTTATTATACCATGCATCTTGTTATTCTTGTTATATTATTTCATTGATTTTTTCAAAGCATTGTTTGCATGTTGTGCAACAACTTGATCTCTGAAAAGCTGCATTTTTTCAGTTTCATTCCCCATACATTTCTAATGTCAAATGCATTTCATCTCTATAGCAGTACCTTGAAGGAGTGATCACATTTCTGTAATCACTTCTTCTTTACATCAGTCAGAATAAGTTGGTTTTGGAAGATAATGTTTTGATTAAGAACTAAAATCAGAATTAAAATATGTTACTTATTTTGTATTCATACATTTTGGCCACTTAAGTTTTAATATTTATTAGGTAGGTGAAAGCAATTCTCATTATACAAATAAAAGCATAAACATGTGAAACTATTCCCAATTTATGTATATCTTAGAATAAAGCTCTTGTAAATCTGTCTCACAAATTTATTTTCTTGTGTTTATTTTACATGAAAAAATACAGCCGTAACTCTTAATCCCTAAAGCCATGTTTAATTTTTACACATAAATAATAAGGTAGGATTGCATAATTCTAAAATTCTAAAATAAAGAAATATAAAGAAAATATAAAATAAAGAAAATAAAGAGCTCAAATCTTCTGCCTAAGAAATGTTAAATAAACTGCCTAAATATAAATCACCTTCTTGTTTAATGTCCTTGAAAATTAGGTATTTTTGTCTTGTTCTACTTAATCCATCTTTTATATTATTAAACCTTTCTACTTGGAACATTCTCAAAAGTCTTTGGTGCTTCTTTGGTGATAAATAGAAAAAAAACAGAAAGTAAAGTTCAAGCACTGGACTCCATACTTTCCATATTTCTTAATTCTTAGCTCTTGTCATTGTTCTCCTTTGAATCTCAATAGCTATTTTTTCCCCAATAATTCTGCTACAAAAACAGTCTTTCAGGTTAATAGATGTAAAAAGATCTGTACCGTAAACTTTGAAGTACCCTTCCATCCTTGTTCCATATTCTGTTTAATAGAAAAAAAAAAAAAACCTAATGAGAAAGATGTTGGGGAAATAAAAAAAACCAAAAAACACCATCATATTCAGTGACTGAATATGAAAAAAACCATTATCTTTTCAGACCATATTATCAATTAAAAATAAAAATGAATGCATATGAAAACACTGGTGAGAAAATTTGGTCAGTTAACAGGTAGAGGGGAAATATGATCTTCCAATAAAAACTAATTCATAATTTAAAAAAATAAATATATAGTACTTTGAGCATCTGTGTAAACAGTGCTGATTACTCATTCAGATAAAATGTATGCATATTTTTTGACAAAACTGTGAACCATTGGACTTACTGGAAAAGACTGAAGAAAGTATTCAAGTAGATTTCATTATAAAATTTCAGTCTTTCTTCAGTGAAGAATCCTTTAATAATGATTTCCTGAAAATGTGCAGGAAATTAGGCAAGAGAAAAATTAAATGCCACTTCATGCTTGAGATACTCTTTTAACTAAATGGACAAGTAGTGATGATGTATATACAAAACCAATATTTAAACAGAGAGATTAATGTGCAAATTACAGAGCTATTTTATTATGATTTTTTTCAAGGAGAAGCAATATTTCTATTACATGTAATAAAATCAGTATTGTTAGCTTCTGATGGGTATACTCCGAAAGACTTGAGTCTGCTTTTGGCTTCAATATATGAACATTTTCCTTTTACAATTTATGTGATCTTAAATGTGAAAAAGGTTACTTTATAGTGCAGGAAACATTCACTAAAATATTTTTAATTTTTACCTTTTGTGTGATTGGTAGGTAGAAAGTTTCTGGTCTTTTAATGATTATGGATTTTTTTAAAAATCAACGTAACAGATTACATATATATTCTCTTTATGATACATTGATGAAACCTGTACTTTAAGTGATTTCTCTCTACTTTCATTTATTTTATTCAACCTGGGACTGTGAATTTTCTTATAGTAAACTTCATTTTTTAAGAATTCATAAAAACCTCATGGAAAATTTGGTCATTAAATACTCTATGAACTATAAGAAATATTTTTCAAAAGTAAATTAGAAGTACTCAGCATATATACTGAATTTTTTTTTTCTTTACTTAAATTCTGTCCTCTTTGAGACACAGAGATATTCTCAAAGAAATACACAAAATGTAACATATACAAAATAGGAGAAAAAGCATAGAAGACATCTCATTAGCAATGTAATGCAAATTGTTTGGGTAAAAACATAGTTTAATATGAAAATAAACCTGGGAGAATTCTCATGCATTGGTTGATGGATTATAAGAATATCTAGGACTTACATGGGGAGTAAGATTCATGCTGTGCCACTCCACACAAAATTAATATCCATGTTGTATTACTATGCTATTTACATTTTTCAAATACCTGCTGGGAATTGGAAAGGATTAGCAAATCATCATTAAGAATGTTTCCATCTTAGGCAAGACTTGCTTTGGTTAGACATTTATTTCAATAACTATTTCCTCTCCTTTTTTGCAGTCAGTGGTTTCAGAAACAACAAGTTTTTGGTTTTAACAGTTGGGTTTTTTTATCCTTTGAAAAGGATAATAGGTTAAATCATTCTAAATTCTGAAAAAACATCATAAGTATCAAATCTATCTGAGTAAGAGATTAAATCATCTCAAAAGAAACTTTCATACTTTTTTTTTTTTTAACTTGGCAAAAAACTTATTTCCTGAGTATTTTCTGAGGAAAGAGGCTTAATTATAATTATACATATTAAGAGGGTTCAAACTGATAAAAAGAGAAGAAAAAATCTGCTAATTAACTAAGCTACAGCATCAGCCCAGTTGCATAAATGCGATTTCCTGAAATCCTGAGTTGAAAACAGATTTTGAAAGGAATCCCTAAGTAATGGAGAATACCGAGAAGATTGAGCTCCATTTTATCTTCACTTAGTTTTTTTTTCATTCTGCCATAATTTCAGCCTATTTCAGTGCATTGATGTGTTCTATCTATATTCAAACATCTCACAGGCTTCACAGAACACTCCAGTAATTTAAAAGAGGCAATTGTGAGCAAATTATACTGATTTTATCATTGTGTCTTCCCTTCAATCTTGATTGGAAGAGTCCCATCAAAAGATACAGTACTCTGCTTCTAGCTGATATTTTCAGCATAAATATTTTGCACAATTAAGATATTTGAGATCATTAATAAAAAATAGTCCTTACTCATCCAGATAATTTCATTTATGGTACTACAGTCTATGGAAGGAGACACACAAATGCATAGTATCTTAGAATCAAATTACACTTTCTTGAGTTGTTAAGATAAAATTTGTAATGGGAAAAAATACAATTTATGAATAAAGTAATTTATTACTAATCCAATTGAAGAAAAAATTTCAGTTAAAATGAATTTAAACATTAGAAATCCATAATCCTCCATTAAAATAATTAACAAAAAGCAGAGAAAAATAAGAATGCAATTAAAAATATAATATACAGGCCATGATATCTTATTGCTGCTCCACTTTTCTGACTTTCTTATTAGTCTTCCCCATTGATGAAGGATCCCTGAGCAGTCTTTCTGAGAAATGCAAAGCAGAGAAGCCTCCATGGCTAAATGTGAACAACTCAAACTCCTGGTAAGACAAAACTAAGATGCTGATGGCATTACTGTCTTCCTCCCCTCGTTTTCTTCAGTTATGAGTTTGTGTTTGTCACTTTGTCAACTTCTCTCCCATTCCTCAGCAGCTGTAAGTCCTCCAAACTCTTAGCAATCTTAAACCTCATAGGGTCTCACTGTCCTCCTGAGCCTTCCACAGCTCAGATTTTTTTTTTCCCAGAGATTTCAGTTCTACTTAAAGTCTTTGTGTACGATTAATAGAGCGACAGTGAGAGCAAACCTGTAAAAGCATCCCCTAATCTCTCAGGCTTTCACCTTTTATGGTGCTGCAGAGTTAAAGGCCCAAGAAAAAAATCTAAATTATTAGCAGAGCTGATTGCCCTTCAGAATCTTGATCTCTTTTTCCTCCATGTCACAGTGATCCATCCGTTGTTTAGAAAGCAATATCCCTAAATGTTTCCACTGGGGAAATCAAAGGCTCCACTTCAACCCCTGACTTTTATACTCAATATCAGTCAAAGTCAACAGCCCGGTTGAAAACCCATATATTCAGGGCCACTAGTCATTCATCATTAATGACTCTTGATTGTTCCATCACCTTTTCTCAGCCTTTGTATTTGGTGCCAAACTTACACTACAAAATTTTTGTACCAATGCCCAAAGGTAATTTTAGCACGATGTAGAAATAGCAAATGAAGGTCACAGCAAAATGTACAGCCTCTGAAGCAAGATAGAATTCATCATCTGATAAATGATACTCCCAAACACTTAATCTTTTCATCTTTATTAAGCTATATTTTCCTTAAATTCTGAATTTAATTTCAGAATATTTTATCTTATGTTTTATCTGAGCATTAGATATAATGCCTGTACTTTTAAATTATAACATTAGATCCCTAGTTGACTTAGTAATATTAGTTTTTGCAATATTAGTATTATGGGTCAACAAAGTGGAAAATTCAGGTAAGGCAAAGCATTGTTACTGATATGATTTACTTTTACTAAAATATGATTTTAGAAATGACAAGATTTATTTTACTTGGTTTTAATTGGAAGAAGCAAAATTCTCTATAAATTTACAATATTGCTCTTCTTGAATAGCTTTATCATGTAGTTGCAATTAAACTGGAGTCAAGATTTTTTTTAGGATGGAAACATTGATAAAACTATAATTAAAATTTACCCTTCTTTGCAGAGATTTTTTTCTTATTTTCAATATCAGAAAAATATATAATACTATGGCATATACTGAAAACTGTACCTCCATATATTGTCTATGAATTCATCTCCCAGAACCAGAAAAATCTGTTGTCAAATAAAGCGTACATGCATACCACATACATCTATAAGTATTGTATAAGTTACTCAAAAGATCAACTGACTTTGCAAATTAAAAAAATTATGTAGATTTTTCTTTCATCCTAAGAACCTTTGGTAGGTTTCAACACCAATGAAAAAGTTGATGTAAAGATCTTCATAAAAAGATCCTGGCTTCCTCTCTTTCACACCCATTTTCTATTAATGAGAAGCATTGTATGGTATATTTGACTACACATGTTACTGTACAATTTGTTAGAGTGTCAAATTGTTGGTAGAGGCATAAATTTTGATGGATAGTCTTCTGTTTTAAAATTTCAACCTATGGTTCAGCTCTCAAGTTATAGCTTTTTTCAAAAATTATCTTTTTTTTTTTTTTGGGGTGGGGAGGCACTGATTATCTCATTCATAGTATATCATCTTATTTGCATAGTTTCAACTGAGAACATTTTTTGATGTTTCACATGTTGGACTTAATGATCTCAGATATCTCTTCTAACCTTAGAGATGCTATGAATCCTAAATCCATAAACAACTCTGTGGATTTTTACTAAAAGGTATCTTAGAATTGTGAGAATCATCTGGAAGAAATAAACCTAACAGCAATGGCTGTGTCCAAGGTGAATTGAAATAAAGGGAAAATTGAGATGAACTTTTTCCTCCTGCATCTTAAGTATTAATTATTTGCTCTTTATCCCATAGCTACACACAAACTGGCACTAGCCACCACTTGTTAAACATGTTTGAGGATTGCGTGACTTCACTTCTTACCTGACACAGAGTTACAGAGCATTGTTTTTGAACAGTCAATTCTTAAGTAACTTATATGACTTGGCAAAATAATAAAGAACAGATTCAGGGTAATGTCTATACTTCATCAATCATCAGAAAGAGTTTTTCAAGCTTACTACAGATGATGTTTCAATGCCAGGGTAGGAGAACTGTGTGACCAATACAATAATGGCAGGTTCCATAAGTAAACTCTTACCCATACCAATTTTGCTGGGTAACACTGACAAAATCTGTAAGTGTGCCAATTGTGTGATTAAATAGCCAAGTCTGAAACAGCTAAAAATTTATTTCCTGCATGTAACTTGAATTATGTGAGGAATTATGTGAGGTCTTTTATGGGAAGCACTTTTTGACATTATCACAACCACCAAGAAGAATGATAAATTATGCAAAGCTCCCAGGAAGGATTGTAAATAAGAACATGTTTTCTACACAGAAAAGATTCTGATTCTCTCTGATACATATAAACAAATATTCCATGCATTTCAGGGAAGTTACTTATTACAAAAAAAAAGAATAAAAAAACAGGCTACAATTTTTAAAAAAATATATTAGAAAGGAGAAAGTGGAAAAAAAAATTGGGAAAGGAAGAAAAAAAGAAACAAGGAAAAGGAAGGGAAGGGAAGGGAAGGGAAGGGAAGGGAAGGGAATATCCTACAAGTGTGTTCCGATATAAGCCATGAAGTAGCCAAGTAAGGTCCACATAAATTTAAGACTTAACTATATGTACGTACTATTTTGGTATGTGAAATATTGCCTAATGTTGCTCTCTGAAGGTTTGATTGGTCTTAAAATCATCACTTTTAATAATTTTTATGAAGACGAAGGAGAATCCCTAGTTCCATAAAAGTGTCCCATTCTGTTCAAGGAAGGCTGTGGGTTTTTTCCACACACTTGCCTCTAGAAAATTCAAAAGCCAGCATTGCCATTTACATCCCCTTACATCCATTCTATAATCAACCATGCAAAATAGACACATCTGAAATACAGTTAAGATTGTAGGTGGTCCGAATGATCCTATGTGCATTTCTCTTTTTCTCCACAGACCACAAAATATGCTCTGGGCAACTCTTGAGGGTAGATAGTATAAATACAGGGCCCAGTGATGGATTTTGTAACACACATTATCCACAGACATAAGTGGACACTCTGTCCATGCAGAATAAATGGCAGACCGGTTTTCTTAATTCTGCTTTCAGTTCTGAATGCTTAAAATTTAGTAGTAATCTGACTGTATCCCTGGGAAGAGGGTCTGCATGTATTTTTCTCTGTTATTTCTGTTTATTGTCAAGGAGTTGTCAAGGAGTTGTTCGCAGCCCTGGGAACCTTTCATGTTTTTAATCCCCGTTGATGAAGGAAAATCATTATATCGCTAATAAAAAGGGTAAAATAGCTGCAAACAAACCCCATTTTAATTTTTCGTAATGCCTCCCAAGACCTCTTGGTAATCAGTGCATTGTAGCACATCTCTAGATAAGAGTTTAATGATCCCCTATCCCATCCATCAGGAACAGCTGACTGTGGTACAGTTTCTGAGCAAAAGTAAGTAGGAGCTTATGATACTTTTCTCTTAATAGAGAAGGCTTCATTATGGAAGTGAATATGTTTAAGGCAACTAGGTTTTACTCTGGAATATTTTCAAGGATATAAAATATGAACACTAAAGGACTATGACAATTCTTTCTATAGGACAGAAAGTGAAGTCTGTGAGACAGAATCTCATCTTTAGCGCCTTGCTCAGTGCTGTAAATTCCATAAAGTTGGGAACTTAAATTATAGTTGCAGCAGTCTTATACCTGCCTAAAGCTTAAATCCCACTGAATTTTTATGAGAATATTTGGGACCTTGAATTAAAATCCAGAGAAGTATGTATATTATTAATTCACATTAGGTGCTTAAATCCCACTGAAATGCAAGTGAAAGATACATTCAAAAATTATAATCTAGAATATTAACCTGTTCTAAGAAAAATAATTTATGATATTTTGATTAGATCTTTAAATAATATTAAATCACACAACCAGCAGAATGAGACTTACTTATGCTTTCATGGAATGTGACAAAAATGGAAATAAATATTATCCACATCTTCAAATTTACCAAATGATCAGTCACTATTTTACTTAGTGCTATAAAACCTTTTGGGGAGTGAGAATATGTATATATACATAAGTATCCATTAATTAATTCCCATTCTAGACTGCAGTAAAGGTAACAAAAGAATAATCTTGTCATAGAATTTTATCAGCATGATCAAAATCACTACTGTGTTTAGAAAAGAAATATCAAATTAGGAAAATTCTTTCTGTAATGATGAAAAAAGTCAATTCCTTCTAGTTTTTGAGTTCTTTTGAAACATGAAAATTATTGGAAAAAAATGTGATTATGAAGATACCTTTTTAAGAGAAAACTCTGAAGCTTTGGCAGAAACTTCAAAACATTTTTCAAAGACAGGAGTTAACTTTGAATTTTTAGTTAGAAACATACTGAGTTCTATAAAACTTCTTAATGTCAAAGAAAGACATTTTTAGCAATGAAAAGCAATGTCCCAATATCTTCTGTTCTATGAAGACGTGAACATGAACAGCAAATTTTACAGAATGTAGGAAAATAAACATTTTTTTTCTTTGGCTGTAATCTTGGTGATGTGCCTTTCTGATTTTTAAAACTTCTCCGTCACAACATCTCAGAACTGTACACTGGCATTTATAATAGGTCTGAATTGGTGACTTGATCCATAATAGCATCACGACAAGAATAGCAAAAGAAAATATATAGATATGTCTATCTTAAATTTTTTAATTAATTTCAAGGAATGATCAAATAAAAAGTGTGAACAAAAACTTCCTGATGTGTGTCTGCAGAGATAAGTCATCAGAATCATCAGATTGCTTCATTAAGTCATTTAGAGTCAGGATTTTTTATATAGTTGGAAATGGACTGCTATAAAAATATGTTTAAAACCACATAATGCTGATGATTAAAAGAAAAGGGAATGCAGTTTAAGACTCAGGTCTTTTTACCTATGTCAAGAAAATGTAAGATATTAATTTCTCTGTTGCTGCAAACAACATGAGGACTTAAAAATTTGATTTTCTACCACGATCTATACATTAATTTTCTTTTCTGTCCTGTGATTCATCATTATTATAAATGGCATTGTCTAAAAAATAATGTCATAAATGGTAAAAGATCCATCCCATGTTAGACATGTAAAGCATCTGACAGTCATTTTATGTTCCTTTATTTCATTAATTAAGAGAAAACACACTGTGGGTCGAATTAATTTACTTTGCAATAAGTTTCCTTTCTACTGTAGTAAAAGTCTAGATGACTGCGATAAATACACAGTTATTTCCTGGGCCTCCTCAGTCCAGCAAGATCTGATAGTCCATAAAACTTGCCTTCTCCTTTCAAGTCAGTTACCCATCCTGCCCAGTTTTTTATGGAATTTACTTAGATTGGCTAGGAGATTTTTAAAATGTCTGAATACTGTTCGATGGGAATAGTTTTAATCCTAATTTATGTTTCAGGTGCCACTGAAATATTATCTCTTCTATCACTGAATATGTATTTTCACAACTATTTCTTTTAGAATAATACTGGGGTTTGTGTAGTATTGTTTTGTTGCATGATATTGGAGGAGTTCATTTTTCTTGTCTAATCTTTTTTACTAAAACAGTGCATATTTTACTTTTAAAGATTCCACTTCTTATTTCCTAGTAGAGTAAATTTTCAATACAAATAAAAGATAGCTTTTTCCTGTTTTTAAGAAGTCCTTGCTACAACATGACAGTCTTCTGATCCATTCAAATTAAAATTTCAAATTGTGATGTAGCAGTGATTCAACAGCATTTTAACTTTGCCTTCATAATCAATAAAATAAGACAGTCAAGCATGGTACTGAAATACTCTTCTAAATAAAGCTGCCATGCCATTCTGAAATAAATGACTAATATAACATTCACATATACAGTTAGTTTGTTTAAAGCTCCCAAGAAGTGTGTACACAACACATTTATACATCTGCACTCATTGGTTGCGTTATTCTACCTAATAAGCATCACACTCATAAACTAGAAAACTAATTTATTTCACTTATTTTACCTAATTATGTTCTGATTTACTTTGGGGAAAGGATATTCTGGGCTGTACTACTGAACACAGAAAGCATAATGCTTAAAAATGATGGAGTTTTTTTGGTTTGTTGGGGTTTTTTTTCTTTTACTTCTTTTTTTCTTTTTTTTTTTTTTTCTTCTTTCCTCCCTCCCCCCTCCTGGATCTAAACTCATAATAACTAAATAATTAAAGAAAAATTAAAAAGTATGCTGATCAGAAAAAATGCTGAAGAGTATCTATCCCTTCTATCTAGTAGTATTTTATATTAGATTAAACAGCAGTGTGGCATTTTGAAAACAGGCGGAGAACACAATAAATTAAACACCCTGTGTTAATCCTTGAAAAAATGAAACAGCCAGGTAAAAAATATTAAGATCTATATGCTTGTTCATTATTTCATCCCACTTTTTTCCTTGTTGGATTTTTTTTTTTTTTTTTTTGGTTGTGGTTGTGTTTTTTGCAGGGTGGTTTGTTTGGTTTTTTCTGTTTTCTGTTTTTTTGATGTTATTTGGTTGGGTGTGGTTTTTTTGTTTGGGGATTTTTACTGTGTTTTCATCATAGTAACTATATAGGACATTTTAAAAATATATCTTATGTATCATCATGTATGACAATGTAAAACTTCATTTTAATACATTTGTTATATAATTGATGAATAAATGCATTTCAAAGTAAGATAAGTTTTACTAAAAATTTGGTTTTATTTTTCTGAAAAACAGCAACAGACTTGCAATGTTTATTTGGTTGTAGTTTTTGTTTCTAAACACCCATCTCTTCTTGACTACTCATCAGATTTTTGAGAACAACTTGATGGAAATAAAGACTGAAAATGAAAAAAGTCTGTATTTCTCTCTTTTTTACTCTTATAAAGTATGACAGAGAATGATATACAAAAATATTAAATATTCAATGCTCATTATTCACAATACAGTGAAAATTAGAATCCATAAATCTCTAGCACACAGCTGTTGTAAGTATTTAAAAATACAAACCTGAAATGAAATGTGTGCCAGCTTAATGATTGGTCTGAAGCAGAATGATCTGAAAAATACTCTCTGTGATTTTCACCCTGCCAGTTTACCATGATTTATACAGAATATGTTAGGTCTTATTTCCATGAATTTAAACATAGATAAATAGTATGTCCTTGTTCTCTCCTTCAACAAATGGAACGTTTTGGACCCTAAAAACTTGAAATCACTCAGAAAATGAATTTCCATTAACAAACTTTCCTGAACATATTAAATTTTTATTCCTGTCTGTCAAATGTAGTTCCCAGATTTCTTAATTCAGCCACTATTATATTGAAAAAGTTCTTATTTCAGAAAACATTCCCTGTTTTTCAAAAAACCTAGATAGATTCTTAGCATAAATCATATAGCTAATTACTACTAACTTCTATGAAACACAGGCATGATTTTTATATTTAAGCTGTTGGAGAAATGCATCTGTGAATCAAGAATTATTGAACTAAGGCCTTTAACTAATGTTTTGATAGCTTGCAAAACATTATTTGATGGTACTGGCATTCATGCTGATTCTTTATATTACTACTGCCATTACTAAATAGATCTATGAAAGAAAGAGTTTTCCAACAGCCCACACTGTCATCTTTCTGTTCAAGAGCCCCTTGAGAATTTTACACAGCTCAGAGTTTCAATATTTATTATTTATTCATACTTTGGCTGTAGAGCATCGAAGTTCATGGTGCAGTCTTCCTTATAATTCCAGACAGACAAGAAGAACCATTTATTCACTGTGTATATAAGAGGGACTAAAGTTGCAGGGAGACATAGAAAAATATTAGAACTCATTTTTCCTTCTTTCAAATCATTACTTTTGCACAGCTGGGTAAAACTCAGTCTTGTCATTTCATTGGAAATTTCTGTGTTAGCAGATATATTTATCTTCAAACATGATACCTGCTTTCCCCTTCCCCTTCTTAGCTCTCTTACTGAGGCAACAGAGAGAAAAAATATATATATTTAGAGTCATTAGAGTCCACATGTTGAAATAGTCTCATCTTGAAACTGAGAGTATTTGTCAATACACAGTTTGAAAAGCTATTCAATCAAATACTATAGTCAGATTGCATCCTAGACTGAATATGTAGACAGAAAAAAAAAAATCTTTTCTTCATTATGAAACTTCTGAATCATTAACACTGCTAGCTAGTGCAAAAGAAATGACAAAAAATGTGTTTTGAACAAGAATAAAGTCTAGCTCACAACCAATTTTACACTAGGCCAGAGAGATTTGGCTCACACCTCCATTATTCTTCAGCCTCTAATGACTATGTTTTCCAAACATGTTGTTCTTGGGTGTTCCCCACTCCACACTGTTTTTCTAGGCCAGGTGTCTGCATGCTGTCCTGCCAGAGTGATTTATGCCTTCATCATGTCCAGGTCCAAGTATGGAGTGTGAATGCTGCACCTCACAGCACACTTCAGTCACCACAAATGCCAACATTTGCACTTGAACAATCTTCCATGCAACCTTGAGACTCACCATTTATTGGAAGAAAGAATAACATCCTCATCATTAGCCACATATTTATGAAAAGATTTCCTTCTCCTACATCCTCATAACATTCCCACCTACCTATATAGCCATATAGACATATAGCTATACACCATAACATTCCCTACTTATACCAATAAAAATGCAGTAACACAGTTATATTCTCAATTCAAATATTAGCTATTAGATGTTTTTGTTCAAAAGCAAAACTAAAAAATAAATATTATGAAATTGCTGCTTTTATTCAGAATTTTTTCTTATTTCCTTCCCATTTTTAATTTAAAAAGTGACAAATGTCATGTTTAGCCTAATCTGAATGCTTTGTTTAATCTTAGAAAAAAAATTCATTATTCAATTATTTTAATGTCTTAAGATGTAAGAGCTTTAAAATCAAAACCATTATCAGAAATTAAAAAATCTTAAAAATACAAATTTCTTAAACATTATTTTAATTAATTTTTTATTAATTACTATTCCACCAGTAACACCTAAATGAATCAATATTTTGGGATACCTTTGAGGTCATTTTGGCACTAATTTTACCATGGATAAAATCCTTTCCCATGAAAATATATTTGATTCTTATTCTCTGAAAACATGGGAGATTAAAAAGATAGAAAACATTTAAGTATATTATGTATTTACTATAAAATAACATTAATATAATTTAATTTCTTACATAACATGTAGCTTATTTGGTATCTTATCTATTTTTTTTTTTTTGATGTGTGTAGGACAATACCTGAAATGAGATTTCTCATCAGCTCAGTTGCACATTTTTAATGTCTCCTTTATGTTCAGTCTTCACCATGAATCAGCTGGCATAGGAAGGCTGTGAATTTAAAGGAGGTTGCTTGTCTGTTTTTGCATCCTGGAGAACATTTTCCCACAGTTCTGTACAAATGCACATATTCTAATACACACCATTTATTTTCTCAAGTATTATGGTGTGTCATTGATTCAGTGAAGCTCCATGAAGCACAATATCCTGGTACCTGGAGAGAAAAAAACTCCCCTAATCCCATAATGCATCTGGCCAATCCTATACTGTGATGCTACAGGGAAAGACCTTTTCTCAACAGTTCAGAGACTAAGCTCTGCCCCAAAGCTTCAAAAGTGATTGCTTATATTATGACTGTGTGTATGTGGGACTGACTGTTGCTAGTCATAAAACTGGGTGGTGTGTGTTTCAAATCATAGAATTATACAATGGAGTTTTGGAAGGAATCTCTGGAGAATATCTAGTCCAACCCCTCTGCTAAAGCAGGTTCACCCAGATCAGGTTGCATCAAATAATGTCCAGGTGTGGTTTTGAGTATCTTCAGAGAAGGTACCCTGGAACCTCTCTGGTCAGCCTGTGTCAGTGCTCAATCACCCTCAGAGTAAAGAAATTCTTCCTCATATACGGGTGTAACTTTTTTAAGAGAAATCACCCAGTCCCCTAACCTTCATTCCCTTCACTAGACCCTCTCCAATAGTTCCAAGTCTCATACTGAGGAGCCCAGAATTGGACACAGCACTCCAGATGTGGCCTTACCAGGAATGGGCAGAGGGGCAGGATCACTGCCCTTGACCTGTTGGCACTGCTCTTCCTAATGCACCCCAGTGTACCATTGGCCTTCTTGACCACAAGGACATGGTGCTTGGACACCGTGGCTCAAGGACAGCTTGTTGTCCACCAGGACCCCCAGGTTCTTGTCTGCAGAGCTGCTTTCCAGCAGACAGGCTAATCAAAAATATTTCCACTACTTCCATCAAACTATACATATTATCAAACTATTTTATGGCCTTTTTTCTTTTCCTTTTTTTTTATTATTTTTATTCTTAATGACAAATTGTTTTTATGAGCTGCTAGTAAAACCTGCCTTTTCAAAACCTCTACATAATATTGGCGTTTAATTACCTTCTGAATTGTTAACATGACTTTAATAGTTGTTTATTCCTGAAGTTTAAAAACACTGAAACAAAACCCAAGGTCTTTATTTTTAAACTGATACTGAAATGGTGTATAATTGTGTATGAACAATAAGATTTCTGTCATACATCAGAGTATATTTCTGCACTCATGTGAGAACAGGCTTAAGTCTGTTTTTTATGTATATGCCCTGAATTTGTATTGTATGGTATTATATTCATCAGTGATAGAATTGTGGTCCAGTTCAATTTCAGCATTTAACATCCTTAGTAAACATAGATTGATGTCAAAAATGCATGCTATGGCACCTGCCTTTGATCTGTTGGGGGTCTGTTCAAAGTGCATATACTTGCATGTATAATAAAACACACAAAAAATCCCCCCAAACAAACAAAAAACCCCAACATTTTTACAAATGCACTATTTTTGTCCTAAATATATATTTTAATGTACATTCAGGCAGACATCAAATTCCTCTTGGTCTGCAGATAATGATTTAAAAATAAAAGCTAAAATGCATCCTTAGAGGACGTTGTGCCTGATAAGAGGAAGCACTCTTTGAAATCCTTGATATATATAGTCCCTTGCTCCTGCTTACACATGCTATGACTTCCCAGCCAACAATCAAAAAGCCTTCTAGTGAAAAGCAAGTGGAAGTGAATAGTGGCTAACTGAATAAAAAAAAAAAAAATCCTTTAGGAAAAGTAATAGGCAATATCTACTATCTGAAAACTCTTATACATTATACGCTGTATAGGAAGCCTATAAAACATCACTGTATATTCATGCAGTCAACACTGCAATCTATCAAAAATTAATGGCTTTGTTGGTATGCATTTGTCCACTGAATATGCTGCTATTGCAACAGTAACATGAATGTCACTTGCTTGGAAAGTAAACACAAAAAACCCCAGGCCCAAACAGCAACAAAAAAAATTCCCCCCTCATCCCCCATGAATAAAAAAATAACAGAAAGCCAACCAAAAAAAACAAACAAAAACCCAACAAAACAAAAGAAAAAAAAAAAAAAACAAACAAAAAAAAAAAAAACAAAACCCAAAAAAAAAAAAAAAAAAAAAAAAAAAACAACCAAAACCAACCAACCAAACAAAAAAACCCCAAAACAAGCAAATGCAGAAAAAACTCAAGGAAGCAAACCAACAAAATCCCCAAAAACTGGGTCTGAGCAAGCAGATAATTTTTAACCAAGGATTTTACTTTTTAGTTCTAAAAGCTATTGTTTTGAAGTCCAAAATACATATCTGTTCTTATCCTCCAAATAAACAGCAAGTATCCCAAAAAGAGATAGAAGAGATTAATAAATCTCACTAACTAGATAGAAACCACTGAAATGCCAGTTCTGTGTCCAGTAAAGCATCAGACATTGAAGTGATACATGTTGTTGTTTCTGCAAGCAATGTTTGCAGAGCATTTACTGATTCCCAGTATTTAATGGCATCTGCTTGGGTTGCCTGTTTTCTTACCATGGTCAACAAATAAGAATTTAAAGGTTACCTACAGTACACATGTATTATAAAATCAAAATTTAATTTAGGCATGTTCTTTCTAGATGTCTTTTTAAGGTGTCTTGGTTAAGATTAAATGGAAAAACTGAGCAGAAGACATCAAAAATCAGACAGCAGTCCAAATAACACCTTCATTTGATAACTTTGTGACAATTTTAGTATTGAGTACTCCTGTAATTAATCCTTCCTGAATTTTTTAATAATTATTTTTAATTAAACCTTATTCATTTTGACTGGATGTTATATAAAATAGAGAGCACAAAGACCACACAGAAATCCAGAAATTTTTAGTATTTAGAATCTAGTCACAGTGTCATTTAAGTATACTCTTTGTAAAGAAAGAAAATAAGTATCCTTTTCAGAGCTTTATGATGCAATCCATTTATAATAAGAAAAAGAAATGGCAAAAAGAGATACATTTAAAAGGTCAAAAATGTATAAACAAGTTCCTTGCTTAGAACGAAGACCATTATCTGTAGAGACAAATAATCATAGTGCATACGTTTCTGTGATAGTATTATTCAGTGTATTGAATGTCATTAAGCAGAAAACTATTTCTGCTTCTATAATTTTTTCAAATAAATTTCCTCTCTCTATTGTAATTTTATAACTTAAACTAGCAGGGGCTCCAAAATATTAGCTGGGGCTTATTTTATTTTAAAATTTAAAATTTTTGTGTCTGCAATACTAGTTCTAAGAATGTAAATAAACTGGAAGTGGCTGAAGGGTTTAAGGGTTTCCATCAGAATTAATTTTTTTTTTTTCAGTCTTTGAAATATTCCTTGTATTCACAGGGATGAGTCTGCACAGATTTCTTTTGTTTTTCATACCGAGTTTGGAAATTGCATTTGCATTTAATTGTGTATTCTATCTATATACATACAAGAAGAATTATATTCCTTCCACACACTTCCAGTGAGAAATATGCTCTCATTTCACTTCCCCATAAATGAAAAAAAGAAAGAAAGTACATAGGTTCATCATTCTACTTCACATTTCTGCACAAATACTCCTGTCTCTTTTGAAGAACAGCAAATGTGAATGTACATATTTTAACTTTCTTTTTCAGTAGCATACTGGTACAAGTTTTCAAAGAGCATGTGAGACAACAGAATTAAATTTATTATTTCTGAGATTGTTCAAGCTGGTTTGGGGGGAATGGGAGCATATGTTTATCTGTAATAATTAAAGTGTTCAAGAGAGAGGTGAACACCTTGCAATAAGAATTTCCTGGACTTCTCCAGCTTTGGTCCTTCCCAAAGATTGCAGCCCTTCATGAACTGCTTCAGCATGGTCCTTTCAATAGGATACAAACCCTTTGGAATAGATTTTCTGGTGTGGGTTCCCCATGGGCCACAACTCCTGCATGGACTCCTCTCCTCAGGCAGCAGCTTCCTTCAGGGCACACCTACCTGGTCCAGCATAGAGATCTCCATGGGCTGCAGCAGAGATATCTGCTGCACTCTGAGTAGTAGGTGGACAAAAAAAACAACAAAACACCTTGCCCAGGGACTTGTTGAGCTTCATGAGGTTCTCATGGGCCCAGTTCTCAAGCTTGTCCATATCAACTGCACTGCTCAACTCCATGCCATCTGCACACCTGTTGATGATGTCCTCAGATCACCTACCCTTGTCTCAACTGGCCATTCATTTCTTTCTTCAGTTTGAGAAGGAGATTCTTGCTCAGTCATGCCAGTTTCCAGCCTGCCTTACTTGATTTCCTGCACATCAGGATAGAGTGCTCTTAAACTCTAAGAAAACTGGCCTTAAGTAGATGTCAGCTTTGGCCAGCCCCTCTGTCCCTAAAGACAGTCACCCGGGGATTCTCATTCACCTACTCTTAAACAGATGAAAGCTCCTTCTTACAAAATTATTGACTTTGCTTCTCTCCAGGCTTACCAAACTCACTTCAAATGTCATAATACACAGAAACTTGGTAGTCATTCCCACATTTATTGTTCATCCAATATATTTTATAAGAAACAAAATAATAAGAAATTATAAGTCTTATATTTGTTTGTTAGAAAAACAAGTGTAGATGGCTACCAACAAGATTTTGTTTCTGATCCTGAGCTCTCAAACAATATTTGCCTCAAGTTGTAACATTGAGGGCTAAGGGCCATAAAGGTATAGAACTTGCAACACATCTCTGCTCTCAGTGTTTCCTGATAGATAAATACAGGTAGATCTTGCAGGAGGTTAACTTTTTTTGAGAAAAGTGTTCATTAATATTTTTTTAAGTACTCATCTTTGCTCAAACAGTGTACAGGGAGAATACATTATGATTTGGGAAAACAGAGCAAGAGCTTAGCAAGAAGATAAAGACGAAGTGTCTAAAATTTGACAAAACCATTTCTCATGAGTCACTCTCTAGCTCCTATCAAGTCTTAATAGCATAATGCAGTAAAATTTCTAAATTTTGACATATTAAAGAATTTGATATGACAGCAATTAACATCCTGAAAGTATAATATTAGATGTAAAACTCATTGCAGAAATTTGTACTAATATTAAAGTAAATATTATTTTCCTATGCATATTCTTTCCAAAATTATGGACAGCTGAGAAACTTAGAATATAACTTTTTTCACCTGCTTATGGATTAAAAACAATTAAGAGATATGATATATATATATATAAATATATATAAATATATATATTTCCTCATTTCCTCCCTCTGCAACTTCTCAACTTCTGTAATCATGCATTGCATTCTTGCTATGACTAGGCTGAAATATTTTATCTTTCATTAATTATATGGCTTGGATTATTCAGAAATTAATAGCCTCAGTGTTCTAAGAAAGAAGATTCTGAATGCTGCCTCTACTTAGATGAACAGTTTTACTTTAGGGACAGTAAAGCAGTCCTGAAGCAGATTTCTTTCTTACCAGAAATTGATTCTCTAAAGATTAATTTTTTTTTCCTGGGATTCCTTGGGCATAGCAATTATACAGGAACCAATTGAATGATTTAGAATTGTAGAAAAAGCAAATTAATCATATAGATTATATTTTAGAATTCACACATAAAATAAAATCCATTTAATAGCCAAAATTGAGGCAGTGTGAATTCTTCAGTACTCCACATCGGTGGATTATAAACTTACCCTTTGGTCTTAATAAAACCTATTTTGAGAAGAATGGTAGCAATTAAAAGGTCAGTCTATGTGACTCACTGGATGATTTTGAAGTTAATAATCCCATATTTATGCAAATGGATGGGCTGATGAAAAAATACAATAAAACATATGAAAAAAATTATAATTATTGTTATGGAATTTATTAAACTAAAATAATTTCAATTTAATTATATTCTTATCCCATTCAATTTATGTCTGTGGTTTTGAAGTAAGTGGAGTGTTTGTTCTGTTTTTTTGTACTTGCTACAGTCCCTGGCAAAGTAATGGAATAAGTCCTCTTATAAATTATTGCCAAATGAAGGAGGTGTTTGGGAAAAGCCAGCACAGATTTATCAAAGGTAAATCCTGCCTGACTAACCTGATCACCTTCTACAATTAAGTAGCATTTTTCTCTCCACATCAGAAGTATGGTAGATTTTGTTTAACTAGACTTTCAGCAAATTATTCCTCACCATTTTCCTCAGCTTACTTCCTCCTAGACACACTGGCAAGATAAAAATTGAATTTATATAGCCAAAGTGGTGGTATACAGACCTGAAAGCTGAAAATTGAAGTACTGACCTTTTGACCTAAAAGGGCTTTAGTTAGTGGTTACAAGTTTTTTTGACAGCTGATTATAAAGGATCATTACTGGATATGATTTTACATCTTCATTGACATCACCACCTTGATGATGGGTTAGGACAGAGACTGAGAACTTCAACTCTGCTCTGGAAAAGAGAAGGTTCTGCAGAGATTTTATCAGTGTGTTTAAAAACTGGATGAGAGGGAATAAAAAAGGAGACAGGCTCTTGTCAGTAGTGTTCACTGCTAGGGCAAGAGCTGATAGAGAACAGAAAAACTAATTCCGTCTGAACATGAGAGAATACTTTTTTTTGTTGTGAAAGCAGTCAAACTTTCAAAGTAGTCACAACTCAATCAGTTGTGCAGATAGGCTGTAGAATCTCCATCTGCACATAAAAGGGCACAGTCCTGGCCAACATGCTTCAGATGACTCTGCCTTAGAAGTGGGGTTAGACGGGATGATCTTGCCAATATTTCCTGTTGCTGAAAAATGCTTGCACAGTGTCAAGCTGGTTTTTTCTCACACAATGAGGAGTCTGGGGATGGGGAAGAAGGTGTGACATGTACTGTTGGGTCACCTGACATAAGTTTACCAAAGAAATATTGCATATCATATGATGTTGTGCTTGGCAATAAAAGTTCAAGGAAAGGAGGAGGAGACAGGGACATTAATGGTTAAGGCACTTGTCTGTCTAAGAAGCTATTACACATGCTCATACCATGCTTTCTAAGGAGTCAATAAACATCTGGCTGTAAATGGGATGCACTGAATAAATTATTTTCTTTCTTTTATCTATTATTTGTTTGTGTGTGCATGTTTTGTTTCTCCTGTGAAACTGTTTTTAACACAATCTATAAGTCTTTTCATGTTCCTTTAGTTATGTACCTGTCCTATGGGGAAGAGGACTTAGTGAGCAGCTGTGTGTGCCCATAGGGTCTACCCAAAGCCCACTTCTTAGTGCATAGTGGAGGTGTTGAGGAACTCCAGATAATGATAGCCTTGATTGAAGTGTGCTAGATTACATTTATAATTACAGTTCTTCCATTTTTTATTGGTAAGGTCCTTAGATTAGTCACATGCTTTCTTGTTTTACCATGTATGGGAAACTAGGGCTTTTTTGCGTCTGCTTTCAATTCTACAAACAAGCAATAGTGCTACTTCTGTTGGAAATCTTTTATTATGTTTTAGGTGGTCTCTCTGCCAGCTCAGACATGCGCAGGTTTCCTCTTGCTACGTTCCTACATCCTAAAAATCCAATGTCTAATTTGTCAGACTCAAAATATATCTCTCATATCATATCACATCTCAATTAGCATAAAACAGCTTCACATGGGCAGATGAAAGCATAAAGCCTTAATTTATTTTGTATTTCTTATACATTTTATTAAAATTCTCAAATTTATAATCTTCCTCATGAAACTAGTGTTAAAATATCACCAGTCATGCTTTTGTATTTCAGTTAAATGTTGTGTTCTCAATGTTCACTTAATCTAATTCCTTCTAGCTAAAACTTAAGTGTTCAGGATAAACTAGTCATCTAAGCTCTTTTCATGATCCTTGAAAGGAAATAGGCATTTCCAGAGACAATTCATCTTTTTTTTAAGATTGATATCATACACATAACTAAGTTGCCCTATGGACGAGGCTATTTCTGTCCATGAATGGTAAAACAAATCTAGCAGACTACGTGCATTGAAGACCTTGTTTGTAGATGCTGAAATACAGGCAAGATAAATCACCACACATCTTGCACCTACCCACTCAACTTTTCTTTCCTTCAGTATGCCATTGGTAGTTTAAGCATACTTTGATTGACCTACCTATTACAAATGTTGAGGTGATTTGAAACTTGTGTAAAGGAAAATTATTAATTTGTTTAAATTTGGGAAAACTTTATTTAAAATTATTTTAAGTAATAAAAGCAACTGAACAACAAGAGTAGTAATAACAATAACAACAACAACAATAACAAAACCAGGAAAAGAACCAATCAAAAACACCACCATCATCACCACCACTGTTGTTTTCTAGAGGGCACAATTTATTTAGTATCACAAATTTTAGCAGCTGCCAGTGAACCACAGAAATAATAGACAGCTCTCAGCAGTAATATCATGAAGGGTAAAAAGAATAATTACTCCACCCACCACTGATGGGTCTTAATGATGCACAGTCATTAGAATCTCTAGTATCTAGTTGGTAGATAAAGTACATGATAGAAGTATGACTGAAATAACTCAAAATGGCTTTCAACATTAAAATAAAAAAAGTGAACAGTAATGCTTCAATACAGCAAAATTATAAAAAAATTATTTTCTATTTGAGGTTGGTTATAGCTGAGGAACAGTAGAAGTCATATATTTGCTTCAGAAGAATTAAAGAATACAAAAAAATGAAAATAGTAAATTAATTGAGCCAGATAATTTCTACTTGATACATTTCCTTAAATTATTAGAGACTGAAGAGTGGGATCTATGTCCTAGCTAGTTTTCCTCTTATGTTGGAGACATTTGCCCTTTATTTCCAAAGATTTACAATTAAAGAATGACATCTAGAATGACATCTAGGATTTTAGCTCCCTGAAAATAAGCTACTTTTATTAACTTCATCTAAGTTAAGAATTCCTACCAAAGGATTGATCTTATTTCAAAATTTTCTAACTGTAAATATCACTTGAGATATAGTTATATCTTTCCAGTGTTCAAAGACAGCTTACAGAAAACTTAATTAAATAAATTCTACCTGAAACACTCATAACAAACACATAACAAAACAAAATAAAGGCAAAGTCAAAAATAAAAGAAAGCAGGCAATTAAGATGGAGATGTTTTTGTAACATGTATACCATTTTCTACTATCTATAACAATATTAAATTTCGATGTCTTAGTTCATCGTGATAAACAATGGAGGAAAAAGCAAGAGGTGGTGACTGATCCATTTGTGTCTTAAAATGAGTGACATAAATACTAATAAGATATAATTCAGAGATGTACTAGCCAATTATTATCCGTGTTTTTGTTGGTCTCAGTGAAGCCTTATGGAAACAGCAGTAATGGAAATAGCCTCCTGAGAATGTGTATTATTTTCACTGGGGAGTCTTATTGTAGGTGACATTGTAATGACTTGGCCTAAATGTTATGCCTACATGAAAATCTAAAAAATGTAATAATTTTACAGCAAATTGTTTGCATAAAAGTTCTCTAACAGACTAGCACCTATTTCAATAAAACATTCTTCTCCATCTCTTGTAGTTTAACGTTTAAGTGCTCTGTTTTGTAATATATTTACGTACTTTATCAAACCTTTAGTTTGCCAATTTAATGTTTATATTTTGTCTATACTAAAGGGGTGTCTGCTGTTTTTAATATTATACAACAACTTGTGATTAGAGTTACTTACATACATCGCAAAAAAGTGAGATTATTTCCAAAGCTGTGATTTAATTAGAAAAAGACTTGGACCTTTCATCTTTTTAATTCACATTAGCTTTTTGCAAAAAGAGTGAGTTACCCAGAGTTGGTCTTGGTGTGGTTAATAGCACTTTCTGATTTGCTCAATTGCTTTTATTGTAAACTCTTGTCAATAATTTAATTGAAGCAAACAGCTTTAATGCAATTTTATTTCTTGCAGTAACTTCAGAAATGTGTTGTCTCCAGAGGCTTCACACGCATTCCAGCAGGGAAAAAAGAAAAAAAATGTTAGGAGTTTAAAGGGATGGGAACTTAAGCAATCAGAAAAATATATTGGATGATGTGGATGCCATTGTGGAGAGTCAGTGAAGGATGATGGCAATTAATCAATCTGATAAATTGTGATTGGCCCTTAAAAAGACAAGTAAATCCAAATTGGTTAGGTAATGTTCATAATATCATAAAATATTACATTGAGGCTAGCCCTGTACATCATTCTATAAAAGTGAACCTGATCTTTTAGACCAAGTATCATCATGAAACACATAAATTAAACTATAAATAAAAATGAACCCATCAAAAAAACAACCAAAAACCCAACAATCCTTTTCCAACCCCAAACAAATCAAAACAACCAAACAACAAGCCAAAAAACCCACAACTTGAAAAACAATGAAGTGATGATAGTGGAGAAAAACAACACACATCTTTTGCCTGTAAGTGTTTCATGTGTAATGAAGTCATAAATAAGGCCAAAAATAAAATGAAAAGTTAATTGAAGATGGCTCTGAAAAAAAGCCTATATCTAGGCCTTTTGAATCACATAAGTAACAAGGCTACAAAACATGAGGGAGCTAGAATGTTGTAGCCAAGTAAGTGCTGCTGACTAGATGGAGAATTGAATGTTCTGTGCACCTGTGTACAAGATATTAAGAGCTAATTTTTATTAATCAGAGCAAAAAGATTTGAAAATTTACAGAGCTAACAGTTAATGTTGCCTGGTTTAAAGAAGGTAATCTAAATAATCCTCTTTTCTGGGCTTTTCTGGATTGGCTGTGCAATTTTCTGACAAACTCCATTCTCTTTAGTCTTCCTTGTATGTACTTCCTAATGTAGGAAGTTAAACGAAGAATAATTCTCCATTATTTTTTTCTGCATTTTGTTTTTTTTTCATCTGAAAATGTTGATATAATGATAGAATCATTGATAATCACTAATAATTGTAAGGTACAAGGACCTTTTTTTCAATACTATCCATTGTGACTGCTGCAGTTTTTAACAGCTGTAGCTGTTAAAATAAAATTCAAGAGCTCCACTGTTAAAAGTTGCAACAAACTATTATTCCCCATTTCTCCCCAGAAAACTGAAATTAAGTAAATTGAGCTATTTGAATACACAATTAATACAGGAAAAAAAAATACAGGAGAGGAAAAAAATTAGAGGCTTGATTTAATTACATAACCTGAGAGCACAAGGACTTAGTGCTGTTTACATCTCACAGGTATTCACAAGTTCTGTATGGGGAAGTTGCTAAAGCATAGCAGGTTTGCAAAGGACCCATGCCCTATCTGGAGTGTCAGTGGGTTGCTAGGCTACAAAACCTTTGATGTTTGAAAAGGCATTAGGCAACTGTGCCAAAGCAAAGAAATCTAGCCTACTGAATAAGAGTGACTTTGATAATAAGTCACTTTAAAATCTAGATATCTATATGAAGGTTCTGACTGTCAGCTAGATGTTTTAATTCCCATTATAGAGAACGGACATGAGACTGCATCTTGTCTTAGGCCAAAACAGACATTTTATGTCATTTGAGACACCACAGGATAACCCAGCTGGCATGCAGCTACTTATCTAGTACATGAAAGTATGTGGATTCTGTGTCATAGCTGTCAGCTCCATTCAGGAATTTCAGAACTGAGGCAGTAAAGGTCTGCTTCAGGAGGAGTCAAATTCCTCCTCCTGGCTCCACTGAATATATCAACTAGGAGATAAGCACAGGTATCTAGCACTACCTGAAATGCTCTGGCCTACTGGCAAAAGCCACACAAAAAAGGTAAATAAGATAGAAGAATCCCATGACCCAAATAGCAACAAGACAGTTATGGGGCATCTCAAGAAGTGCCAAATGTTGTTTAAGTGATAAAATTGATGCTTGTTTAAAAAAATCAAAGCCTATGTCTTTTGAGATTTTAAAGCATTAAGGAGCTCTTACCTTCTGCTTACACATATAGGGTGTAGACCCTTTAATTCTGGTCTCCTAAACAGCATCTGGGCTCCAATCAGCAATATCAGTACTAGTTCTTAAAAAA
>VZRH01007250.1:54495-72550 GCA_013397555.1 Urocynchramus pylzowi | reverse complement strand
AAAAAAAAAAAATCACAAAACAGACATTCATTTCATAGCAAGGATAACATCTGCATCCTTAACCTCCAGTTAAGTGACTGATAAAACCACTCATTCTGCCTTTTCCTCAAAGAAAAGATTTTTGTTTCTTACAATAGTGCTGAATTTTCAGGTTTCTGCAGCCCCTCTCTGTTGAAGGTAATTTGATTGTAATGTTTCACATGAAATACTGCTGATCTTGATTTTTTTTTTTTTTTGCCAGTAGCCACACCTGCTTAATGGAGACCTTGTTGGTCATACTAGCTATGGTCCCATTAGCTGGTGTGTTATTAGGTACTTTTGCTGGTTGTATTCTTTTAGCAGCTCCCACTAACCTGTCTAATGCTGACTATCACCACAGTGGTTTACACAATCCCCACGTATATATGCTACTAAATGTTATTTGCTCTAATTTGTAAATTCTCTGCTAAAAGTGTACCAGAGTGAAGGTATATCTCATGGGATTTTAGAATAAAGGGAAAATCCTTTTTTTATTTTAAAATAAAGGGAAAACATGTATGTTCAGATTCCATTTTATAATACTCAGATTTCCCAAGCCTCTCTTGCTGAAAAATGAAACAAGAAATCCCAAACTCAATTCCATCATCAAAAAACCAAACAAACAAACAAAAAAAAAACACCCAAAAAACCCCAAAAACAAAAAATAACCCAGCAAAAAAAACCCCAAAACCAAACAAAAACTCCAAACCAAACAAACAAACAAACAGAAAATCCCAAACCAAACTCAAAAACTCAAAATAAATCCCCCAAAATCCAAACTCTCCTAGAAAGCAAAAAATTTCAGAATCTTCAGTGTTGCAAATTGTGGTAATTTCCTTACTCTTAGAAAGCTGGGCACAGCTGTCATCCATGCTGTGAGCAAAATAACTTCAACACACATCATTTTCTCAGGTTAACAAAGCAGTTTTTTATCAGAATACCCTCTAAGCTATTGCCATGTAATTGGCAATTAACCTTATCCATTTCATTGTAGTCAGTGCTCCAACTTTCCACTGAAGGCAAAAACTAGTAGGATATTATCTAAGTGTTCAGCTGTAAGTAGCAGAATACGAGGTTTATACTACATCATATATTTCCTTTTGTAGGTGGAATTAGTTTTAAAATAAATGCCCATGAGAAAGTAATTTTGGAATATGCAGTATAGGTAAAATTAATTTGTAGGTTGTATTTAATGGATGCAAGTGACAAAGTGTTGGAAGAAGGATGCTGCATGGGTGGCCTCTATGAGGAGGACCATGAACTACCCACATCATAAGATATGAAAATTTCCTGAAGAACTGTAGCATGTGGGAAGAACTCACAGTGGATGAGAGGAAAAATGTAAGGAAGAAAGCATGGCAGAAACAAATTGTTATGGATTGATCACCGACCCCGTTACTTGCACCTCTTTGAGATAAGAAGGAGGAAGAGGACTCTGGAATGAAGAAGTGATATTGAGACTGGGAAAAAGGAAATGGGAGGAGAAAGAAGGGAATGAGATGTCTTCAGGTTTTTTTCTTTGTTGTTCATTCTTCAGATCTACTTGGCAGTAAATTAAATTATTCCTTCTCAAGTTGAGTTTGTTTTTTCTTCAGTGCTAACTGATAACTGATCTCCCTGTCTTTATCTTAACCCACAGACTTTTTCATCTTACTCCGTCCCCATCCCTTTGAAGTAAAAAAGTGAGAGAGCAAGTGGGTAGGTGGCTGGAAAACAGAAAGGGCCAGCTCATCACACTAGAATATAACATTTCTAGTCTACCTGTAAACTGACAAAATAAATACAAATTTGCTGAGAACCTGTAGGATATAACAATTTTAGATTAAAGGTTTTTATATCATGAATTTTCAAAAATCAGAGTAACTGTTACAATAACAGTGATTTGTGGATCTATAGACAAGAATAACAACTTTATGAAACTCAAATCTTAGTTTTAGCTGTTCTATTGTTACAACTGTAATATGCACTGTGTCTTTTGATAGTTTCATAATGAGAATAAAAAAACAATGTGACAAGGTTAGCATGATTTGATTGTTTTTCTGTTGTGCTTTGTAAAGGAAGATTATTCTTTTTCCCTCTAAACACCTAAACATGTGGGATTTCACATCTTGATCACAGAATCACAGAATCTCAGAGTAGGTGAAGTTGGAAGGGGCCACTGGAAGTTATCTAGTACAGCCTCTGTTCTCAAGAAGGTTTCCTTTGAGTGCACTGCTCACATTTGTGTCCAAACAGTTTCTGAGTATCTCCAGGAAAGGAGACTCCACAATCTCTCTGTGTAACCTGAAACTCTGTTTCAGTGCTCAGTCACTCTCACAGTGGAATTTCAGCTTCTGCTGGTATCCTCTTATTCTATTGATCATCACCACCAAGAAGAGTCCAGATCCATCCTCTTGGCACCATCCCTTCAGATACTTATATGCATTAATGAGATCTCCTCATAGTTATATTTTCTTGAGGCTAACCAGGTACAATTCCTTCAGTCTTTCCTTGTAAGAGAGATACTTTTGTCCCTTAATTGTCTTTGTAACCTGGACTTGCTCCAGGATCTCCATGTACTAAGAGGACTACCTAGGACTTAACACAGCACTTTAGGTAAGGTCTCACCAGGGCTGAGTAGACCAGCAGGGTCACCTCCCTTGACCTGCTGGCAATGATGTAGAATTATTTGTTATATAATGTTCTGCAGAGATGAATGTTCATTGATATTATAATTTGTTGAGTGCAATTTTTAGCCAGTCAACAAACATATTTTTGGAATATTTATTAATTATTAATTAATTTATCTGTGCTTTTTGTTCACTGATTTTTTTTTTTTTTTGAGTATTCAGAATCATGTTGTGATTCTCAAAGAATGGATAAAACTAAATGAAACTTCAATTTTTTCAATGGAATGATCAAGTATAACATTTAGTAATCATATAAAACTCCAGTATCTTGTTGGATATTTGTGTCAGAATGTTTCCATAGATGAACAGACAAAGAGAGGATCTTAAACTGATTCAAAACTATATTGTTTTCTCTAAGTAATTTATATTCATCAGAAACAGGTATTTAAACAGTAAAGAAAGTAATGAAGCGCTGGTGACTGAACACCTATTGGTATGTTTCTTATTATTTTTCTCCTTAAATCTTAATGAGGTGTAATTACAGTTTCTTGTATTTTGTCTTCAAGATGCATTATTCTAACAGAGAGTAGTGACAAGTAGCTGTGTCTGACTTCATGAGCAGCAAACTTACTGCAAATATGCAAATGAGGAACAACAAAGAAGAGCCTGGAGATATTAACATCTGTGTGAATGAAGCAACCATTTCACAACTCAGTGGACCTTAAACAAAGCAGATATTGAAATCTGTTCAGTACATGGGATAGATTTTTAAATATGTTCAATTACTGCTTGTTGCACAGCTGTCACTAGAGCAGTTTCTGTCACACCAGGGATTCTGCTTTAACATTATCAGCATATAAAAACAGTGCTCATGATAAATGGTTTTTCTAGCATAGCAAAACAAGTATTTTTCACTCATGTGTGTGAGTTAGAGAACCGCTTATACTTCCATATCTCTGGCAATTTAGATGAGTAGAGATAGAGAAGCATCTGCTAGGAGCAAAATAGCTATTTTGCCAATCGACCTAGTGACTAACTGGCTAACTACCTCATTTCTGTGTGATAGTTAAGAAAATATATTGCTTTTGAGAAGATTATGAATTTTGAATGAAAGATAATTCATCCCTTTATGAGGAAGGGAAGGAAAAAAACACTCTTCTACTCTATAAAAGGTAGATTTCACTGGTAAAATTTTCCACACAGTGAAACAGAGGACAGTAGAAGAACCATTTCATTTCTTAGAATATTTTCATTTAAAATATGAAGAAACATGTACTACATGTTGGTTGAAGAAAAAGCTTGAAGATTCAGTTAAATAATATTTTAAATAATTGTAATTTTTCATAGTATTCAGCTGTATTATTAATTACAGCAATGTTACTAGTAAAACTCCTCATATGCATCACAGAGAGTTACATAAATCTTATTTTATGTATTAACGCCATTAATAAAACTTGTGAATACATACTGCTACAATATTTCCAGTGATCCTTTAATTAGAATAACTGAAAGGCAGTATGTATTTTTTGGTAAGACTTTAGTAAACACTTATGCTCACCAAATTATCTCCTTTAAGTACCATTCTTAGATATTGGAGGAGCAGTTTGAACATGTATTAATAGTAATTCCTGATTTGGAAAAGCTAACACCAAGCATAATTTATTTGTAATTCTGTCTGACTGCTTCACTCACTCTTTTATTGACTTACTCCTAAGTATCTGATATCTTCATCTGCAAAGTACTTCAGTGTCACAGCATTGCAGTGTCTGTCACTTAAAAACTCAAATACTAAAAATGACATTGGCTAAAATGTCTAAAATCTGAATACAACATGCAGAGAATTGAGCACCTTGCACAGAATCACAGAAACAATCATAAAAAGGGAGGATCTGCTAGCAGAAACAAGAAAATTTGACCCCATGAAGCAACTATACTCTGCTTGAAAACCTTTTAACTTTGATAAAAGTGCATTTTAGTTTGACTTGGGTCCTATAAAGTACTGTACAATAGAATGCAAACACAATATTCAGAAGAAAAGAAGAATAAAAAAAAAATCCTCTTATGTCTTTTAGAATTTGTCTTTAAAAAATCTATCACCACTACTGCATTTCCGCAAATTTTTTTTCTTGCTTTTAAAAATTGAGTTTGTGATGAAAATCTGCTGCAGTGAAAAAAACATTGACCTGGTCCTCTCAACACATTGGTAGTCTCTGATCAGGAAAGGTTTGAGCTTGATTTTATCACTACATAACTAATTCTGTCAGGTCAGTGCATTTGTATTTCTTGACCAGTTTGCAAGTTTTAATGGTAAGTTAATGGTTAATGGGTTTTTTTTTGTTTTATTAAATAGACTATAGTCTTTCAGAAAGTAGAGTAGATAACAGTCTGATTTGTGAATTTTGGTCTTAGAATCTTATCTTACTAAAACCAGAAAACTACATGTGCAAATATATCAAGATGTGTGAAGAAAATACAAATAACACTTGTTTGTTTGTTTTGTGTAATACCAAAAATTATGTATTCCTACTTCAAGAATGTTGTGGGTAACAGATTGTAGTAGTCATTTATTTATTACTTAAATTAAATGTTGGAAAAACAGAAGAGAATGGAAGACTAAAATTATTTATGTCATATTATGTTGCAGATTGTCAGCTTGAAGCTGCATCTGTATTGCATTTGTAAATACTCTCAATTTAAGAGAATCAGCATACAACTATAAAGCACAATACAACTAAGAAATGCCATAGTGTGTAGATCAATGTTTCACATTACAAAACTGTTCAATTTTTGTTTTAAAATTTTCAATTTTTAAACACAATGTTTAAAACATGTGTGTAATCATTAACAGTCAATCAATTTTTGATATGTCATATGGATGTTATCTCTGTAAGCATTCTCATCAAAGAACTATTCATAAAGTCTGTAGTTTTTAAAAGAACTATAATTTTATTGGTGAGATCACCCAATATATATTTTCAGTTCCTACCTAACAGTAGCTATTAATGTTTACAATTTTTTCAAGGAACTACCATCCTTCATGGCTCATTATTTAATCCTGTAGATTTAATTGCACTAATACTTCCATCTAGGTGGCATAGCACAATATTTCCTTCTGTTTGAATGCAGCCTGTTCACTTGAATATGCTGCAGAGCTTTTACACATAATTAAGATCAATAAGTGAGTTTGTGCTACATATCAAAGTTATGTAGGAGGCTTGCAAGAGCATTAAAACAAGACAGATTGATCTAGACAAATAAACATGCATGCACACACAAAAACATTCTCACAAAGACATAATTTCCCTCAAAATAGAAACAAATCATTGAAGAAGTATCTCAAACCCCTAGGTTGTGCCATGTCATCAGCTTTTGAGTAAAGCTCCCTATTGAGAATTCTGATTAAAAATTGATGATACTATATATAGTAGCTTTCAAAGATAATCACAAAAATTCAAAGTTTTAAATGACTTTGCAATAAGTACCACTCTCACAGTCCTAAGAGCCTTTATAAATCCTGAACAATCGCTCCTGAAGCCTCCAACCACACCTATGAGGCCAAAGACCATTTCAGTTCAGCCAGGGCATCAACCCCTTCCCAAGCTGTGTTGGAGGAGTGTCAGACTCCAGCTCAGCCACAGACATGGCCATGCCTTATTCATTTTGAGTGAATAAGGATAATCTTAGGACTTGCATATACCAAAGTAGTAACGGTAATGCAGCACTGAATTACTGACACAAAATTGACACAATCATACCCAGAATAAGAGTTGCAAGTCACTCTTGAATTATTTCAAGCAGAATAGTGTGATATTTCTTTACCAAGAAGGATTCTTGTCTCCCTGTATTCACAGTGTTTGTAAATTGGGAAATCACTGACAGATGCAACAGGAGCCCTAAGGTGGGGAATTACTTGATTACGTTGAGTTTTACAACTTATACTATTTTAAATGTTATGCATACTGAATTTTATTTGAGTAGTTATGGCTATGTCAGCTATTGCTGATATGTTACTTTACTGTGTATTTTTAAGAAAATAATAACTCAGATGAATGATTTTTTAACAGTGTTACTGACAAATCTGATTAAAGCAATTATTAAAACCATGATAAATCTTCAATAAAAATTGCTATCTACCAAAATATTTCAGAACTCTGAATAGGATATTTATTTCTATATTTTTACCATGAATACTTTCTAATTAAATTCATATTCAGAAAAAGTTTAATGTTAGATAGAGTTTGAGAAAATCTGAGTAATGGGAATGTATATCATTAATTTAATTTAATTTAATATTTATTTTGTCCTTCTACTAAAATGTTCAAAGTAATCAACTCTGAAAAATACCGCTGTAATGGAAAATATGTAACAAACTCCATAAGAAAAGTTGACCTTTACAACATACAAGTTAACAAGACTGCAACCTCAACAGAATTGAAAAAACCTCCACTTAAAGTCTTTAATAATTTTCTCTAGAAGAAGTGATTTCAAATATCTACAATAGAATTCTATATAGTGGTAATCTGAAAATGACTAAAATAAAAGTGTATAAGCATACTTATATTATTACTAGACCAAAATATTTTATTATATTTTTTCAATTTTATTTTATTTGTGTAGCTTTCTTGGGGAGTTGTGGTGCTTTGTCAGGGGTTTTTTATACCATGAACTACAAATCATGATATAGCTTAATGTGAGATTTTGAGTAACTATTTGCAGTCATTATTTCTGAGTTATGGGGAAAAAACTCGAAAAAAACTCAAAAAAAACCCAAAAAACAAAAAAAAAAACCCAAAAAACCAACAAAAAACCCAAGATAAATAAAACAATTTATTTGATGTTTCTTCCTGAGTAGGTGTTGTAAACCAAGTCATTAAGACATTAAACTATTCAAGAGTGTCTGTAGGAAGGCCATAAGGATGGTGAAGGATCAGGAAGGAAAGCCTTTTGAGGAGTGGCTGAGGTCTCTAGGTATGCTCAACCTGGAGGAGATGGAGGAGCCTGAGGGGAGACCTCACAAGGAGGAGAGGAGGGTCAGGTACCAACCTCTTCCATCTCATGACTCGAAGGAATGGCCTGAAGCTGAGCCAGGGGAGGTTTAGGTTGACATCAGGAAAAGGTTCCTCACCCAGAGAGTGGTTGGGCGCTGGAACAGGCTCCCCAGGGAAGTGGTCACAGCGTCAGCCTGACAGAGTTCAAGAGGTTATTATTGTTCATAAGGTTCAGCCTCTGACCTTATGAATAATTTTTCCCTAAGCATCCTGTGGTTTATTACTTTTTTGTCATTTCCCAAACTGAAACTTCACTGCAAAGCCATTTAAAAAAACATTAACATTTCTATTGCTTACTTTTAAAATATATTTGATATGTTGAGTGACAATAGTTTTTAACGCTTTAAAATTTATGCATGGGTAAGCTTCAGTTTTGTACCTGAACCATGTAAGTATCCCTCCCTTTTGTTCTCCAGAAATTAAGCCAAAATCCAAAGACTAAGCTTCAGTTTTGTACCTGAACCATGTAAGTATCCCTCCCTTTTGTTCTCCAGAAATTAAGCCAAAATCCAAAGACACTAAGTATTTTAATTGAGAACTGATATGTAGTTTAGTAACTTTATCTGTGTGGGAATATTAATTATTTGATAATGATCAAGATAAGAGCCTTTATGCTACAGATGGTAGAAATCGCAGATTTATAATGTAAAACTTTTGAATTTCCAAGCACTCCCATCCTGCCAAAATCAAAAAAATCAAATACGCTTCCTCTGTAGATAGAGAAGAGTTTACAAAAAGGCAGTCCTTATCATAGCACTGTAATAGCTGGCTCAGAGGTCTAAATATAACAAGATTCTTATATGCAAAAGAAAATAATATAATAAATAATATGTCTGCTATGTTATGCCTCTAATTAGCTGATATTAAGCCTTCAGTATCTAGGACATGGTAAGAAGATAAATATACTTTTTCTGATAGATGCTGTGATATAAGAAAAATTAATATTACAAAATTAATGAGAAGATAACAGATTAAATTTAGCAATCTTGCTTACATTTAGTGCTCCATCTCAGACAAATCTGAAGTGTCTAAATAGGCTATGAAACCAAAGGTTTTAAACATTGTGAGACAGTTTACTGGCACAAACATTCGTAATGAAAATTGAATTAGTGGAAAAACAAATGTTCGGTTAAGCAGGAAAGGATTTAATGACGTGACACTCACTTGTCTGGGCCTTACCCTTTTCAGTGACTTGTATGATTGCCTTGTTGCTTCAATCTAAAGTGAGGAGCATAGGAAATAATCCTCTGCTATTTGCCTCATCTCTTCAATCTAATGTTTACATTTGTCCCTGTTCTGTAAGCAAACATCACAACTACACAGTAAATTGCATTTCACAGAAGTGGGTTAATTATCAAAAATGGCTACAATGAATTCCAGATAAACAATGTTTTGATCTTTATTAACTAGATTTATTGTTTGTCTTAAAATTCATTAAATTCTATCTATTATTGATTAGACTCAATAATAGATAATCCGATTACACCTTTTTTCTGAAATATTTCTGAAAATAACTTCTTTGCTAATAATGAGGCATCTGTGAGTTACAAAAATGTTACTTCATAAATTATGTGTGTGTCAAGAAGGGAATTAAAAAGTTTAGCCCAAAGTAACACTTCTGAGATTTAAAAAAAATACTATTTACTTCTCAGTTTTCAAACAAAATATAATTTCAGAGGTGTTGTGATGGATGTGTATGTATCACTATATTACTCACACCTATTTCATATATAAATATTGACAATGTCAAATTTGCATCAGTGTTAAAAAAAATATTTTTTATATATTGCATGTTGAAGGACTTTAACCTTATCTGGTCTTCATTTTGTTTCATCCTTATGCAAAAAACAAAAATTATGTGCTAAAGTGAACAGCAGCACTGATCCTTACAGAAATTTTCATTTCTTTATTTCTGCATTTCCTGGTGCACCATGGACAGAAGGAACAGCAGGCAGGGTAGAATAGGGAAAAAAATCTTATATAGTCAGTGCAGTGACATATTTCATCTCAACCCTGAATCTCTGCTTCACCTCACAAGGGCAAGATATGAGTTCATTCTGCAGTCTTTGTTTTGATTAAATACCTAGTTGTAGGCTTGTGTGTAGGTGTGGCAACCTACTGCTTTTTTATTTGATGTTGAGTTGTAGGGATGACTGAATTTAATAACCAGTTTTTGTGCTATAATGTAATAGATGACACAGTTATTTTTTCCATGCATCACTTGAAAAAGTTATTGGCAAATTAAATTGTGTAGCCCATAGTTTGGCATGGATTTAGCTGGTAGCAAATTCTTGTCTTAGACTGGTGATGTAAATTTTTTGCAGCTTTGTGTTTCTATTACCAGAACCTTCTGATAAAGTAGCAGAAGGTTTACACAAAACTGAGAGCCAAAGAGCCAAAATTTTTGTAATCTCATTATGTTACTTTTATTTTCATGCCTTTTATTTAGAACAACATAGGACAGTGTATGTTGCTAACCCAAAATAATCCTGAGTGTATATGGAGAGAGTGCAAAACAGTGTCAAGAGTAATCCTAAGAAGACAAAATCTAATACAAAAGCATCTTGAATCATAGATGCACTGCAAATTGATATAGTATTTGTAGGTTAAATCATGGGTTGCTCTTTATTATCCATTTGTGTTCTATGCAACACCTGTTTCATCTCCTATGGATATTGTCAACTTTTTTAAAAAGAATTGCAAGCAGACAACAGACCACCAGCCTGCATTCCATTCTCAGCTCCCATAGCAATCAAGAAAACTTCAGGTGGTACCATGTATGTTCTTCCTTTAATAGAACGAGGAGATGTATCCAGTGCATTGCAAAAAGAAGAAAAACACACAAATTCTATTTTTCATATGCACATATACTTAAATAAAATAGTACGACAGTAGGAGAGCAGTAACTGGAACAAGAGTCAAAAAGAGAAAACAAAACAAAAAGCCGAGATAGAGGTAGAAAATAGGCAGAAAAGGCAGCTTGAATTTATCAAGTAAACTTAGCAAAAGCTATGTACTAGAAACTTTTCATGAGACATTTCAGGATAAGCACTGGTAATTACAGTCTTAGATATCACTGGTTTATAATTTTCACTTCACAGGATAAAAGTCAAACCTTTTAGAGGTAGCTTCTTTAGCTAGCTAGATTGTTGTCAACACAGTGCTCTAACACTTCTGTTTTTTTTGGCAAGAGAGCATTCTGTGTAGTCACCACTAGTGGAAAGGTGGGAAGATCTTCAAGTCACTGACATCTCCTCCACAGTTCTGTACCTGACAAAGCAAATGGCTTTAATACATTGAAGATTGGGACCAAGTAAAAACTGAAAACACTGTAATTAAAGGAAAATACAGTTTCTTAGGTGCTTTCTAGAGGAAAGATCTCTAAAAAAATTCTTGTATTGTCAGGGACAGAAAAGATATTATTGTCAATTTATTTCATCCATAAAATCTGTCATATCAAAAGAGCAGTCTACAGCTTTTGCATGTCTTCCAGCACTCTGGCATAAACGGAAGAAACGGAAGGTATAAAAGTAGCCATAAGTTAGAGAATATAGTTTGGTCATTTACTTTCAGAGTTACATTGTGACAGAATCATTTATAAATACATATTAGTTGCAATACTGCGCTGGAAGTAGTAACCACATAGTCAATACTCACTCTGCAAGAGAAGACAAAAGCAAAAGTTTCAGAAAAAAAGAACACTACAGTGAAAAGATATGGGATAATCTATGTCCTGTATTAAGTCTCATAATTATTGCCAGTTTGAATATAATATTTAAATCTTTGTAGTGCAGAATTTAGTACGTTTCACTTTTCAGATTATTAATTACAACAGTGAATATTGTTGTGAGCAAATTTTCAGTGATATTTGTCAGAAGAAAATTATGATCTCTTGCGTTTAAAATCATTATTGAATGTTGCCTATGTCTATGTTTCTTTTGTGATCTCTGGTGGAGTATGTCCAAATTATTGATTTCTTAAACTGCATGGAGGAAAATGTTAAGCTAAACCAAATTAAACTGAAACTCAAGCTCATACCCTTTTTTATGGAACTCCTAATATTCAGCCCTGTTTTGAATCTACTTATTTGCTTCCTTCCTGTAGAAAATTATTTTATACTTAATTAAACAGTGCATGAGATAATATTTTCTTAGATATTTAACACTTTAAATTTTAATTTAACTTGTACAGTTTTTGTTGACCTTTGAGACGGGTAGAAAAAAATACATATATCTCATTCATGCAGTTAATTTCTGATTTATTTTTATAATTATTTGTCCTATTCTTCTAAGACGTATTTTTTATTTTTAAAAAATAATCCTTCAATGTTTGTTTGGAAAGATTCCTCCACTCTTTGGTCATTCCATTGTCCTTTCTTTGAACATCTTTTAATTCTCAGTTGCTCAATATGTCACAAACATTTTAAACCTGTAGCCACTTTTCAATAAGGTCACCATAGTATTCTTTGCATGTTTCACTTCTTCATCCCCTATACATTCTGGTTTCTTCCAAGAGATATTTCACAATAATTGTGCAAGCAGGGGTTTGTTCTGTGCTGTCAACAGTACCTCCAAGGTTATTTTCCAGGCTACTGCTGTTAACTGAAATAGTTGTAAGCTATAGGAATATTTAGAATTCTTACCCTGTGTTCCTTGCTTCATTTTTATCGATACTAAAATTCATTAGCAATCCTTTTACCCATTTTAACTGCCACCTTAAATATTTCAAGTTTTTCACAGCTGTAAGTCGTCTGAAGTAACTGAATTTTTTGTCTTCTGTAAAGCTTGCTGAATAGTCTGCTAACTTTCAAACTTTAAGAAAATATGTTAGGAAAATAAACAACTTAACATTGATTCTAAATTATTCGTGCTTTTAACTTTTTATGGTGGTTAAAATGGATGTTTCACATTCGATCTTGTTTTTTTAAATTTAGAACATCTTACTCCATAATACTCTTCCTGTTGCCTGTGACTCTGCTTTCGCTGAAATAACAGGACTCCCAAACTTGGAAGAATTTCTCAAAACCTAGCAATTTTTCTGTTTTATTAATTTATATTATCACTTTGCTTTTTACAACATAATAGTAATTGTGTTTACTGAAAGTAATTGAGTTTTACAAATACAATGTGTTAATGAAATACAAGAATCAAAATACAGACTAACCATGATCATATGGAAAATGCAGTGTGAAGGATTAGTGTTCTGCAAGACAAGTGAAGCTGTTTATTTTCTATTTTTGTGTGAAATCCAGGAAAGAATTCAGCAGAAAATAGAAGAGCCTTGTAGAACTGTAACTAGATCAAATAGATCATCTAGTTAAAAAGTTTTTACTGTGCTGACATGTTGTTAAGGGTTTGTTGTGTTTTTTGTTTTGTTTTGTTTTTTTTAAAATAAGCTGGCTAGTTATTCCAAAAAATGTTAGGAATGAATAGTCTAGAGGTTTTTTTTTGTTGTTTTGTGTTGTTTTGTTTTGTTTTTTTAACAGCATTTCCATTAGTTGAGTATTCACCACATAAGACAGGAAATTATTGCAAAATGTATGCTATTTAATTGCAAGGTAGCAGGAGTCCTACAGGATTAGAAAAGCAGTGGGGATTTTGGAAGTTCTATTTAGGAATACAGTGATTGGGGCCATTTTTAGATTAACATTTGCTGACTGATAGCATTATGTACACAAGGTCCATTCTGTCATCAGTCTTTGGCAATGTGCAGGAATTACTAACTCTACGTAAACCACATTCTGAGCTATCAAATACGAGAGAATCTTCATTAGGTGACGCCCTCAGAAACTCCCAAGGAGTGTTGGAAGATTATGGCTTGAGGCTATGTATTTTTGGTTCAAGTGAAAATGTGTTCAGATATTTTATACAGACGCAGTTTTGCATATGTGAGGATCACAAAGCTGGTTGAGAATATTCATTAGATATGCATCTTCTGCTAGGCATCTCTAGGCAGAGAAAGAAACTGACTTTAAAAAACCAATATAGTACATTAATATGACAGGATATAATTTTTATTTTCTCTAATTTCTCTAAGTACTCTAACTTCCTTTAGGATATTATTTGTATATTTGAAAAAAAATCATGAGCATATTTATAAACAAAAGGTAGTCTTGAAGAAATGAGAAAATCTGCACAATGTCAAGTTACAAAGATCAAGATATAGAAGAAAAAACACTTTACAAAATCCTCCTATTATACATTCAAAAGCTTTTTAAAATGCAGTAAAACCTCAAAAGTTAGTCAGACATTTTTCAATAATTATACATAATGACCCTGAGATTAGCCCAGTTGGTCAGAGCACATTGCAAAGTTGTGGGTTCAATCCCCATATGGGCCATTCACTTAAAGAGTTAAACTCGATCATCCTTGTAAGTACCTAAACAGAAATAGAAAAAATGTATTAAAATTACACCTGACTAGTAGAGACTCTACATAAACAGGAAAATCTATCTAAAATTACAAACACCTATTACCTTACCTGCCTTAGTACATTAAATTTTTATACTTTATTGAATATTTATAGAGAGTTTAAAATAACTGTGTCAGTAAGGATGTTTTATTGCTGTAGGCATTTAGGCCCTGAAATACAAATACTTTGTGTTTAGCAATATTTTTTTTTAAAGCATTTTCAGTCCATCAGTTTCTTGAATGCTTTCACAGTCCATTTTTCCAGACAGAGCACTTAATTTCTGAGCTTCCTTTTGAAAGCCTGACTAAAGCTGTACAGGCTGTACAGCTGACCCTTTAGAAGTTGCATCACTGCTCTGAGCTGCCTGATAAGGAGCGACAGGGACTGAAGACTTGATTGTGTGACAAAAGACTGTATAATGTTAAAGCCAAAAAAACTGAAGTTTAAGTCATTCTCTCTATGCATAATAGCTGAAGATGCAGGTGAACTCTCTCCAACCCTACTGAGAATAGTAGAAAACTACTATTCACGCTAGAAAACTTCAGATCCTTCAGGAAAAATTTAAAAATGCCATGAAGTCATTTCAGCATAGTTCACATAATCTATGAAACCAGATAATAAGCTATGAAATATGAAACAGACAAACAAAACCCCCAAAGTTTCTGTGGAAAGCTCATGTTGACAAAACCAGCACTCTCATCTCATTTTTGATGTCCTGCTATCAAACTTTGAGAACTTATGAATATTAGAATCCTGGTCCCACTAGATTAAATCTATATCTAAGTAAAATGAAGAACATCAATATTGATTCAGTTTTCATATCGTCATATTTTATCACCGTGTCTCTTTTGTTAAATTATATTTTTTCCAGTTTTATTGTACAACAGAATGATATATTAGTTATAATATCAAGAATCCTTTAGTAGAAGTCTAAGGCTAAATAAAAGGATAAAATTAAAGATCAAAGGAGAAATATTCAAATACTCAAAATCTCTGACTTTTGAAAGGTGTAATACGTGGTAATGAATAGCTAATAATGTCATCCACAAACAAATAATATATATCCATTGAAATATAAGAATATATTTGTAGGAGGCAATATACTTTCTTTAAAATGTGTCTTCTTATATGGAGAAAAGAGTTTTATCTCCCCACCAAAAATGTTATTCTATTGCACATTGTTCAATAATAGAAATTATGAATTATTCTATCAATTTATCAATTTAGCAAACAATTTTCTAAAAGTATAATATTTGGCGTTCTTCTCTTTTAACAATTTTCAGTAAGCTCGATGTGCACATTTCTGAATAAGAAGACTGTCCCTTGCACAAACCTTTTCACTTTAGTCAAATGTTGGGAATTGTCTTTCCAGGATGCATAAGAGTTAGAGCATTCTAAAGCAGATTCCTTTTGGATTTAGAACTAGTTGAAAGACTCTCAAAATCATAGAATCACAGGATATTCTGAGTTGGAAGGGATTATCAAGGACCACTGAGTTCAACTTCTGGCCCTTCCCAGGACAGTCCCAAAGAGTTCAGACTATGTGCTTGAGGGCTGGTCCAAACTCTTTAACTCTGGCAGGTTTGGTACTGGGACCTATACCCTTGAAAGCGTGTTCCACTGCCCAACCACCCTCTGGGTGAACAGGTCACACCTCAGTCAATGACTGAATTCATAAATGAAATGTGGGAAAGAAGAAAAGTGGGAATGACACTATTTTTAGAAATATGGAATTTGTTATTTTTCAGTGCAAGATGATTATTTTCATAATGGTCAGGTTCAAAAACAAAAGTAATGTACTGTAGATAAAAGTTTCTCAACAAATTATTTCAGTACAAAACTCAATAGTAATGGAATATCTTGAAAATTGCCTGTATAAAAACATTTTTAAGTGTGTCCTGAAGGTCTGTAAAACAGGTTATCAGATGGATAATCTGGTGAATCCTACAGTGAATAGCTTCACTGAACATTAATTGAGCATTAGTTTTCATTTAATTAAAATTTTATAATACATATATAAATATATGTATTTAAATATGTTTGTCTTGAGGTTTCATAGTTTTTTTTTTTTGTTTTTTTGTTTTTTTTTTACTTGGTGAATAGAAGAATATAAACACACACACACATATATATAGCACAGCCATGATAACAAAAGGCAGATTTTTCCCCCTACATACTATTCAGGTATAAAAACTATTCTTCTTCCAACATTTTGCATTGATGACATTAATAATCTTCCTTTCTTTGGTGTTTGTGCAAGTAAGTCATAAGCAAATATGGAAATTAGAAGTTGGCCCAAGAAAACCCACAAGAAAAGTACAAACGCAAATTCTCACTCTCTTGTAAAATAGATGAGGAATGGAAAATAAAATATGCTAAAGAATATAAAGAAAATAAAGAGATTTTTATCATGGATACAGTTTAAGCATCCTGCAGAGCAGATTATCCCTTCTTTTGTTGCTCTAAATTTCACTGCAATAATCAAAATATCCCTTGCAGACATATATTCTTAACCTGTTTAAGACAATTGAATTCTTAACACTACAGTATCAATATCAATTCCCTGTTAAAAATTCAGGATATTCCAACATTACATTAATTTTGCTTCTTTCAGAAATGCATATAACAGTACAGAAAAGATAAATACAGCATTTAAATTTCCATTAGGAGCATTTGTTTCAAAGTCCCCAAACACCTCTTGTAAAAGGTGGCAAAATCTGTAGCCTACATGCCTCATGCAGTGCATCTAACAGAAAGAGTATAAAACAACAAAATGAATGCAAGGATTTGAAGGTTATCCCAGCCAGTTCCAGCTTTGGAAATTATAGTGGCAGATGCTTCCTCTATAATTTCTGGCATCATTGAAGCACAGTCTTACTGCTCATTTTGCTTCATTAAATGTCTTTTTTCAGGTGATATATAATATATGACATTTTCCCTATCTAAATATAAATTTTAAATTATACTTTCCAATCTGTATATTATATATTTAATTCAAGATTTACATAAATATAAAAAAAAGTTCTTGGGGTACCTGTGTTTTCTATGTGTTTCATCTTAATAACTGCCTGTTCCAGTAATTACAAATAGTTAGGATGATACCTCTGAGAATACCTCTAATATGTGCTTTGCTCCTTACCTTGATTATGTCAATTTCTTAGGGGACATTCATTTCAGAAATTAAAGAACCTTTAATTTGAATGATGTGCAGTAAACAAGAATAACTCCTGTTAGGAATTTTATCTAGTACTAGGGAAGCACATAAAATCAAAATCATTGACTAATTCCTGTATTTCATTTTAAGAGAAGATTGATGCTGTCTGAATTTAAATAGTTATGCTGTCTACTAAGAGTTTTTTTAAAAAGTGGATGTTTAGAATATGCTTTTAAACATGATGAAGTTACCAGACACACAAGAAAAAGTGTATTGTGTATATGCTATCTGTACTTAAATATGTGTATACACAACATCTTACTATACATTATTTGCATGTAAAATGTACACACCTCTACATGCACATATACCATAGGAATAGCATATATATAATAAAATATGTCTTTGCCATTAGGTATAGCTACAGCATTTTTATGTTCTTGTAGGAATGTGTATGTTCTTTAACAGTTATGCTTTAAATGAAACTAGTCTATCACTATGTAAAAATATATTTTTATGTGTTCTCTTTTTGACTTTTTAATAGCCATAAAATGTAGTGTTGACATTTATAGTACAAATGGCTGCAAATATTCATAAAAAGGTTAAATCTTGAGTTTTAAGTCGGGATATATAAAATAAAAATTCTCTTTCTTCTTCTGGATTTAGACTATGAACACTAATGAAAAACAAATTGCATATTAGAAAAACACATCTAAAAATTATTTCTTGTTCCAAAAAAGTAAGGAATGAAATCTACAGTTTGTAAGGTTTATGTAATGATCATGATGATATTTTCAGAGTATATTGTAAGACTT
>VZRH01007250.1:30975-54438 GCA_013397555.1 Urocynchramus pylzowi | reverse complement strand
TTTTAATTATTCCTGGTTTGAAAGGTGCAGAAGGAAATAAGCACAAAACTTCATAGATTTGGAAAATGAATTGCTTTCTCCACATCATCTTCAGCCCCTTATACTGTAAGACTGACCAGAAGGCCTGGCCTTTGGGTTTCCTTGGGTCTGGTTGCTGTTTTGGAAAGAAAGTCCAAACCTGGCTGACCTGTATCCAGATGCACTATGTCACTTTTGTTATGTCTGCTATGATGTTATGAAGCAATGATTTCTTTACTGCCACCAAAACAAAATCAAATATTTCTTATCTTCGTTTTCACGGGGATAGTAATTGTTTGCAGAATTGTGGGGGCTACTGTTTGGAGAAGAATTGAGTAGAATCAAACATAGTATTCACAGTTTGTAACACAAGGAATAAAATACTAAACCTTTTTTTTTTTCCCCCTCTGTCTTTTGGCATAGATCAGGGATAGCCCATTATTTTCATGGGCAAATTCTAATGTATGATGGGATTCTATAAATATAATTTTTGTACAAACATTCTGAATTCATTTGGCTTAGTAATTCAAGATGTAGGAGTATTGAGTAAATTACCTAACACCTGACATTTCATAGAGAAGACATAAATTAAAGAGCATTAAGTTGTAGTGCTTAATACAGCAGCACGGAGTATTGCATCTTTACCAGAATTCTGGTGATACTGTTTCTTTCCAGGAAAACTTGGACCTACAACAGTTGTCACCTCCTCAGTTCAAAGAGTTTCTTCCTAGAATGATGACTTTCTCAGTGTGTAAATTCCTCTGAGGAATTTTGGGTGGATATATTCTCTCTACAACTGAATTTAATGTCTTTTATGTTCATAGAAGCAGTATAACATCATAATAGAATAGGCTGTGAATCCCTATTGTGCATAATTCCCACATTATAATTTCAGTAGACACATTATGTTTGGCACATGAATGATGGTTATTGCTACACTGTGGAAAAACTGAAATGAAAGAGTAATAGAGGCAGCCTTTTTGGAAACTATATTATTCAGCTGAGTTTGACTTACAAGGTTTTTGACATTCTCTAGTTCTTCTGCCTTCTGTAAGCTTCACAGTTTTTATTTCTTTTGTTACCCACAATGTCATGGTTTAATCCCAGCCAGTAACTGGACACCATAGGACAACTCACTCAATCCCTGCAGTGGGATGGAGAAGACAATCAGAAGAGTAAGAATGAGAAAACGTGTGGCCGAGATAAGAACAGTTCAAAAGGTAAAGGAAAAGGTGGATATGCAAACAAAATAAGGAATTCATGCACTAATTCACATCAGCAGGTGAGTGTTCACACATGTCCAGGAAAGCAGGGATCTATCACACATAACAGTCACTTGGGCAGAAAAATGCCATCCATCCAAATGTACCCCCCCTCCCCCTTCCTTCTTCTTTCCCCAAATTTATATTCTGAGCATGACATCATATGGTCTGGCATATCCCTTGGGTCAGTTGGGTCAGCTGCCCCACTTGTTTTCCCTCATAACTTCTTGTGTAGCCTCACTGGTGGGGTGGGATGAGGAACAGATAAGACCTTGAGACTGAGTAAATTCTGCCCATCAGTGAAGAAAATAATCCCATAATACTGTGTTATCAACATTTTCATAACAAATACAAAACACAGCCCCATACCAGCTAAGGTGAAGAAAGTTAACTCTACCCCCTCCAAAACCAGAATGCGCACAGACAGATGCATTCTCCAGTGCTACTTTTTTCCCAGGCATTTTTTTTCAGGCTCTCTCCAGGCTTGTTTTGTTTTGGTTTTTACATAAAAAATTGTTTTCTTCAGTCCATCAGAAAATTACCTTTTTTTCTTGAAGTTCTATTCTAGGTCCTTTTGATAGAATATTTCCTAAGGTAAAAAAAAAAAAAAAAATTGCTTTTTTCATTCTTAATAAGTAAGAGAAATATTATAGTCTTAAAAACTTGAAATTCACAATGTCAATACAAAAAGCATTTTACAGATTACTCAGGCATATTTGTGTCCTATGTTGAAGCTAAGCAAGGCCAGTCTTCAGGTCTAGCCAGAAATAGTAATGGAAACTTCAAAAGCTTGAAAGAACCTGAAGAGTGTAAAAAAGTAATTATCTGCTACAGTATCCAAAAAAAAAAAAAAAAAATTAGACCAAGAAAGATAGTTATGCATTTATTTAAAAAGTGGAGATGAAACTTAATTTACTTACAAACTTTTATAAATATCAAAGTGCAGGCTATAGAGAAAAGTATGTTTTGAATAGATATTGCGCTGACAGTTCAGCTCTTCCTGTTTTTTTGGGACTGTGGATTCAAACTTCCTGAAGTGGAACTAAATCTGATGTCATCATTTGACTGCCTGTTCTGGATCATCATGTAACTGTGGGAAGTTCACAAGTCTACCTTATTCTCCACCATGTTTTTAATGGAATAATTATTTTAATACAAAAGGACTCAAATTAGTGTCAGTCTCTAAAATGAGTTTCACATAAATGTAATATCCTATGAAAGATATCAATTTTGAATACACATTTTTATGGCAGAGTTGAGTGATAATACTTGTTTCAGCACATTACTTGAAGTGGATCACAACACAGATATCTTGCTTAGCATTATAAATTCCTTTTCTGCTGCTGTATACATAGTTTGAAAACACTAAATAATGAGCGATTCATTGCTTACAATTCTAATCTTCCTACTTTTTTGAGAGGACAGGTGGTCATTTGGGCTTCTTCAATTTAATTGCTACTCTTATCTGTTACTAAACCCATTCCATCCACATCTTTGGACCAGTCATAAACAATTGGACATGTGTTGATGGATGCTTGTTTATTGTTTCCTATGGTTAGTGCAGTTCCTTGCTTCTGTTCATGCTTAAGAAATAACCTGATATTCTCAAGTGTTTACATCTTTTTGCTTTGGTTTGTGGAGTAATTGGAAAAAGAACATTCTCACTATGGCCTCACTCCCTTAAAATTACCAATATTTTTTGATCTACTGAATTGTTTCAGGATTCTGCTATTCTGCTATTATAAAGACTAATATAATTTTTCCTATAATATATTATTTTTTGCTGAATAGAACACAGTACCCACATTTCCCCTCAGTTCATCCTGTTACTGTCCCTATCTGTATGTCTCCTACATACAGGACTCTAAAAAAATATACAACTGGGGGAAAAAAAATTAGCAGAGGAGTCCTTGGATTTTCATATCAGCTTTCAATCCACTTGTTATCACTCATGAAATATAAAGCAGCTTTAAAGATAGTAAAGAATTCTATACAGCTATTTTTTCAGTGGGGCATAATGTTCTAAATACTTTTGTGGACTGGAGCTTTGGATCCTACATTTTTAGGGAACTGTTTATTACACTGTTCTTTGTGTGTTTTTTAACCATATTGGTATGTTTATGGTGCAGTCTACAACATATTCTGATTTACTAAAATCTATTTAATTTGTGAAACAGGAATAGCAGGTACACAGTTTTTTTCTTCAAAAACAAGTTACTAGCTTTTGAAATGTGCTTTTCTTTGGAGTTGTCACTGCTTTTAGTGATAACAAAGAATAAAAGACCATTTCCACCTTGTATTAGTGTGTTATAACATTCAGCTGCTATTCCTTTTTCCCTTAATTGGAATAGCTGAAATTCATCCTTGTATGTCCTACAGGAAAACATAGCCAGCAATGTCTTTTGATGTATTTGGTAATTTTTTAGTAAGTGAAAAAGCTCCAACATGAGATGTGACAGCTTCTGGGGTTTGACTGAACAAATTTCCATAATAAATATTTTCTGTCTTTTCTCTTTATAGGTCCATGAACTTTCTATGTAAGTTACCGTGTGCTCTGTTAACAAAATGGAACTACAAATTCAAAACAACAGGGAGAAATATTATACCAATAGATTTTTTTAAAGTAACTCAATTTATTTTTAGTAATAATTGATATAATCTTATGGGTGTTGCAGCTATGCTGTTCTTTAAATATTGGATTGTTTCTTATTCTATTTTGGATGTTTTCTCATACTCATTAGAATGTATATTCATTAACTTCACAGAAAATATATTTTTTTAGTACTATTAAGACAAGCAAAAATTTGGTGATGTCATTTAGCGTAATTTTTTTTTTTTTTACAAGGAAATTACTACCATTTTTACCATGTGAGAAAACACAGTTTTGTTGAAACACTTTACAGCTGGGAAAAGTGAAGTGTAAACTATGACTTGTTAATTTAGCAATACTTTTTCTTCTTCCATGAAGAATGTATGGGCATTCCAAATATTTCCCAAGCCCATTAGATCTCTTCATCCTCATCACCACCACCACTTGCCATCTACTTCATCACATTTCTTGTCAACTCTTATGGGCTTTGGGTGCAATATTATTGAACAGATAGCATCAAATGGTTTTATTTTATTCTGACTGGTTAACAGTTTTAGAGGGTACCCTAATACCTTATGGCAATTATAGTATCTAAAGCTGAAAGATCTCTTTAAAACCATGCAGAAAATGAAAGCATCTGTTTCGTTGAAGTAATCAGGTGAAAAATCATTTTAGTTCAAAGGCAATAAAAAATGACACAGAAAAAGATAAATAAAACACAGAGACACAAATCTCATAAAGAGCATAATAACTATGACTAAAACTCCTCAACCACTTCAGCCACTAATTGATGTACCATTAAGAAACTACAAGCTAAGGTAAATTCTCAATTTTTTTTCATTTTTAGGTACACAAAATCTTACATTCACATCAAAAATACATTTTACTTGAATTTTTTGCTAAGAGCATCTCAAAAACATGATACTAATATGTCAGAGAAGTTTCAAAATATGATACATTTTGTTTTCACAAAATCATAGAGTCATCAGGGTAGGAAGAGACCTTTAAGTTTATCAAGTCCGACCATCAACCTAGCACTACCACTTCAACCCCTAAACCATATCACCCAGAAACAGAGTTTAAAATAAATCTTGATGCTTATTATCCATGATATTATTATTCACTCTTAGGGAATATCACCTGAGGGTTTGCTTTGTATAAAATATTTAATTCAAACTTAGGATATTGCTCACAGTTGGGAGAACCATTCTCTGTCACAAGTATTTTGAAATACAAGAAGTGGCAATCTTACTGGAGAAGTTGTAGCAATTTCCCTTGGAGGAAAGTATTTCAGAGAGCTATAGTGTCTGACAACCAATTTTTTCTGCACAGCGGGGTTGCTATCAGCAGTCACAATCTTTTTATAAGAGTGCAAAGGACAGCAAAGGCAGCTAAAGCACACTGTCATTCTTGCAATAGTTAGCTCAACAGGGGTGAAGTCCAGAGACTATGCTCAAGACTGTGTGGGGCCATGTAAAGGTCATGCCAAAGTTATTCAGAGCATAATCTCTGGGCAAAAATCTACCTTGATCTGTCAGAGGACTTGACCCAGACAGAGCTCCAGAGGGAATATGTTATTGCAGATCTCGATTTCCTGGTGCTGAGCAGACTCACACACGGAGAATGTGCTCTGGCCACACTGCTGAATTGCCATGAAGAGAAGCTGGAAGAGATGGACAGATCATGCACCAACTGGGAGGACTAAGAAAAAGGTTATAGGGTCTTCACAGAGAGTCTGCTGGGGCAGGATCCTGAGTCTGTGGTGCAAGGAAGGAGGTATGCACAAAGTAATTTTTTCAAAGATAGCAGTGGATGCAGACTCCCAAAGTAGAGTTGTCTGGAAACTTGAGACTTTTAGGAGCATGAAGGATCCTTTTCTAGTTACAGTTCTATGCTTCAGGACTTGTATAGTGCAGTAGATATTGATGGTTGCAGACAAGACCTGTCACAGTAGGCAACAGAGTCAGAAAAGCCTCAACCAAGTGACTGCATAAAGAGAAAAATGCAGATGGAAGTCACTGGGATTCTTCTCCTCCAAGATCAAAGCAAACCAGACACCAACCTGTTTTATGTGTCTTGGGAGATCAGATGCTTGTGGGGGGCTGAGACCTAGGTTGCTGCAGGAAGACTCAAGATCTGTCTGGCTCTTGAAGCATTGTCCCTTGCTGCTTAACTGTGATGTACACCAATTGCACTGTCAGAGAAGACATGAGGTGTTATTAAGAGTGATTTCATAGCTTTTGGACTGAAGAGTGGCAGGCCTGGTGATATATGTCAATAATGTTATGACAGGGGAAAGAAACAACTAACATATCCAGTGGATTCATTCTGCACAGGTCCTGTTTCAAACTGGACTTTGTTTTTTTTTTTTTTTTATGGGACCCTGAGTCTGGCAAGGATTGTTGGGCAAGTACCAATGTATCTGACAAGGTGGGGCATAAATACATTTAGAAATAGGGTTTCTAACCTAGTGAGAGATCTTCAAAGAAGTTACACTGAGGAATGCTTCTCATAACCTAAGTGCTGTGAAGGCATCTCAGGCAGTGAGCACCTGTCATGAACTGATTGATACAGGATGGAATTCACTGCACCTAATTATTGATGTATACAAGATAGATATCTCCTAAGCTGGTCCCTCTAGTTTCTAGTTTTCAAATTTCCTTATTGCTGTCTAGATTTACACTTGGTTAGGCTGAAATCTAACAAATCACATGCATTTCTGTTAGATAGGCAATATTCTTTAATTTTGCTTATTTGGGAGCTGTCCAGACAAGTCATTTCTGTGTCTACAGAGGCATATTCACCTTTTAAATGGGCTGACTTTTAAATCAGGTTGTATAAATGGGCTATGTTTCTCTTCACTTATAACAAGCATAATCTAAATTACTATTTTAACTGTAGACTTGTATCTTATAGATAATTAAACTATAATTAGATGAGTCCCACCAAGATTGTTCCCCTAAATTCATAATCAGTAAGCGACACAAAAAATAGATGCAGTAGTCAGTCCAGTGAAGTCCACTGCAAGTAATACAAGAAAATAAAATAAATCATTGCCCATCAACAGAGTAAAGGAGATAAAGGTTGCCAGAAAAATTAAAAGGAACTGAGGCATGACTTATTCAGTATCTAGGTACAAAAATCCACTTCATATATCAAAATAGGAGGGAAAAATTCTTAAGTATATAAATGTATGGCATTTTGTTTTGTTTTCATCCTCTTGTTAAAGCATGAAAAACAGAAGAAATAAGTGCAGACACCTGTATGTGAAGACAGTTCTGTTATTCATATTACTCTGAAATATAACACTAGTGTTCAGAATATGAATATATTCTCAAGAAAAAAGCTCTCAGAAAAAGCAAATGAAAATGCAAATATTAGTCCATGCAGAGAGTGGAGAGAAGAAGATCAACAAAATTCAGACTGAACCCTTATTCTGAACATTGATTTTCTGTGAGATAAAAGTGCTAGGTGAGATATTTTTATCTTTCTGAAGTTCTCTAATTTTCTGGAGTACCTAACATTTACCTGAGCAGATGATGTGGTAACAGCATAACGAAAAAATCAAATGAAATGTTTATTGATGAGAAACAAAAATTAAATCTGCTTTTCAAAGTAAGAGATGATATGTCTTCTCCTTTTCCTTGCCAAGAAAAAAAAAAGTTTAAATCTAAAATTTAAAACGGATTTAAAGTAAGTAAATTCCTCTCTCATCACTCTTGTGATTTTAGTGAAAAAAATTTGAATCAAATTACCTTGCTCTCAGGGGAAAAAAATGGCTCTTTTTTTTCCAAAGGCCTGTGTGATTTACATATCTCACTTCAATATACGGGATGTTCTGCTCTCAGGTGAGAGAGATAAATGTATTTCATTATCCACAAAAAAACCTTTCATCCTGGAAGAAAACATGTAGGAAGTTCAAGAATCTTTGAATCACTTGTCTGCTTTTCCAAGTGGAAAACTTTTAACATTTTAGTGCTTTCAATACTTTTTCCTGATATTTCAGATATGTATGTGATAATTCATTTCTATCAGATTGTATTACATAAGAAGAACATTCTTTAGGATACCTAGGTAGCAATTCCTTTGCGAAAAAGGTATATCCCCAAATATATATCCCTTCCCTAAAAGTAGATCTCTGCATTTAGTCCTAATTTGTGTGCCTCTGAAGAAACAATATTGATTCTGAATATTTATACACATTGGCATTCAAAACAAATATTTCTCATCATCTATATCATCTTAGGACATTAAAGCAACAGCAGCAGGGAGATATGTCCCTAGAGCAGGAAGCAGTTCAGCTCACTCAAAGCCACCTGCCCACCTCCATTTCACTTTGCTGTAACTCTCCCTGTGTCACTGTCCTCTTAAAAAGATCTCAGATCTGCACTCTCTCCCTGCCTGCCAAGACCTCCGTTCAAAACCAGTTCAAGGAAAAAAACCAAAGAACTCTGTAAAGACAGAGGAAAAGAAAAGTCTCTTTCAAGTTGCACTGGAGGTAGAAATGGAGCTTCCATTGTACCTGCCGGTCAATGTCAGAAGATCTGCCACCCAGAGGGCACCGGGGAGCATGGCCAGCTGTGCAGTCAGTGCAAGACACACAGAGCTCTCCTTCAGGCACATGGCAAACTGGAAACATGAGACAGGAGGTAAATGGATGGGAATGGAAAGTGTTGGTATAATTGGAGTTGAATGAATGTTGCTATTAACCTTAGACATTGCAAGTCTTCCTTTTTCCCCTATATTTCTTTTCCCTGCAAAGGTGCTCTCATATGTGAATTTATATGGCCTTCTATGAATGTGTATTCTTGTATAACTCAATTTTATGAGCATTTGGAGGCAATGAAGACTAAAGTAATCAGATGAATTGAAAATATAAAGACCATTTTAGAGAATATTCAATTATAAATATATGTTTATTGTAACACTAATTTTTGTGCTGACAACCGTTTCAGTTTAAATAAAAACTTTGCTGGCAATACTTGCATGAAAACATAGTAGGTATTCAATCTTATTGTCTTTAAAATAAAAACCTGTGCAGAGAGTCTACAATACCTTTTGTGTTATTACTTACTCCTATTTTTTTTTAATCTTGAAAAAAAATGATACATCTGGTACTTTCATGACTATTGCTGCTACTACTTGTGCTCTGAACTCTTAAAAAATACTTTGCCTAACAGCCAACAACAATCACAGTCATATTCTAAACAAATTTGGAGAAACTGTTTGCTATAGTCCCTGAAAGCAGGATGATTTATTAAAATATTTCTGCTTTTAAATTTTGTAGAAGACTTTAACATTTACAAACTATGTCTGCTGTTTAAAAGCAATCTTTTAGCAACTATTTTTCTTTTTAAGTTTGAAAATTGTTTTCAATCCTCTTCTTTGTTCTTTTTTGGGTTATTTTGTCATTTATTTATTTATTTATCTGATTTTGATTATTTACTTACACACATTTATAAAGTATATATATATCTATATGTATATATCTATATAAAGCAATTATGAAATTATTTGTCTATATAAGTACTGTGTTATGGAAAAGGAGTTAGTTCTTCCCAAAAGAATGGGCCATTTCTCTGCTGAATTATGCAGCACAGATTATTTTTTATTCCAGGAAAAATCCAGAGAGAACCTTTTGGTCCTTTTCCTCTCTTAAAGACATCTCAGCTCATTTTAAAGACTGCAGGCACTGGTTGCCTCCTGTGGAAGTTTTTCCAGTGTTTAATTACCATCACAGCTAGGAAAATACACCTCATTTCATGACTGATTTTTTTTTCTCATTTCAACTTCCAGTCACTTAATCTAGTTTCGCTTACGTCAGCAATGTTCTACCACAATGGTATAACATCACTTTGTCTGAAGAGCAAGCAATTCTCAACATTATCTTTAGCAAAAGGAGTATTTTAGGTATTGAAGCTCCACACTGTAAGGATTTTTTCCTGGCTTTGAATTATTTGCTTAATTAATACCAAATACCACAAAATGTTCTCTGCCATCTGCATGATGGTTTTACTGTTAGCCTTGACATGGGATACAAATATCAAAAAAAAGGAGAGTGACTGCATTGATCCATAGGGGAATTCTAAGTGGAGAAGCATTTAATTGACAAGGAGCATTAATCCTGCCTATTTTGAACTGGCTAGTCTGAATAGACCTCACAAGCATCATTTTGGCCCTGACTAGGTGTAATGTGACCATATGTATGATCTTTTGATGTGTGATAGTAAATGTTAATTGTTGATTGCAAAGTAAAAATCTCTGTTATCAATCAAACCTTCATTTGATCAAGTACTTTGAATAACCTGTCTTGGAACTGGGCGAACAACATTCAATGAAGAAAAAGAAGAAAAAAAACATTATTTAATATATTTTTTCATGTCTGTTTTCCTGTTTTTGTTGTTTAATGAATTTTTATATTTTCCTTATATATATTCATTGATGCTTAAGGAAATCAGATAAGTTCTTGTCCTTTTAAGAACAAAATCAAAACTATTAACATATTTAAAACTATTAATGGTCAATCTAATTATACATAATTGCAAATTACCATAGAAAGTTCAAAGGAATCATTGCTTTCTTTCTAATTTTTTTTTCCTGTGGCAATACTAATTTTCTCTAATTTAAGAGCAGGCTCACATAACAAAAGGCTATTTTTCCACCCCTTTAAATATGTTGACACAACTTACCTAAGATGGAATTTTGAGATATTTCTGAATTAAGAACCCTACTTTTAATAAAAGCTATAAAGACCTGAAAATTAAAACTGATATCACCCATAAACCAGATTATAATGTGCATAGACCAAGTAGTCTGCTTAGTAACACTTCAGCAAGGGTGTCAATCCATCCATATAAAGGACATGTTCACATATGCACTGTCCTATATATCCTAGTTCAAGCACTGTAGTTTGTCAAGATGCTCTTGTTCTAGAGCATTGGGCACTGAATTAAAAGTTTGATAACCATTAGTGAACTTCTGCAAACATTCTCTAACAGTTCAGAGTATTTTGAAAATGGTGTTCTTATTTTCATTTGTCTGTGAAGAGAGGCTAGAAAGCATAAAGTAGAACCATCATTTGAAAGTAGAAGTATTTCATAGCACTGAAACCTTTGCAGAAGGGATTGTTGACATTGCTTATACTGTTTGCTCTTCTTTTACTATTTACTTAGTGAATAGAGGAGAACTTGTATTGAAGAAATGGTAAATGAAGTATTGAAGAAGTGGTAAATTAGTCCTTCCCTTATGATTAACTGAATGTGCTAAGAAACACAAGTTTCCATATAAAAGAACATATTAGACAGAGAAAAATTTAATCCCTAATTAAACAGGTAGGTCGAGCAGAGATGTTTCTGTGAAAAGCAGGCTGCTGGCAGGACTTGGGGAGACTGAAATAAACTTTTTGGTATCATAAGAGAGGAATATGTATAGAGGAGTAGGTAAAGTGATTTGAAAGCCTTTTGGTTTTCTTATCTTATTGTTAACTTTGAGACTTCTCTCCACAAAGAATCATTGTGTTAATATTCCAATAACAGTTAGATTCCTACGTATTTATCTTTGTAACTTTTGTAATCCTTAAAGGAATGGGTCTGGAAAGACTCAAAAAGAGGTCTGATTTGATGTTCTGTCAGAGAAAGTGAGAATAATTCTTATCATGATTCCCTATTCCACACCAACAAAATGATACTTTATTTTTGTTGGGTTTTGCTGTGCTACTCTTCATGGTCATAACTTCTTCAGTCTTTTTTTTTTTTTTTTTTTTTGCTTGTTTCTTTTTTAACCTTCAATTTATCTTTCTCAGATTTTTGGGGATCAATATTTCCTGAAAATAGTGTATTTGTATAAGATCAATGAATTGTCCTAAAGACTATCAAACAGGGGTATTCTGAAAGATCCAGTTCTCAGAATATTTGAACTAGCATAGTTCAAATATTAATTAAATAAAGTAATTAAATAAAAGTCATAAATAAGAAAATAGCATTTATTTCTTCAATTTATTTCTTCAATCACACTATTTTATTATTGTTGGGAATTTACCTGCAAAGAAAAATAAAGATTCACCTTAGCTAAATGCATTTACAAGACATTTTAATGCATAAAATTTTTGTTACAACTGTCAAACAATTTGCTGTAGCATGCTTTTGAATATAAGTTGCCTATAAAGAAACATAGCCTTGTACTTTAAATGAAAAGCTTTTGTATATTTGAGCTTGTAGACAATCTCTTTTTCACCTTTAAAAGTGATTTAATTTAGAACAAGATACAGTTTTTTTGGCTATTCTCCTATTCAAGGCTAGATACAGTGAAATAGATAACACAGTTATCTAAGTATAAGTTAACACAGTTTCTTGAAAGGCCATTCTTTTTCTAATGTGCAGTAGAAAATAATTTATATTTTTCACATCACTTAATTTTTTGGTGTGGAATTAAAGGAACACTTCAAAAAGATATATTTGTAATATTTGCATGGGGGTGCTTTTGAGGATATTGCTCATGCCCATTAAAAGTGAATTTTTGTGACTAAATATCTTTGAAATATTTTACTGCCCACATAAAAATACATTGATCAAAATATTCGACTCATAGTTTAAATCTAAGCTACTTCAATGCATTTGCATATACAGATGTAGACTTTTTAAATGTTGTCTTTAAAAAGATAAAACTATAATCAGTAAAATACTGAGCTCTTGAAAGACTCCCAATGAAAGGAAATGCTCAGTTATAGAGTAAATATTATCATTTTTCCTCCACATTGTATATAGCTATTAAGACAAAAAGAGTAGATGAACTTGAATACTATATAGTATATTGCACTTGAATATTATACAAGCTGTCATTCTTAGGCATAAGGAGGTAAAACAAGTATGATTTAAACATTAACTTCAGTTTCTCTACTTTTATGGATTTAAGTCTGACCATTAATGCCCTTTTTGTGATTTAATTTCTTCCACAAATAAACTTAATTGCTTACTATGTCATATAATGTTCAATAAAGCAAAGCAATGAAGCAAAAAAGTAGCAGGAACTCTTAAAAAGGATAAAATGAAACTTATGAAGACAAGAGTGAGTAATGCCTTGGTGCTAATTACAGTGGTATAGCCAGAGCATATAAACAGTGTGAAACCTCATTAAGCTCGATTAAAATGTGGGTTTAGAATTTATCTAGTCAGAGACATGAACAAAAAAAGTGTAGTTTTATTAGCCTCCACTGTCAGCCTTTGCTTCTCAGTAGGGAATATTGTCATAGGGTTACCAAAATAATGTACAATGAATGAAGGTTCCTTTTCAATCTTTAAAGAGCAATAGACATTTTATGTGTAGTTTACAAGAAAAATGCTTTGATGTTTGTATACCTTTACAAAAAGTTATTAATAATAATGTTTGTAATTTAAAAAAATAGAAAGGAAACATTTAGAGATATTTTAAGAGTATTTGAGCAGAAATTAGGGATTTTGCTTCTTCTGTGGCCTAATAATTTCCGCATTCTCATACATAAAAATACACCTCTAAACCTTCATTTCTCTGTCAGTCTCCTCAAACTATATACATAGGTCAAAATCATTACACAAACAATAAATGACAATTATTACTATAATTCTTTTATTTAGTAACTGGGTGGCACAGTTTCCCTGGGTGAATTAGGCATGTGCTAAAGCAGTTATGACAGCTCTTATTAATAGTACATTATTGTACATTAAACATCTATCTCCTCATTTAGTAAATATGATAGGACACAGAAAATGGGGCAATGGTCAAAGGAGATGGATGTGTTCTCTGATAAATGGTAATGAGAACACTGATTGCAATAAAATAAAGGTAATAAATCAAGAATATATGTCCTCATCTGGGCAAGTCATAAGCATATGTTTAATTTTAAATAAGTAATTCCACTGATTTTAGCAAATTTAGATTACAACCTCTTTCTGCACCTTCCTTATTCTTCTAAGAGCAGGTAAAGCAGCTGACTCCACTTTCTGAAACTAATCCTACATTTTTTTGACAGCAGCAGTGATTTGCTTGTCTTTGACACAACTAGGCCAAAAGCTGCAACAAAGTCATGTGGAGTGCAGAAAAGGCCAGTGTTGTTCTGAGCTCCAGCAGTAATTTTTAAGGTATTGGCGTTCTACCAGCTCCTAGAGACTCAATGTTCTCATTTTTCCAAAGGTGTGTTAAAGGTTTTGATATCTGAATGTGCCTGGTTATACCTGCTGGGACATACCTCAGCATTCAGGTGATCTCTGTGCTTTACATTTAGGGCAGTTTAAACTGCAGTGTACAAACTTATGACTAAACCTGGACCTTGGCCTGGTTAGACTGCAGATATTACACAAATATGAATAAAGGAACTAGCCAAGTAGTCAAATAGTCAGTTAGTACTTAATGGCAATTATTTTATGGCAGTACTTTTAAATAATGCTCAGTCCTGATGTATTCTAGCTCCATATTCATTCTAATCAGAACTAAACATAGTTTTTGAAACATAAATAAAGCAAAATATTTTTTTCATTCTTGCTTCTAGCTAAAAAAAGTTTCTTATGTTTCTGTGCAAGTAAGGAACGACTAGCACTAGAAATTTCAAGCCTAATATTTATCCAGAGGAGATTGGAGTATGGGTGGAAAGTATGACTTTGCTCTTGAGTCAAGAGCAACAGTGGAAAATAAAACTAATCTATAAAGAATAAGACTCAACAGTTACTTTTTTCTTTATTTATAATGGCCTTTTTTTATCTTCCCAGAGTATTCAGGATCAATATTTTTAATAAGGGCAAGTGTTTATATTTGGTACTCAACTAGTCTGCCTGAGAGCAACTAACTTTCAGAACTGAGGAAGTCTTTAGATATATAAATATTTATATATTAACATATTAAAAATATATGTATCCATATTTAAAAACTCTCTTGCACATTTTTGAAAAAACAACAAAACCAACAGTTTTACTCAGTTTCTGGATCTCCACTAAACATCTCTAGGAACTCAGAAGTCTTGGGATATACTGCATGAAAACTGCTTGTGGAACTATCAGTTTATAAAAGGTGCTACACATCAATATGAGGTTTTTCCATAATTCTGTGGTTGTTGAGTGAGTGCTACCATTATTCATTATTCTAAGTACTGAAATTTAATATTTACACCGTGCCCAGAGCCAGCCATACTAACACTGAGCTGATCTCATACCTACTATTTGGAAGACTGGAGTCTAACTATAAATCATCTCATCTCTCTCTGACAATGTATTTCAGTAGTATATGCTCTTCTTACTTTGTAGCTATACATATAGTGAGTAAAAATTCTGGGTTTATTTCTGAGAGAATTATTATAGAGATGACTCGATTTAGATGTTGACTACAGTTACAATTTTTTTTTTAGCATTTTCCTATCAATATTAAAATTGCTTTTTTAGGTATGCTTCTTCATTTTTAACAAATACTTCTGTCAGAAAATAAAATTAAATTACTTTAGAATTTTTATGCTGTCAACCTTACAGCTGCCTTCTCATAACATTTACCATATTAAAACAAAAATAAAGAATAAAGAATTAAACTTTCACCTTAAGGTGCTCTAGCATCATCAATGACTGTTGAAGCCAAAGAGTGCAGGAAAAGGAGCCCCTTCTGATAAAGGGTGAAAAAAAAAAAAAAAATCTAAGCTTTGCACTGCCACTCTGTGTTAAATATGGGTGGAAAACAAGACAATGGAAAATAGAGGTTTGGTCTTGCAGAGGTCTGAACAGCTTCTAAAGGTGCTGACTATGGCCCTTTGGCCATTCAACACGAAGGATTTAAGAGAGGCCCTATAAAAGGGTTCTTGGCTGAAAATATTGCATTTCTAAAGGTTACTGGCAAGACATCTCAAGATAATGATTTTTTTAATACATCTGTTCTGCCTGTATTTGATCTCTGTTATACTCAGAGCCCCATGAACTGCACAAATCTGTGCCCAGGGTGTTCCGTTCACAATGAATCCTCTAGCCACAAAACTGCATTGCCAAAAATAAATTTCTTTTGTTTTTGTTCTTTGGTTTTTCTTATCATTTTTCTTCCTGTTTTACAGTAAAACCTCATAGGTATGAACACTAAAAAATGGCAAATTTTGTCCCCTCCCACACAGAATCTCAAACATCACTGCAAAGAAAGGTTTGGCTCTTGCCTTATCATCACAAATAGAATCTGCCAGAATGCCTGCATAATCAATGCAAATCTTTTCAAAACTTCTTTGTGAACTGTATCAGCGTCTTGAAGTTTAATAACGAGATCAAAACATGAGAAGCTCGGCTAGTATCATAAACAATGTCACTGATGATTGATTTCCAGATCTTGTATTTATCTCATCACCACAAGTAGTCCCCGCATGCTTTTCTAATTTTCCCACTCTTCACCAGTGTGTACGGTCATAGGGTCACTTGCTCTCAAAATTCCTGCAATAATGTTGGTTTGTTTGGTTTTTACCCTACATGAATATAATACTTGGTAGGAACACCAACAACCTGCTTTTCCTTAGTTATAAATTTAATGTGTAAAGATGTGTATTCATAGCTAGGATTTTTAATCCAGGTAATGCAATTTATTATTATTTCGCAATAAAAATGGGTAGAATTTGTTGGGTTTTGTTTTAATTTCTTTAAGCAATGTCTGTATTTGTTTAGAATCAAGAAACAGCATGCCTGTAGTGTTATAGAAGAGGTTTGCATTTTTTATTCTGTTTTTATTTTGGTCTTTTTTTTTTCTTTTCTCAGAAACAACCTTTAGACCACAGTTTGCAATCAGTGAATATATGTATTAGCAGCAATTAGACACAACTAATTATCTTATCACAGAGGAAAAGGTTAGAATTAAGTTTCTTCATTGGACACCTGCTGTGTAGATAATTAAGTATCTCTATGGTTTCTTTCATTATTGCATTCAATAATAGCTAAATACCAGGGAAACTAGCCATAATCAGACATGATTTGAGGAGATATGAGGCAGAGAGAAAAGATAGGGACAAACAATGTATTCAAAAGGAGGTACTAGGGCCTAGATTTTTTGTCTTAAATGCAAACTGTCTTGGGTAGAGCTGTGGACATAGCCAAATATCAGGTAGGTGCACCTTAAAACATGGAGACAAGAGCATTCTGTAAAGGTGCCTTGGGTTACACTGTGGGGGATTTTTTCTGTCATGTCTTACTCTATCCCTCTGTCTTTTCCTGATAATTAGTCCAGTGGCAGAGTCAGTATCATTGTCCATACTCTTGTGCTGTCCTTCCAAAATAATTTCTACTTCATGCCTATGTTTGGATTACTAATTTATAATTAAGCTTTGCATTTTCCCTGGAGAACTGAACTGAGATGAAATTTTCTATAAAAATATAATTTACCATCTATTATAGACTTTTTCCAATCCCATGGTCATCTAATATGTATTGACTTTAAACTCTGCAGAAAAACACCAATCTGCTATACCTACATCCAGCTACCCAAAACAATGCAGGTCTCACTAATTATAAGATTCCTGAATGGCACATTGAGATAGGAAGACGTTTTTTGCATATTTCTAGAATGTGAATCTTCATACATTTACCCAAGCCTGAAAGTTAAATAAACAAGGTCTTTTTCTGATAGTTTTTGAAGACACCAACATCTTTCCTTTCCCTGAGTAATCAAAACATCTGTGATAGCTTGCTTGCTATATGCCTGAAAATTATGTTAAGGTCAAGTTTCTAAAGTATGTGTACTGAACGTTACACAGCCCAGTGAGAACAATGTAGCACCATTCTAAGTCGATCTTTTAGACTCCAGCATTAATATATATGAATAACGATAATATTACTTCACCAAAATCACTAGAAGAAATATTTTCAGGTAACAGTAATGCTATCTGATAGCTTCAAATTGGATTCTGCTTATTTTACTTCCTCATTATTATAACTATGTTCTTAAAATGAGGATAAAATCATGGAATCTTTTACGCTGGAAAATACCTTTATGGTTATTGCATCCCAGCACTGCCAAGCCCACCACTAAACCAAGTCTCTCATCATCACATATACATGTCTCTTAAATACCTCCAGGGATGGTGACTCAGCCACATCCCTGTGCAGCCTGTTCCAATGCTTGACAAATCTTTGCATTGAGAAATTTCTCTCAGGTTATTATCTAAAACTCTTCTGAAGCATCTTGGGGTAATTTCTCCCTCTCCTGTTGCTTTCTATTTGGGAAAAAGAGACAGACCCCCACACCACCACAACCTCTTTTTGGGAGGTTGAACAGAGTCATAAGGTCCCTGAGCCTCCTTTTCTCCAGGCTAAACAACCACAGCTGCCTTAGCTGTGTCATAAGTCATAAGCAAGTCATAAGACTTGTGCTCCAGACATTTCACCAGTTTTGTTGCTCTCCTTTGAGTGACCTTCAGCATCTCAATGTCTTTTTCATGGTGAAAACCAAGCATGTGATTCAAGACACGGCATCACCAGTCCAAACTGAGTAAAGAGTTCAGGAAAAATCTGCAAGTTTCAGGATACAAGTGAATGTAGGATTAATTATACTACTACAAATACAAGACACCAAAGTTCAGTTCTATAATTAAAAAAAAATCCCTCTGATATTTTTTTATTGTCAGTCCACCACAATGATTTTAAATGAATAAAAAGGAGTGACCTTTGGAATTTTTCACTGTTAGTTAAGGATAACTTTGCATAATGCTTAAAAAAAATCACAACCCAACATAATCTCATTAGATTTGCAGTCAGAAGCAATTCCTTAAAAAGATTAAATATAGCCAGAAGCTACTGTGTGATATAAATTCCATTGAAGACAGATAAAAACTAAGGTCAAAACTTTCAAATCTTAGTTTCTAGGACAGATGCCTATAAAATTTTTACATCCAAAAGAAAGTTACTTGTTTTTCAGTACTGTTCCACGAATTTCCAAATTAAAAATAAAGTGAAAGTACCAGCTATGATGTCAGTTACTTTTCTATTCAGAGTGCATAGTTTTATTGTCTCCTTTTTTACAAAAATTCATAATAATACAGCATGATTTCTATATACAATATTAATTGGACTCAAAAATTGGGATATCAGTTTAACACTTTATCATCCATATTTAATGGCGAGCACCACTACTACTTGTTAAAATTTCACTTTATTGAGTTTGATAATCACTGTTATATATGAGAGTCCCAATTATATTCTCACTATCAGTCTTTCTATCCACAAAGTCATACATAAATTTTGAAAGTAAAAAATACACATAATTTGCTTAATGTTCCCTCTTTCTGAAGAGATAACTGCTCTGGAATCATGCAGAGATACCTGAATTTCTTAAGAATTTAATAGGTCTGTTCATGAAAGGTCATAAGACATGCCATTATGGTCTTGCATGCAGTGAAGTGGTTTAAAGAAAATTATAATTTGTCTGAAACAGTACCTTTAGGATACAACACCATTTGATATTTTCATGTTCCTGTTAATAGATATTAATATGCCTGTATTTAACACCTAGCTTAAAAAAAAAATCTTGTTCTTCTACAGAGGCCATAGGCATCTACATTGGAGCTTAGGAAGCAGTAAAACAAAACAGTCCAGATGTCATAATTCTTAAGCCTACAATACATCTGATACTTCAATTCTACAAGTGGTTTAAATTTTGACTAGTTTTTACACTGAATTATTTCAGTTCTCAGAAACAGGGCTCCTGAGAATAACAAACATATAGCTACTAGATCAAAATGCTTGAGTCAGAGATGACCCTCTGCTCCTTCCACAAGACAAACAACAGATGAATGCTCTAGATCATGTGTAATGTGTGACAGACATCACTATTTTAGGCACACTCAGCTACAGCACTGCTATGAGATTCAGGCTTTGCTCATTGAAAAGAGAATAAGAGAGGTACATTATACAGCTGGAAGCCTTGAGTGAAGTTAGTAAGCATCATATCAATGTCACTAAAGGGGTAGGCAGTTACAAATAATTACTCTACCCAGAGGAATACAGCTGTACTAAGAAAGAATTAGCCTTCATCATGTTTTAGATGTTTTACATCTAAAATATATTGTCAGAAATAAAAGGAAATTCGGAAAATCTCAGATTTTTTTAGATACTCCATAATTCAAGCATTTCAATTTCAGTTCTAATTTTGTCTTGTTCCAACAGACTGTGTTCACAATCTCGATTAAACACTGACCTTCTATTTTCTTATAAGTCTGTAATTTGGGGTTTGTGTTTGGGGCTTGTTTGTTTTTTTTTTCCTTAGTAATCAGGTGATGCAGGTAACTTAATAACATCTTCACTTCTCAAACAATATCTGCAGTGAAAGCATGGCAGTTTTCAAACATTGTTATATGAACCAGTGAAAGGAATTTCAAAGAATAAAGATTTTCCCCTATGAATTACTGTTGACTGAGTCTATTGATAGGTATGATCAGCTCCTACTGGAAGATCATCAAAAGACTTTTAAATTGAAAATAAATTATTCTGCTACATGTTGAGGGTCACTATCAGTTCCTACAAAAACTAAGACTCTTAGATTGTTTCTACTTTGAAATAAAGCTACAAGGATAGAAGTCCAAGTCTTATGTTTCAATTAATTAAGACAAACATGTTTCCTGGGGAAAAATATAATCAATCTCTAACTGACTAAAGAAAAAGAAAGAAAAATAATGCAAATTTGCAGTATGACTGCAGTTATAAGACTCTTATATCTGTAGTCATTCTTCACTACCTGCTTCACATTCTGAAAGTGGCTTATTAATAAAAAATTAACAAACTGTGTGGAATTACATCAATTTTCTCTGGAGTTCTGGAAATTTCTTTGTCAATAAACCAGTTAAATAGATACAGGACTTTTAGCTTTTGTTTTTTTATGATGTAAAGCATGTTTTGTCATCCTACTAAACACATCCAAAAGGTTTCTAGACAGTAGTTAACTCACTCCCCATATTATGATTCAGAATTTTGCTAAATATGCTACTCAAGATGAAAAAAAAAAGCCTACAATTAATGTTTTCAGACGCCCTTGCCATACACTATTGCCTTGCAATAGTTATTATTACAGAGATCCCTTTACCAGTATTTCCAATAATCTTTCCCAATCACTAATTGAATTTTTTTATGTCCTTGCATAGGAGAGGACCTTAACTCAGATATCCTTCTTCTTCCTTTTGAAGACTGAGTACATGTAAGGTCTTGTGAAGCAAGAAAAAAAAAAAAATAATAGTGTAAAATATGAAGGATATTATAATTTGATAAGTAATGATCTGACAAACTTAAATTCTATCCTAGATCAAAAAAAAGTAGGGCTTTTCATGAGTGTTAGATGAAGGATGTTCTGGATGGCTTCCTGAATGGCATTTTAAATCTTTCACTCTTTTAAATAAATTGGTTGATTGCAAAGATACACAGTAATGCATTAATTGAAATCTTTATTAATTTACTACTATTGGGCTGTCAGGAAAGGAAAAAAATTATAAGGACTGAATATTAAATTTGGGTAAATATTACATTTGTGAAATTGCTGAAAGATTTGAAATGGGGTGTATCACTTTAGGGTCTGGCTGTATTTTTGTTGTTAGTGGTGAGGTTTCTATGTTTGCTTGTTTTATGTTGTTGTTTTCTAAGTTCTCATTACAGCAATGCATAGGAGATTTAAACAGAATCAGAAAAAAAGAAAAAAGAATTAATATCCATTATGAACTTCTGTCTCTCCACAATCTATCTAATGACTGATAATAGAAATTCAACTTTAAGTTTTTGTTTTATAAAACAGGTATCACAGTGCAACAGCAATAAATTCTCTTGAAAATTCTTTAGTTAGTTCAAGTTCAGAAATAGCTGAGCAAGTTTGAATCTTTTGTCTAATTCAAACCTCATTAAAAGCAAAAGGTTGCAAATTTCAATATTATGTATCTTATCACCAAGTGTAGTCATGGAATGTTATGTATGTAATCCCACAAGTATATAGCAGAGAAAATGAGATTACTCAAATATATTCTTCCACTTCAGTAAAATTCACATGAATATTACATATACAGTTACAGCCGTCCTGTAGAAATAATAAGATTACAAGTACTCTACACCCTCTAAGGATAATAAGAAAAAATGTAGTACTCTACATGATTATATTTCTTAATTCATTGTAAAAGACAATAAAGACCATTTTTTCTAGTAATAAAAGTGAAGAAGTGTCACTATTAATTCTTCATGAATCAGCTCTTGCAATGTGTTATCAGCATACATAAGGAGGATAGAGAAACTTCCATTTATCTTAACAACCAAATTGGAAAATATATTTTTAAAAAATAGATAAATTTTATTTATGTAGAAAAAAAAAAAGAACTTGAGGAGATAATTTTTTATGCTTCTACTACCTACGAGAAATATTTTTTTAAATTGTTTATTTGTCATTTCATCGATGAATTAGCTAACCTGTTCCAGTTAGAAGGAATTCACTGTGGTATGAGTTTTTTTCTGATGCAGTACTACTGATTATAAAGACTATTCAATATTTGTTTTCCCTGAATGCAACAGAAATAGTACAACAAAAAGAAAATTTAATTTAATTCTTACAATTTTAAGCTTCTTTCAACTTTCAGTTAGTTCAGGATACAATCTATTAAAATTTATCTTAGGACTAAGTAACCCACATGAATTCAGGTTGTTTGATCATTGCTGATGCCTTTTTAGGCTATTTTTCCCTTCAGACACAGAAACAGAGAAATGTACATTTCAGTGTACATTCCAGCTGCATTTTCTCCTGAGACTAGGAGAATTATCAATATATTTTGCAAAATAAGAACAAATCTTCTATCAAAACAATGAATTAGTAACTTGCTGTATTGCACGTAAGAGCTCTAAAATGTAAAAAAAATATACCAATGTAAATAAAATAGCTTCTAAAAGACAGTGTAGATTTCATATTGGTAATTATTAGCTGGAAGTCTTTAACACTGTCTGAACTAGGACCTTCACCATTTCTGTAAAGATCATACAAAGTTCATGTAAAACACATGCAAAGATGGACATTTCTCTCAGTAGAAACTGATCACAGTATTTCAGGAAATCAAACTTCTAAAGGAAAACCAATTATACATTTTTAGATGAGATAGTTCTGCTCTTCATACAATTACCAGGTTTAAATTATAACTATGATCAAAATATATCTATCAAATTGGAAATCATTTTTTCTTAGAAGGTAAGATCACAATAGAGACATACTTTTTCAGGGATTAACTGGACTTAATACCAAAACAATCCCAGTAAGAGAAGTGATTTAGAGATTCTGAAAACCATTTGTTTTGCCAGTGTGACTTCCCAAAACATTTCTGGACATTTGGCTAAATCAAATACAGGGTGGAAAGGTTAAAAGATGTTGCAAGGTATGCTAAAAAGCCAGTAAATTTCTGCGGTTAACTGCAGAACTGTTACTTGAGCCAAAACATAAAGTTATTGGAGCTGGAGGTCCAGCAATAACTAATCTGGTAAAGATCAGGCACTCTAGCCTGCAATAAACAGAAGCCCAGTAGGTTAGATGGAGAAGCTGATGGATAACTTTCAGACCTTAGCTAGGAGCACAAGAGATCAACAAACCAATGCAAAAAAAAAAAGAAAAAAAAAA
>VZRH01007250.1:4230-30967 GCA_013397555.1 Urocynchramus pylzowi | reverse complement strand
AAAAAAAAAGAAAAAAAAAAAAAGAAAAAGAAAAAGAAAAAAAAAACCAAAACAGCAACAACAAAAAAACCAAAACCAAAAAACAACCAAGCAAAAAATCATGCAAAGATCAATAAGCAGAACCCTCTATTGATAACAAAAAGCTCATTCACCATGACCATTTTGTTCCTCCCAGGAAAAAGCTTTGGATGCTGGCAATTTGTCTTTGTCCGGTGAGAAGGTACACAAAGGTACACTGATGAGGTGAACATAACATCAGAAAGGAGTGGATAAAAAGAAGACATTTCTGTAAAAAATTTAACTTGACCGGCATTGGTGTGGTTTTTCTACATTGATTATATAATTTGGACTAAAACATTGCTATAAGATTAATTGAATTAAGAGTAAATCCTGCATATTAACAGTGTATTTTCCTTTTCCCACCACAGTATTTTGAGTCACATAACACACCTGAGGACCTGAGATTTCAGTCTGAAGTTTACTTGGACACTTAAAGCTGCACTATAGTGTAGGTACACAGGTTGTGGCAATTGGGAGTGGGGCTGAGGCCAAGCCTCATCCCCACTTGGCTACAGCTGTGGAAAGTAGGTGAGCAGCAATGAAGGCAATGAGACACGGAGTGCCCAGGGACACTGACCAACCACCAAAGGGAACAGAGGGCACACAGGTGCAACACATGAACAATCAGGAGTATAAAAGGCTGGGCTAAAGGTCATGGAGTGCTCATGCCTGAAGCCTTCTGATGAGGTATGTTGTTTTTCTGTGTGGGTGAATGCTTAAAGTCTTCTGATGTTGATTAGTGACACTTTGTGTGTTGTGGCTGTCTTGAATGTGGCATGTGCTGTGACATTATAGTAGCATCCATGTCTTTCTTGAGGTGATCACCTCCAGCCACGCGGAGCAGAGAAAGCCATGAAAATGCAGTTATGTTATAAGACTTTGGTTTTGTGACTAGGCACTAGTTCATGAAGTGTTGACTATAAATGTATGGAGGAAACATCTAGTGGTAATGTCTGTACTCATCCATTGCAACTTTAGAGTTACATCCAGAAAGAGCTGTCCTAGATCTTGGTTTCCACCTAGCTTGGCTTCTAAAACTATAAAGAAATTCTGAAAACTGAATATCTGCTGCAAATGTTTATATGTAACAACTGTGTATGCATTGCATGTATATAGCTATGTTACTGTGGAAGATGGTCTTGAATTTCTCCCTTATCTGTCTAACGATCATTGCAAGGCCAGAGAACAGGACCACCACCAACGAGGACCCTGACCAGGACTCTGGCCTGCTTGAGGTGGATGCATGCTAAGATCACGAGAACTCTGAGCAGAGCTTTGGTGTTGTTTGCAGGTGTATTTGCAAAATCATGGAACTCTGCTTCAGAGAGGGGGTGATGTGCCCTTTTTGTGCTTACAGTAGCTCATGAAGTTTCCCCACCTCTTGGCCAAATGAACTTGTTAAAACAATCCTGGTGGTCCCCCATGGAAAACCCTTCATCTGCTTCACGACCACTGTGATGGACGGAGATTGATGATACCCTTCTAAGGACTGAGACCCTTGTGCTGAATTCTGCTAAAGACTGAGACCCTTGTCTAAGGACTGAGACTGAGACCCCTATGATTCTGACACAGGGGCACTGATCCATTGCCTGCAGGTGTGTTTGTTGGACCAAGAAGACAATGGGCCTCACTCACTGCTATGGACTATCTGTACCTGTTCCCCTTTTATGGCCTATTCTTCATGGTCACCCTCCAGCAATTTCAAGAGACTCAATTCGTTGTTCTACCTACTCCCCCCCCTGTGCTGAGAACTATATCAGACCCCTAAGCTAACCTGGACTTTTGAGATCTCCCCAGCATGACAGGTGAACCTCATCAACTGGACCTCATCGGAGTGGACACCGACTGCGAGGACTTCATCTCCACATTTGGTAGCTGTATCCTGTCTTCCTCTCTCTCTCTTTCTCTCTTTCTCTCTTTTCTCTGTTTCCAATCCCCCTATTGCATTTGTTGTGATTATTCAATAAAGGTGCATTTGTTTCTTGAGAAATACTGAAATCCCCTTCTGTTTTGTGTTTTGCACTCTGAGATCGCTGAAACGAACCATCACGACCCTCGCTCGTAGGAGCGGATCGTGACAGTTACATATCTGTATAATGTATGTATTACATTATTTATGAGCAATAATGTTGCTATTTATTAGCAATAGACATTGCCAACACTACTTCTTAGTAGGATTGCCAATTATTATTACTACATATATAAAAAGGTCTTTAAGACTTAGAACTTAAACCAGCAGCAACCTGTAGCTGGTACTTTATAGTCAGAATTTATGGATACAGCTCTTACCTCTCTGGTATCCAAATGACCATGTCTGACAACTCTTTGACAAGAGAAGCTGGAAATAAAGCAGAAATGTTAATTCTATCCCATCCTGAGTCTCTCTTCACTAATGTTTTGTGTTCCACAGATCTCTCCTCAACTGAAATTAGGTGATTGTATCTGTTAAAGTCATCAAATTTGATCTTGTAGTATATGTAGCTCTTAGCTCATGTAGCTCTACATTCCTTCATAGATTTTACTGCTTGCATATATTTTCCTGAACCCTGCTTGTGGTCCTACCCTGTGAGTCTCCTTTGCAGTAATGTTTTATATACTGCTGACATTGTGTATCTTGTCTTACAGAGTTATGAATTGTTTAATGTGCTAGTTTGGCTTACTGATGCCCATGTGTAAGACAAATAAATATTAATATTAATTTAATATTATTTAGTCTACCTCTGCCTTATACATACAACAGGTTCTGGCTACGATATTGAATGTAATTAGCTGTTCTCTAGCCTGTTCTACCTCTGGTGCTGTCTCTCTAACACTCCCAGCTGTACACTGCCTGTGTTCAGTGGCAGATATGAACACATAGTTTAAACAAAATATCTGGTGGTTTGGTGACTGGGGTAATTCCCTGGGATGTGAAGAATACTACTGCAGAAATTTCAGTCCAGGTCTTCTTATCTCCTAGACAGTGTTCTCCTTCAAAATTTATTCAAAAGACTTTGATTTTAAGTGAAGAAACTGAAATAGCACTGAGTTATGAAATGCAAAGTACAGCTTGTTCTAAGCATACTGAATACATTAAGTCTCTTTTGCATTTTGTTGTATTTTATCTAGACATTTGCAGCTGTAAATACATGCATGCTCATGATTTTCAGTTTTAGGGTCTAAAGTATCTTCAAGTGACTAAGCAAGTTTTACAGTGTTTTTCTATATCATTCTCCAGGAACTGAACATAAATTTTATTTACACATCCTTTTCATCTATAATTTGTTTTGCTGTGTTTAGCAACAAGCTCTGAGTTTGAAAGAATCCACACTGTTTTGGGCCTGATTCTGAATGCAGGTTTTTGTATGTGGTTTTTAATATTACTGAAAGAAGAAATATTGGATGCTGAAAAATAAAATATATGCACACACATACATATATCATAATACAGAATGTTGAAATTAATGCAGGTTGACTGAAAATACCATCATATACATTAATAATACATGAAATAATTTCTCTTGAGATATTAAATTATGTATTCACAACAATATTCATAGAGGTTATTTGATGGATACATTATGCGTGGCAGAAATGCATCTTCCAGCAAATACTTTCTAGCAGCTATCACCAGTCAACTATCTTCATTGTTTTAAAACAGAACTTCTGCATGTGTACCTGTAGATCAAAGTAAAAATATTTGGGTTTAACAGAAGATTACAGGGATTAATTTTGGCACAATTACAAGAATAATATTAATTTTAATAATCCAACCAGCTTTAACAGTCTTGACTACTATAAATATTTTTTTTAATTTTAGAAAAAAAAAATCTAACCTACTATTACTAAGGGGGAGAAAAGAAATAGCTATATCTGTCAAAGATTAATCCATTCTAGAGTAGAATTTCTTTTTTATATCTAAGTAGGTTTGGATCAGTCATGACTATCCTTTCTATTTCTCTTTATAAAGTGAGAGCACTGCTTATTTATTTCATTAAGTGCCTTCTTTTTTTGCCCCTCAAAGTTTATTTCTTTGAGCAAATAACTGCAGTACTACATACCAGAATTTGTCATTATACAATTGTCTAAATTTTTGCATCATATTAACAGAGACAAAGAAGGGGTTTAGGGTAGTGGTGTTTGGGACCCAAAGGGTTTAGCAGGCAGGGGTGTGGGCCTAGGCATAGACTAAACAGTTTGCTTAAAACTAAGAAAAGCAAACTCTGATCAGAAAAAGAAATCCAAATTGACAATAGTCTGAGTTTAAAGTGACTTAATTAGATCCTTTAAAATGTTAGGGATTTTTTTAAAACAAACTAAACACTAGAATCTGCACATTGACTACAGATGCAGACCTAGATGAGTAGTCTGAATTAGATGCCTGATTTTAAGGCAGTGATTTTAATTTGATTAATACTGGGTGAGGAAATTGCCCATTTCTTGTATGTCTAAGCGAGCTGGTTTTTAATAAATGTGACTGTCTCAGGAAATGTTCACAAATGTTCGTGTACTTCCAGTAAAAATCAATAGCTATCTTTGTAACAAAATGTTTACTAATATAAGTGTAAAAATATAATGCTTCTAATGTTTCTTTGGTAGTTTACTAAACAGATTTTGTGTTTAGCTTTTTGTCTTTTTCTGAAACACCAAGTTTCTTTACACAGGGATTGACAGCTTCCTCGGTACATGTTAAAATAGAGCCAGTTATTACTGAGAATAACAGTGAACTGAAAACAAATCAAGAAGACTTGACATTTTTTAAGGTCTTGGTGCTGGAAGTTAATTTTTATATATACACAATAATAAAAAATATTACATGAAAATTGAGGCACATTAATAAAAGAATGTCCTCAGTTTATAATATAATCCTTCAGTGGTTAAAAAAGCAAAAAAAGTTGTTCACTGAGATATGTACAATTCCTTATGAATAACTGAAAATAAATATGAAAAATTCTTTTTGAGCCTGAAGCTCCTAATCACACGTCCAAGAATTACAAAATATATGTACTCTTTGGATAGTAAACTGCAAACAAAGATCACCTGACAGTCATTTTCCAACTCATTTCACATGACGTTGATAGCACTTTTTATCAGCTATTAATGGTTAAGATGTCCACAGCATGAAATAAAATATGAAACTAATAAAGTTATTCCATGGGAAAATCTAAATTTTGCCTATGTAAATAGCTTTAAAAAAATAGTAATGGAGTGTTGAGGATACTGGTTAATATTTATAAAATATAATTTAAATTATACTTATCATAAATTTACAGTGTTTATAAATATTCCTTAGATACCAGCCTAGAACTATCCCTGAGAAAAGAACCATTGAAGTGGTTTTATTCAAGTTTTTTCCCCTTACTAGGATAAAATAGTTGCTGGAGTATAACAAGGTCTTCATTTTTCAATCAGAGGACCTTGTTACTACCAAAAATAGCACTATTATAAAAAAAAAACCAAACAAACAAAAACAAACAAACAAAAAAAAATGTTGCCACTGACATAATGAAAAATAAAAGATACTTTCCTTCTGGAAAAAGGGAAAGTTTTTAGTAGGCCTGATCCATGCAGTAGAAAAAATGAAATTCTCTTCATAGGTGTTGGTGTAAGTGGTAACTCCTCAAATTGCTGCAATTATTACTTTGTCTAAAAAACAGACCACTGCCTCTTTGTGGTAGATGGAAAGAGCTACTAGTGTCCCCAAAAGAAGGATGAGCACACGTGTTAATGTCAAAATATTACAAAACTATAAGCCAGCATGAAGTTAGAACCATTCAGAATAGACATTGTAAAGTGTGAGAGTGTAGGAGAATATCTTGTGACAAAACCAGGTTTATAGTTCTTTGAGCATAATCTAGTATACAGTGCTCTTGGAAAAAAATTATCTTGATATAAAAAGAAAAAAGACTATATTAAAACCCACACTTTTCAACAATTCATATAATTGTCTTGATATTAAATAGATTTCAGATTTCAAAATTCTTCCCTTGTCTTCTGACACTGAGAGAAGTTTCTAAGTTTTTAAGGTGTAAATCCAAGAGAATATTTTAGATAGTATAAAAAAAACCCCGGACTTCTGATCTTTCTGCTTTTTTACAATAAGTCACTTTGCAATACATAATATAAATTTAAGATTAATTAGACAGCACCAGTTATTGAATGAGACGTTGTAAGCAATTCTCATTTATATAATGAAGTTTATTTTGAAATATGAACTGCAATGGCAACTAAATGAAGGCTTATTCCTCTTCTGTTATCTGGCAGAGTTGAAACATTCAGCTACCTTTTGATTCCTCAAATTATTAAAATAACTGAAATTAGACTGGAGAAGTCATCAATAAGTTGAAAGTAAAAGATGAGACTGAATCCTTAAGCCACACTGGTCTGCCACAGCAGCATTCAGCTTGACCTGACCCTCAGCTACCTATACAGCATTGTATCAAGAAGGTAACTTAAAATATCACAAAGAATGACATGTACCAGCAAGTGTGGACAGACACTGGTAGTCAGTAATAAAGCAGAACATTAGCACTTGGCAGAATGAAATTAAGATTTTAATTGTAGAGTCTGACTGAGGGAGATAGATTTTTTTCCAGGGATAAAGAGAATCACAAAAATCAGACTTTTGTGGGGGCATATGGTAGAGAGGGTCTTGGTGAGACACATGGGAAATAACTCTGAGAGGTACTGCTACAGACACATGGATGGAATGGCTCTGAACACAAGAGACTGCAGGGGCAATGGGAGAGGATCCAGGGAAGGGCCAAAAAAAGCGTGGAAGAGGGCATCAAAGTGACAGTAAGAGGATGCCTTGGCCCAGCACTAGGACAGTGGACTTCACAATCGTGACTGCTGTGTCACTCCATTCCAGTGAGCATATGAAAAGTTACATCAGGCCACCTGTTTTTTCATAACAAGTGGGGGGCAGATGCACATTCTTGATCTAAACAGCTGAGAAACCTTCCTTAGACAAGGAAACCTTAAAAGGACACAACTGCTCCATCTCAGGTGAGATCTTCCCTATTTGAATAGTCTACCTCTACTTCCCAGTTTGGGCCATCCAGTCTGATTGGGAGCTAAACTGCAGCATCAATAATACGTTAGGGTTAGGGTTCAGAGAGCCACAGCTTCAGGGACACTGGGGCTGGAAAAGATGTGCCAAGTGGGTCATGGCAGAACATCTGTACAAAGCAAGCAACACAGAGTTCCCAGGCAGATGCAAAAGAAAGCTCCTATATTGCAGAAAACAGGCCTTTTTAAGCAGTTAGGCCTTTATCAGTAACATAGTTTTAAATCATGACAAACATAATTCAACCAACCACCATACACCACAATGTGAATATGTGATGGTTATAGAACTTGTTTTTCTACCTCTAATTCAGCTGAGTCACTTACCCATAATCTTCTTCTACTTAGCCAAAGTAGCAGGCCTGAGCCATGATTTTACAAGAGTAACAAGGCCCTTATTTTATAAGGCTTTACCTATCTGCAACAGACATCAACATTGCTACTTCCACATTTTCTATTCTGGAACACTCATAGTGATGAGACCTCAGATCCAGCATCAAGATTCCACCATGCTGTGAGTTAGAGTTCAGAGATCCAGACAGCCCATAGCCCAAGGGATACTGGGGCTGGAAAAGGCATGCCAAGGGGATCACAGCAAGCACTAATATTGTTGTTTCTACAGCTTCCCAATTATGTTCACCCATATTGATGGGGAACTCAAATAAAGAACAAGATCCCTTTGAATTAAGGGTTTGTGTCATGGTTCAGAGAGCCACAGAGCCTGCAGCTCCAGGGACCCTCAGTCATGCCAAGTGGATGACAACAAGGTGACAACATGACAGCCCCAACACTTTTCCAATCTGGGCCATGCTCATGGGGACCAGAGATACAGCATCAAGAATGCATTGGGGTTAGGGTAAGGGCTAAGGCTAGGGTTAAGATTCAGACATCCACAGAGCTTATGGCTTCAGGGACAGTTGGACTAGAAAAGGAACGCCAAAATAATCATGGTGGGGCACCATACTGTCTGCCTCCACACTTTTACAAGCTGCGCTTGAATATGTGCTCAGTTTCTTTTAACTTATACCAATCATTTGGTACCATTTAAAAAAATATTGGGAACTATAAGTGAAAGAAATCAACTACATTTCAGAGCATTTTCAAGCTTATAAGAGGAGAAAAGACTGCAATTCAATTAATTAATCAAACATATTCAAGTTATCCCTGAATTCAATAATTTCTGAAATAATCTTCTTAGTATTATACATTACTGCTATTGCACATTCATTTTCCAGGTTCAAGAAGTCACAGTATCTTTCAGTATTCTTGAGACTATTTCTCTACCTGAAAATATACTTTACAGCCCTGCCCCTTCTTTGCCTTAATGATATAATTTCTTTCCTTAGTCTGGATTTCTTCTTGTTCTTGGTGGGTTTTTTGTTTGCTTGGTTGATTGGTTATTTTTTTCCTTAGAAGGATATCGTGGCTTAATTCTTATTATAATGAGTCCTTTAGCTGGAGTTCCATTAGCTGAAATTTATCCACATAAAGGGAATCATTCAGCTTAGTTATCTTTCAAGACTAAGAAAGTACATATAACTTAGCAATTACTCTCACAAGCATGCTTGGTATAAAGTGCTTAAGGGAAAACACAAATAAACAAAATAATTGGTCATTTAAGCTTCTTTACGTTCTTATTTGCACAACAGATTAAAAAGAGTGAGTGACATTGGCAAACTGTGCTGGTTTTGGCTGGGGTGGAGTAAATTTTCTGAGAGCAAGGGGTGTTGGGACTTTCAAACATCGAGATAATATGTATCAGAGGAGACACTACTGTGCTGAATCTGTGACAGTTGTATCTGGAAAAAACATTGATCATTTAGACAAACACATTCATACTTCAAGTGTAAAAACCATGTTGTCAAAACTATTTGCAATTTTACCAGAATATCCATAATTTGGTATTTTTCTAGTTCGTAATATCCAGTAGTTCTGGAACCCTAAATTTGTATGTATTTATAGAAATAAATATTTAAAGGCTATGATTAATTCTGATCTGTGCATAACATTAATAAATTTGTCATGAAAGCCAAAAGGAATCAACTGAATTATTTCCTGGAAAATTTAGAAAACACTGTTTCTATATTCATAAATTAAATACTCTAGTTTTGTTCTTGTTTGGGTTTTTTTGGGGTTTTTTTTTTGCCCTCTGGGAGACTTTTACAGCACTAGTATCTTTATACTAGATACCTTGTATTAAATTATATAGTTAGAAGATGTTGCAGGCATTGTCCTGCATGAAATACCTACCTGTACTAAATCAGTAGTTTCTTGAAAGACTACAGTATTTCCTTGCTTGAAAAAGAAACTTTTTAGGAAAAATGAAGGAAAAATTATGATGGAAGAAAAATAAGAACAATGGCTGCTTAAGCAATTTAACAATCACATACAGATTCAATACCATCCTGCCAAATTGCTACAGGATATAATGTAATCAGAGGAAATCACTTTATAAGCATCCCATGAAAAACCTGAAGATCTATATACATTCAAGACCTGATTAAAAAGCTAGTTGAGCAATGAAGGCAAATGTGAATATTACTGTTGCGAATACTAGGTTTATTCTACTACAATGAGCAGGCACATGTTTGAAAAGGGCAGGTGGTGGAAATAGACTGTAAAGCTTCCGGCAGTACTATCATTTCTACCATATCAATGTAAATCTAAATGTAAGTATATGCTCACTCACATTCATACAGTTATATAGGTATGTTCAAGCACAGGCTACTGATTTTGCATATGTATAAAATAATATTCAACATTGGATATAAAAAAATATCAGATGATTTAAGGCGTTGTCTGAACTGGATCTAAGTTCTGTAAAACTGAAGCACAAAATAGAAAAATAACACTTTTAATACCTTAATTTAAAGTTTTCTCTCCATAGAGTTAAAAACAGTAACTAAGTGATTGGAGGAAACAGGTGATCTTTACATTGAAATTAGCTGTTCACATGCAAAGTTGCTCACTGTTATAGTTTCACATGTCATTAAACTTTTGATGTATTTTAACAGTCTTTGACAAAAACTAAAAATGTGACAATAAACTGAAAAGGTCAATCTAATAGTACCTCTTATTTTAATCTGTGTGGCTAGCTAAAATCATAGGAATATAGGATCATTGAGCCATTAAAGTTGGAAAAGTCCTCTGAGATCACCAAGCCCAACCTTTATCTGAACATTACCATGTCAATTAAACCACAGCACTAGGTGCCATGTCCCACTGTTTGTTGAACACCTCCAGGGATGGAGGTTTTACCACTTCCCTGAGAAGCACACTGCAATACTTAACTACCCTTCCAGAGAATGTATTCTTCCTGATGTCCAACCTGAACTTCCCTTGCTGCAGCTTGAGGCCTGTTCCTCTCACCCTGTTGCTGACTGCCTGGGAGAAGAGGCCAATCCCCACCTTACTACACTCTTCCTTCATGGAGTTGTAGAGAACAATAACATCTCCCCTGAGTCTCCTCCAGGTTAAACACCCCCAGCTTCCTCAGCCACTCCTCATAGGACCCACTCTCTAGACTCTTCACCAGCTCCAGTGCCCTTCTTCTCAGGATGCTCCGGTCCCTCAATGTCTTTCTTGAGGTGAGGGGCCCAGAACTGGACATGGGACTTGAAGTGTGGCCTCACCAGTGCCAAGTGCATGGGGACAATCACTGCCTTCGTCCTGCTGGCCACACCATTGCTGATAAAAATGCCAATCTCCTTCTTGGCCACCTGGGCACACTGCTGGCCCATGTTCAACCAGATGAGTAATTTAATCTTTAGGAGATTCCTAAAGAAAAAAGCATAACTTGGTAACATTAACTGGGGTATTTGATTGTGAATTATACTAAGGGGTCTACTTTGCTTAATTTAGGTTTCTAGTTTGCGACTTAACTTCAGCTGTGTAATGAACGTAAATTCCTAAATTAGGCACCTCATTTTTGCATACAGGTGGGCAGACAGGACTTTAAACATGAGTTAAAAGCCTCAACAGGAAGATTTATCTACTTGTGTTAGGTACTGAATTCAGTATTTATATGTACATGATTGTCAAATCACAGTGTACTGAAACCTAAAATAGGAAAACTGAGTCACAAAGTCTTTCCAATAAGACTTATCAAAAGCATATCCTTTTTTAAACCAAATATTTGCTCAAGATACTGTAGTGGACTTTTCTTAGGCACCTAGTTAAACAGTGCAATAACATGTGGTGACAGTGAGTTTAAGTTCTTCTTTAGTTAAAGTTGGTTCACAGGTTTTTTTTTTTTCAATTTGGTGTTGAAGAAATAAATCTGTTGCGAAGTAGGATCTGCCATGACGGCATAGAGCAAGGCATCACTGTGGAACAGTATGGAACATGCTCGTGGCCAGAAACAGCTGGAAGGGAGCCATGGTGAGCTCTGCACATTCTTTTGTGTGACCACTTCCATTGGTAAAAGCAGTAGAACAAATGGTGTCTGATGAGAACGGGCATGTGCAGAAAATGTGGCTCCTCCAAAAGCTTCACACAGTTCCAGTCGGGAAATAGAGATTATACATCACAATATTTCTCTCATATGTTGTGGAAGGCTTATCCTATATCTCCCAGTTTTTGCTCATGTTCTTAGTTTGGTTTCCTTTGGTACATCTGCAGATCTCAAAACAGGTTGAAAACATTTACCTACTAATTTTCTCCATTCTACACTATACTCAGTTTTACTGGAAATCTCTCTGAATTTGGAGGCTGTAGAGAGTTGAATTTTATTGTGTATTTTTGTTTGTTTGTTTTCTGATAGAATTTAAATACCATGACATGCCATAGAGAGCAATGTTTCTTACTGTTTGGTCCCATCCAAAAGCTGTGAATTTCTGACAGCTTTGTTCAAAAAGAAGAAACACTCAACATTTGGCAGATCCATAGTTAACTAAACCCTAAGTTATACATGAGTTTAAAGATCAACATGAATACACAAAGGAAAAGGTATAACATATTGTCATGGTTTAACCCCAGGCAGCAACCAAGCTCCATGCAGCCACTTGCTCACACCCACACCAGTGGGAGGGGACTGGCAAGAGAACCTGAAGGGTAAAAGACAGAAAACTCATTGGTTGAGATAAAGACAGTTTAATAGGAAAACTAAAAGTAGCACACAAGCAAAGCAAGAAATTAATTCACCACTTCCCATGGGCAGGAAGCTGTTCAGCCATCTCCAGGAAAGCAGAGACCCATCATAGGTTATGGTGACTTGGCAAGACAAACATTGTCACTCCAAACATCTGCCCTGCTTCCTTCTTTCCCCACTTTATATATTGAACATGATGTCACATGATCTGGATTATCCCTTTGGTCAATTGGGGTCACCTGTCCCAGCTGTGTCTTCTCCCAGCATCCCATGCACCCCCAGCCTGCCCTTTGCCAGTGTGGAAGTAGGAAAAGTAGAAGAGACCTTGGCTCTGTGTAATCACTGCTCAGCAATAATAAATTGATCTCTATATTATCAATCTTGTATTCAGCACAAATCCAAAACACAACCCCATACCAGCCACTGTGAAGAAAATTAACTCTCCCCCAGCCAAAACCAGCACTTACATTCTGACTCTGCCTGCCTGCAGTTATTGACAGGGGCACACAGCAAGCACTGGAAATTTGTCTGCTATAGGCACTGAAAAAGGTATACAGCAAGCTACACAGTCTGCCACATACTGCTGACTTGAGATAATTGTAATACCAGTTTGGGAATATGGGGTCTGAGGTTTCAAAAAAAAGAATCTAAAATTACCTGCAGTGTTGACCAACCTTTCTCTTCAGGAAAATAAGAAAGAGTAAAGGCCTAAAAAACAGAGAGCAAACAATAGAAGCAGAATGATGGCATAGCAAAGAAGCCAGAGAGAAGGCAAATTCATACAGCTGGAGACAACAGGGAGAATACTGGTTTATGAAAAAGTCCAATTTTTGCAGAATTAACGCACTGTGTACAGAGACATGAGCCATGAGAGTGCTATGTTTGGGGGACAAGCAATACACATGGAAGTTTTCTTTGGAATAGAGAGAAAGCAGCCATGCAGTTGACAGAAATATTTCTTTCTAATGTATTATTGTCTTTCATAAAAAAGCTGCTTCATCAAATATAGGCAGTGTGGTGCTATTCCACCATGATCCATATAAAATATTAACACAAAAACATCACATAAAATTTTTCCTGCTGTACTAGTTTCACTGTATGTAAAACAAATTCTTTTCCCTTTTATGATTTAGAATAAAGAGATTCTCCAAGAGTTAGAGATCTATGATAACACAAAAGTAAAAGATATTTTTTTAATGAAGGAAGTACAGTTCAGCATGAGTTTAAAATCCTATCAATAATGGCCAAATCACTCTGAAAATACTTGTATGATGTATGAATAAATACATTTAGTATTAAATGTATATTAAGAAAAACTAAACCAAAGCACAAGATTTCAGGGATTCAATCTATAATGATGTGCAAGATATGCATAAGGAAAAAAGTGTTTAATAGTGGAAGGTTTTTCTCCCCAAATTAGCTGGAATTCTGTTGAATTTGTAGAGCTACTTCTTCATATTTGATCTGCTGAGTATGCTTAGTTTTCTCAAATTACCAGTTTTATCACACTACAAATAAGCCTACAAATTTTATCATGAAAAAATCAGATTAAATATTCTCCATTGTGCTTCTCCTAAATCATATAAGAGATGCTTATAATCTAAAAAGTATCATCTGTGGGTTTAGTCAATTTTAAATATTCTTATCCCATGTCCTCAGTCACTTAAGCCATTACTTTTGTTCTCTTTGTGTTTATGTTCATTCAGCTATCAGATTTGTTACTTTAAAAAATATACAGAAAACTGACTGTGTTTTGTTTAGAGATGTTGTTATGAACTGTCATCTGCTTACTAATCGTGAGACTAACTTACCCTTTATTTTATCCTTTTCTGAGTCTATTGATTATTCTATTGATCTATTCATTATGTGCTTGCTCTTTTGAAGTTGTAACAGAATGTGCCTTTTATTCCTTGTTTCCACAAGTTTGCTTTAGACATAAGCAATAAAAGCTGGCAGTGTTCTTATTGTAAAGCCAACCCTTTAGATTTTATTCTGTGATTAGTAATTGATCAGCAATAAAGATTGTTTTATCTTTGTCTAAAAGACAAAAGAGATTAAATTTGAAGGAGAAAACCTGTGACATTGTCACTGAAAGAGAAAGAAGGAAATGGAATGATGCAAAAACACTCAATGGAAAATATTTAAAACACCAGCACTTAAAATGGGGTCTCAGATGTCATAAACTATAATTTAAAATTATGAAGAATTAAAAATACCCAAATTTGAAATATCAGCTACAAGTCATATATCAATACAATCTTCTAACTGTAGTCAAAAAGCTGACTAATATAGTACGTACCAGGCACCGGAGATGCTAAATGGTACAATGTAAATAAAATACATGGGAAAAGAACAGAGATTAAATATATAGTCACTGATGCTACAAAAACAGAATAGGAACTTCTCTGTAAGTTGAAAATCCCACTGAACTCATGAGTGTGCAGGAAGATCTTGATCTTAGCCAAATAGTCTCTGGAACCTTTTTGCCTTTTCTTCTCAGAGAAGATATTATTAATAACAAAGTTTGAAAATATTAATGTTTAAACCAGAACTTGATAGGAAAGCTACTTCCTTTAAAAATGTATCTTTTTTAGTTTAAGTACACTTGAAATGTTCTTAATGATTTCTACTGCTGCTCAATGCACGCGGTAAACTTTATGAAGCCTTTTATCCCCTATCCTCTTTCAAACCTTCCAAATCATAACCAGATCTTCTGGTTTTTGTTAAACAGTTCTCTATAGTTTTGAGTGTTAGCTCAGTTACTTTCAGAAAGGAAAACATTAAACAATCTGACTCTCAGATAACGCAATTAAGTCTAAAGAATATTACATTATTTAAATCCCCTATCTAAATATTTCAGAAATGAGCCTGAATTAAAAAAAAAAAGAAAGAAAGTGATAAGAAAAGGAAAAAAAGTTTTGTAATTATTGCACTTGAAAAAAAAATTTGCATCTTGAATTATACACTTCATACGTAAATACAAGTTCAAGCATAATGATATAATACTTATGGTTATGACAGCTTCAGAAAATTCAGTCTCAAAATTTTAACTAAAACTTTAGTTTCATCTGAATTAATTGACTCTTTCCAGAAAGATGAAATATTTTTCACAGACCATATATTTAAAACTCAGAAATCCTAGTCATTAAGAAATAAAAATAGATTTTGGAATTTCCAAATCATCTTGATTTTTTCATGAAAGAGAAACAAATTCCACAGGTTCAGAAATCCACTGAGAGAGCAAAATTCCATAGAGTCTGCTTTCAGTAATCAGAAATAATTTCCCATGGACAGCTCCAAACATTTAATTATTGACAAAACCATTACTAGACAGCTATTTTTATGTAACTGTAATGGAGTTTAGGTCATAAAATAAAGCTGTAAATAAGTGCACATAATCAATGGGATTAATAGTCATCAATTTTACATTTCAAAAATGAATTTCAAAAAGACACTTTTAGTAGCTTTTCTATGTTTACTATGTGAGCTAGTCATAGCAAAAACATGGAAGAGTTATTTTTTTTTTCCCTTAGAGGAAAAAATCCAGTTTTTACAGATATATATATATATATAAACATATACGTACACAACATGTAATGGTTTATAGAAAACTTGGAGTGACCTCCCAATAAAATAGCCATGCTTCTAGAGGGTTGGTTTGTATGTTTCTTTGTTCAACAGAGATTTTATATAACATAAAAAATCTACTGGTGAATTTTGTTACTTTAAGAATCTTAAAATGAGATTATGGGTAAAAGGGTATTTTCTACACAAACAGACTTTTTTTTTTAAAGTGGATAGTCAAATTAATGTTTTAATGCTCTAGATTTCTATAATTTTCTAATTGTCTAGATTTGTCTAATTAATATAGAAAAAGCCTCATAAGAAAAGGCAAAAATTACTGTCAGAACTTCCCTAGTATCTTCCTAATTAATTGAGTAGTACCTTTATTGTCCCATAGTCCCTCCTGGTCCTCAAGTCAGCACTTTTGGTCTTCCTCAGGAAGTGGGGTAGATGCAGGAATTTCTGATTCAGCAGCACTACCATTTCCTTGCTGGAAGGAATTTTATACCCAGAGTAGAAGAGTCTTTTTTCCTAGTCTTATAGTTAGCTTGCTTTTCTTTTTAAATGATTCCTGCAACAATAATCTTCCTTCCTATGGGATCCATCTAAAGGCCCAAAGTAGTCTCCTTAAGAATCAGTCTGGGGCTATTGATGCACTGTTATTAACCAGAGACAGAATATGACACAGAAAATACACAGCCACATCCCTACCATCATACCATGTACAGTACATGAGAACTGCTACAGGCTGGAACCAGCTCAGTCCAGTACAAGCTCAGGCAAATCCTGAGACCTTGTGGTGTCAGTCAGTGTGATGTCTCTGGCCTCTTACCAGTAACAATGAAGTGATATTGACCAGGCTGGAGTGTGCTCTTCATCTTTACCTTCCGTAAAATAAAAGCATAACTTAATGGTTATAAAAGGTCACTGGTACAGAAAACACGAAGAATCCCACTAAAAGAAAAGATTCAGAGACTGATTCTAGCCTGTCCTCTTTTTTCACCACTGTATCTCAGTATCATTTTTTTTTTTTTGAGCTCCATATCAAAAGGTCTTGTTTTCTTATGCTCTTCCTAATTTTTATAAGCCTCATCCTTCTTGCTTCTTTTACACAGTGAACTCCTGATTTGCATTTGTTTTGACTTTTAGTCTTTTTCCTAATGACAATTATGTGTTTTTTTGTGGAACTGATTTTCACTTTCCCTTACTTCCCTCATCAGCTCAGTCTCACCCATTGAAGATTCAAATTTCCACTGAAGTATTCTATCCGGCCACTCTCCCACTTGTCCTTCTCAACAGGAAACTCTAATGAAAAACTATGTGTCTGGAGATAAAACAGAGAGAACACTTAGCAATTGGTGTTATGGACAAAAGAGAAAAATAATTTAATTTGTTGTCAATTACTGTAAATAATTAGTGATTTGAGTATGGGGAAACAAAGACAAGCAATAAAATGTCTTTTTTGCCACTTTTCCAGGCTTAGCTTCACTCACAGGTCCTGCCTCACTGCAAACAACTCTCTCAGAATCTGCAGCACAGTGGGTTGGGGTCAGGACATAGTTTTTTTTTTTCCTTTTCACATTTTTCCTGTGCTCCAGGACTTGTTCTCCACAGGCTGCAGTAATTTCAGAGGTGTACCAACTCAAGCAAGGTCTTATTCATGGGTCACAGTCCCTTCACAGGAGTGCTTGTTTTGCCTTGGAATGCATCTTCCTTGATGAACTGACCACTTCTGAATAACATTGCTGCTTCATAGTTAGTGTCAAACAAGTTTTCTTGAATTTAGAAGTAAAAGCTGAAGTAAAATATAAGATAAAATAAATAGAAGTTGAAAACAAAAAAATATGCAAGAAGGCAGCATTTCAGAAAAAGAATCCAAATAATGGAAGTATTTTGAAAGTATTGATGAACAGCTTTTTTCTTTAGGTTTTACAGTTTTAACTGTTTACATAAGGAGTAAGTGTATTCCAGAGCACTTTCTTTCCTCAGATCTTTTTATAAGCATTACAATTAATTGTCTATGATGGGAGAAATATGAATGCAAGCTAATCCTGTGTTCTCAAAACTACCTCCTGTATATTCAGAAAATAATTGGAGTTTACTTGTTAGAATATTTTTTTTTCTTTTGAATTTCAAGGGGAAACACAAAAATTTGAAAATTAAATATTTTCTCCCTGTTTCTTCATGAAGAAATGCTGAAAAACATCTGGCTGAAGTTCTTCAATATTCTAGCAATATACATGTATTTAACCTTTATTGGTTTTCTGAAGTTGTTACATATGCATTAAAAGAAACTAATCAAGACAAACTTTCATCACCTGCCCTCTGGAGATTTCCCTTGTGTATTATTAAAAGATGCATACAGTGATGTATTTGAGGAAAAAAATTCAGTTGACTGCTTTCGTTTTTTATCACAACATTTTTTTTACTTTACAAGACTTTCAAAATGTACACCAAAATACATTTTTCTTATTAGTTATACAGTGATTTGCAGTTGTAGTTGTGATTTTAGTGGCAGAAATCAATATCACTCTTGCCAGCTGATATTAGAGATATTACATGAAGTGATGAATATCTAAGGTTTTCCTAGAAGTTCTTTTTTTTTCCTCTCCCAATTAAAACATAAATCACTCATCTATACATTTCCATAGCTGGCTTTGTGCTAAATGTTTTCCTAGCATCTTCTGTCATTCTTTATTACTTTGGATTTACATAATAGTCCTATATTTCAAAGATATTTGAAGGAAAATTCATCTGTGTCAAGGAAAGAACTTTCCATCAGGAATAAGAGGGTAGTTGAAATGAAAAAAGTCAATCCAATGCATTCAATTGAATTACTAATTGCATTCAGACCTGACTTGATTTTCCACAACACCAGAAGCTTGTGTTCAGCTGTTTCTGACCTGAATTTTGAGCTATGCAGAATAAATAAACAAATAAATAGTCATGTTGTAAAACTTGTTAACCTTTCACTAATTGCCTTTAGACTGATTTGTGCACTTTATTTTTGGAGAAAAAATGCATATTTTAGCAACAGTACAATGTTAATGTATACAAAAATACTTTACTTAATGATCTGTTTAAATAACATTTTTTAATTTTGCTAAGATGTAAGCTGATGCAGAATTTTTGAAGGTGTTTATTAAAACTATTTATGCAACAAAAACACTCAAAAATGTGAACAAAAAACACTTCTTAAGTGTCATAAAATAAGAAAAATACATTAGTTTTATGAAGGTATTTGTTTGTGTTTTTAAAATTCTTTTTTTTTTTTTTTTGTATTTATTTCTTCCATGCTGAATATATATGCTAAAAATTATTGGCAAATTTTATTTTATGTTATCAGCTGAATATTTTCCTTTCAAATAAAGTACCAAAAAGAACTTGTAATTTGCTCTCAACTCCTTTAAACTTTAATGTGAGTATTTGATTCTGGATCATTGCTCTATGAATCCTATCGAAAGGTAACTTTCTGTTTCAAGAAACCAAGAGCAATAATGTAAATGTCACCAAACATTTCCAAGTGTGGTTTAAATTGGTATTAAACTGAAGAATAATAAGACAAAAAGTAGCTAATACATACATGAAGATATTTCAAAGGAATAGTTCTGGAGATAAGCCATACATGCACAGCACAGTTTGTCATAGTTCCTACCTGTTGTTACAAAAGGGAGGTGCCTGGAATTGTTGCTAAGTATCTGATTAGATACAAAGAATGAACATTACTAAAACTGATGTAACACAAATTGCAATAGATCTTAAATGAAAGTTATTTCTGGTTGCTTGTTAGCTATTGACTTGATAAAACTTTAATGAAATTGGTTTGACCTAGGTCTGTTGTGAAAGCCCTTATTATTATCTGCATTCCTAACCTGATAGTTCCCTATAACACTTGAAACTCATTGCATAAATACTTTGGAAAAAAAAAATAAAATGTTGTGCCTTTTTTTCAAGTACATTGGAAGTACATTGTCTTTAGTGTGCATTTAGCTATTGTAACAGTAAATAACAGTACTATTGCAAGATGCATTCAATTAAATTTCATACTATAATTTCAGGCATATTAGCATTCAGACATTAGCAATTTTGCATTTAAACAAAGGACAAAATGATTAAGACAATAATGTATTTTTTTCTACCAGTAATCTTTAAATTGTATTCAAAGTGATAAAAAAGATGCAAATCAGAACTATGGGATATTACTCTTGCTCCCACAAGCATGTGCATATGCACAGATACACAGCTTCCATTAGATAGCTTTAAAGCAATATACCTTTTGTGCTGTCATCAAAGATGTTCTTGAAACTTCTGTTCACTCATTACCTTATTCTATGATCTTCTTTACTTCATCTTCTTGGTATCTTACTGCTGATTATTTTTTTATTATTGTTCTGTATGTCATATTGGATCTAATATTTTCTTTTTCCCTTTGATTCACCTTTAAACATTCGCCTAAGGGACTGGACTATGGCAAATACTGTGATGCTCCAAAGCTTAATACCACAGGCAATCAGTATAACAGAATTTGTTAAATTAAATATACCAGAAACATCTGGCAAATCTCAAAAGTAACACGGTTTCATATTTATTAAATAACGTTATATATTTTGATTTCATTTTTCACAGCACCTGTTCAATGCACCATCTCAGATTTTTCCCTTGTATTCAGAAAATAGAAAATATAAAATAAAATAAACTCAGAAGAAAAAAAGTCTCTTAAAGATGTTTTTAAAGAAAATTAATCATCTTTCTAATTCTATTTAATATTATACTATCTTCTTCATGTAATTATATGTCATCACTATCACCATAATATATTTATTGTTTTTAAAGCCTGAAAATATGAATGGAAGTAATTAATAAATATTCCTTAGTAATGGTGGGCTTCAGGTACTACTCTTACAACATGTACTGTATATTAAATTTGCATGCCTATTTTTATTCATGTAAAATTGATACAAGGCTATGGAAGTTTTACCAGTCAAAGGCCTAGAGAAAGGAAAAATATGTATATAAATAAGTGACCTAATAAACCTGAGGTTGGTTGGGGCATAGATTCATATGGTTGATATTCAGCCTAGGAATTGAGCAAACACAGATGCCTAGAGTTTCTACCTGCAGGAGAGCACAGGCTGACTCCATCTGGCCATACAAAAGCAGATCCACCTGGGGAACCCTAAGGCATCAGACACATACACAAGAGTGGCCCAGAGACATGGGACATGTAGTAGGGTAATACCCTTTAAAGCAGCAGCTGGGTGGGGCTAAGGCCTTTCAATGACATTAGATGACTTGGTGTGGGTTTCCAGATGACAAATATTAATGAAACCTTGATAGCAATCTGGCCTTTCGAAAGTAAACATGTGGTCAGATTAAGAAGTTCCTTGAGGATTCTCCTATTTATCCACTATAAATAAAAAGCGTAAAACAGTTTAACACCACAAGAGTAGATATCTCCTGAAATTAAACAAAAAAACCAAAAAGCCACAAATGAAATCAAACCAAAACAACAACAACCAAAAAAGAAAAAAAAAAAAAAAAAAAAAAAAAAAAAACAAAAAAACCCCAAAAAAAACCAAAAAAAACAAANAAAAAAAAAAAAAAAAAAAAAAAAAAAAAAAAAAAAAAAAAAAAAAAACCGAAAAAACCCCAAATAAACCCAAAAAAACCACAACAAAACCCCAAAACTCTCAAATCTGAGAAATGGCTCAAGGTGTCTTCAGTGTGATTAATTGTAATAAATAAGCACTTAAGTGAAACAATTTTTCTTCTAGAAATATCTGTGTTTCTACTTCATTGAATCACAGAATCATAGAACAGCTCTGGTTGAAAGGGACTTCAAGAGACCCTCTGTACAATATTTTGCTGGAAAAGGAGCCAACATGAGATCACCTAGCTCCCTGTCCAGTTGCATTTTGAAAACCTAAATGATGGAGACTCTGCCATATCCCTTGTAAGGCCAAGTGAATGATTGTCTTCTTTCTAAAAACTTCTTATCAAGCTGAAATCTCTCCAAGTGCAAGTTATACCCATCCTCTATTGTCCTCTCTATGTGTCTCCTTGTGAAAAGAGAGCCCCCATCCTCTTTGTAGTAAAGTTACAATTACTGATTCCCCTTAAAGTTTCTCTTCTAGAAGGTGAAATGCTGTAGTTCTTTCAGTCTTTCCTCGCCAGAGTGTTCTCCACCCTTTTGTTAATATTCTCGGCCCTCCTTTGGACCTTCTGAAGTCTGTCCCCATCTTTTTTGAACTGGGGGGACCAGATCTGGAGATGGTAATTTAGGTGTGGCCTGACAAGTGCTGAGTCTCTCTCTCTCTGCCAGTAATACCCTCGTAGATATAGCCCATCATCTGACTTGCCTTTTGTTGCTGCAGCAGCACACTTGCTGACTCGTGTTCACCTGGTTCACCAGGATCCCCAGGTGCTTCACAGCAAGGCTGCTCCCCAGACACACAGATCCAGCCTGTATGGGCTCTTTGGTTACGACATCCCAGGTGCAGAACGTTGTACTTTGTCACTCTATCACCCATATCACCGTCCAGCCATCCAATCTGTACCTTGCCAATTTGTCCAGAACAAGGCTGTGGGAAGTAGCATTGAACATTTTGCTGAAGTCTAGGTGAACAACATCCATACTCTCCTGACAAATCAGGTTAATTAGGTGTCATTTTATTTTAGGAAAACAGTGTTCCCTTTTCCCTATCACCTGAATCATTTGATTTGGAATACTTTTTAGGAAGACACCTTACAATTTTTCCTGGGAATGAAGTAAAACTAATGGGCTGTAGTTTCCCAGGTCTTCTTTTGGGCTCTTACTGTAGATGACATTTGTTCTTTTTCAGCCATGAGAATGTCCCCCGATCTCCAGGATGTTTCAAATATTATAGGCAGTGTCCTTGCAACAATATCAATCACTTGTCTTAAACCCTAGGGGGAATTCTGTTCAAATTTGTGTGGGTTGAGTTCTTGCAAGAGGCCACAGACCAGTCCTTCCTTGACTACTGCTGTGTTGACATGTGCATTGTCATAGCTGCCTGATCCTGTAATCCAGTATTGAATCAATATAATTAGTAATTCATAGAGTATTTATATGTACTTTCATGAGTATGAAGTAATACATTAGAGCTGCATCAAAAGGTACTCCAATTGTTACATTAATATATTTACCTAAAGATATTTTATCAAAGAGTTTATACATATATTTAAACAATACAGCATCAAGTGGGAATAGATATGGAAACTAAAACAGGGCTTTGACTTTATTTTGTTACCCTTAACAACATTTTTAAATGAGTGACTTTTTACGATTGTTATTTTTTAGCATCTATATGAAGGAGAAAAATAACTAGAAAAACATTAGGTATTTTCCTTATTTTGCTCGTCTGAATGTCGGTGAACAAAATAAAGTGAATAAGGAAGTAGCAGTGTCAGCCATATACTTTACTAAACAAAATCTAAAGGGAAGTGTGCTAAAGTATTAAATGTAGAAATTTGAGCATTTATCAAAAGTTTGGAGCCTAAAATAACCATTTTTGGGGCATATCTAATGTCCAAAAATGTAGCTCAGAAAAAGGAATAATTAAGGGATGAAATTTGCTTTGCACTCAGCATCTTTAATTAAGTAGTCCAGAAGTTTGAGTTTAGATAAATGATGCTTTATGCTGTTTCTCTCTAAAATAGCCCACAAAGATCTTTAATATGGACCACAAACTGCAACAGCTTTAGGCATTCTGCAACACATAAGCTACCTAAATGTGTGAGACAAAGTCATAATCTTTCAAAACCTCATCTACCATAGTATAATTACATGATTACACCTCTGAACTTCTCATTTCATCTTACTTTAACCTGTTAATCAAAAATGTTTTATAATAGAGATGAGTGATAATACCCCTGCATTTTGGAAGGTTACATGAATTTTAATAATATTCTGGTTTTCAAGGTTCATAATATTTTTTCAATTTACTATAGTTTGACCTTGGCAATGGAAGTTTCTTTCTGTCAGATGAAAGTGTAAGGAATGTATCTTGGTTTGCTACTGAATAAGTTAAAAATAAGAATTATTTTCCATTTAAAAAATGAAAAAAAAAAAAGATAGAAGTTAATCTTAAGATTATTTTAAATATATCTTAAGAAAAATTGAAAACTTTATTCCTGGCCAAAAAAATTAGGAGTTTTCCTGACAAAATTGCATATACAATACCATTATAAGTACCTTTTGCAAAGTATAATTATGTAACCATGGTGAAGTAATATTAACTAAGTGACTAATTCTGTGTCTGTGAAGCACAAAAATTGATGAAATTAACCAAATTTGGATATAAAATTTAAGAAAAATAAAATATCACAATACATTTTATATTTCAGTTCAGATCAGGACAGGTTAGCTTTCAGCTTCAAATAAATATAGTGAGTAAGTAGGTAAGAAAGATATGGAAATAACAGTTTTATTGGCAATTATACTTCCAAAAGTAGGGAAAAAATGGTATTCAAAGTAATAAGTGCAAGCTATGTTTTCCTTCCTCTCCAGTGTAGTAAAGCTAGTCAAAGGGGCAAAAAAGCACAAAATATTTATATGTCTTTTTTTAAAGTAATGATATTATTCTGACTGCATAGAATTAAATCAAGCAGAACCCATTGTGTCAAGATTAACACAAAATGAAACAGCAACAGACATAAGAAAGGATATCATATTAAAAGTCTTTGATAGATCCATGGAAAAATGGATAATTTGAATATACTTCTCTGTTTTATCTGGAAAACAGGATTTTTTCTTTTTTCCTCAAGACTAAAACTAGTATCAAAGGAAACTGCAGAACCTCAGCATTTCTGAATTAGTAAAGATGAAGTACAGAAACTAATATGTATATAGATGTGAATTAATTATTAAGTCTATATGTGACAGAGAGAAAAGACGGAGTCAATGAGACACTGTCACAGAAAAACAGTGTGGGTTGTTTTTTCTTTTCCAAATAGAAATGTGATTAACTCAGATAAGGAAAAAAATGTAAAAGGCAAGTATCCAGAGGCTATGTGCATAAGTGGATTTATTTTTTTTATCATTTCACTCAGTATTTTTTTAATTTCAGTTGTTGCTATTTATGTTGAAGTGAAAAAACTGTTCTTTTACTCTTTGAAGCCTTTTTGTCAGTCACTGACACCATATCCTGGTGTGAAAAGGCTTACATATGTTGAAGCTAGTTGGGCTTGTTATGATAAAATAGAGAGTAGAAAGGGAATGAAGAAGGATCTTATTATATTTCAGGATGACTGAATAATAAGATTTCATAGTGGGAGAGGCAAAGTATTTTCTGATGAAGAAAGAGTATTTGAGATGCACTTGCAGTGAACTTAAAGTAAGTCTGCAAAGATGACAACTACCAACAGCAAAGGTGATTCAGAGTGAGCTGTAGCTAAAATAATAAAATGCAAGAGAAAAGATTTCTTAGAAAACACGTGAATTTATTCAGTGTAATAAGACATCAGTTATTGTTAATAGATCACCTTCATATTTTTTCTGGAAGAGATGGTTTTTTTTAATACTTATATACGCATACAAACAGAAAGCTCATTAACTAATACTTAAGGAAGAATTATAACATTTTTAAAAAGTGATGATCTTCTGTTATGATTATATTGATTTTACAGGTGAGCTTCAACTTTTAAATAGTCCACATTTTCAGAGAGTTAAATTTATAATGATCAACAGAAAAAGACTTTACCCATCAAGTTATTTTTTCCTATATTCTTCCTGATTCCATTTCTATACAATGTATCAAAAGACTGTCATGTTTTTGTTTAAGCCTGGTGTTGTCTTCTGTATCATGTAGCTTACCTTAGAGTTACAAGTTGTAAAGTATTTTTTCCACTTCTTGATTTTTAAAGGACATGAGCTGCCCTTTGAAGCAGGCATCTAGAGAAATTTGGTACATGATCTTGAAAGCCACCTTGATAATATTATTTAGAATTAACTGACAGAACTGTCAGGTAGGACTATCTGTCTCCTGTGCCTCTTTATGTTTTAAGATATGTTAACTAGTGACAGACTTTGAGTACTGCATTGAGTTTGTATGGCCAGGTTTTGGTCTACAGAAGGTGCTAGAAGTTTCTTCCATGTCCAGCAGAACCAAAGCCAGCCAGCTCCAAGGTGGATCTCTTGCTGACCAAAGCTGGAGACAATCAGAAGTTATGGCAACACCTCTTTGATAACATATTTAACAAGAAGAGATGAAGTAAAAGAAATTATTGTGATTAAGTAATTGTTCTCAGAAAAAAAGTAGACTGAGAACATGTAGAAGGAACAACTCTGCAGACACTGGGGCCAGTGAAGAAGTGGGGGAGAGAGATGGTCCAGGTGCTGGAGCTGAGATTCCCCTGCAGCCTGTGGCACAGACCATGGTGAGGCAGCTGTGACCCTGCAGCCCATGGAAAACCACAGGGATGCAGAGATCCACCCACAGCCCATGGAGGGGACCCACTCTAGAACAGGTGGATGCCTGAGAGGAGGCTGTGAACTCATGGGATGCACAAGTCAGAGCAGATTTCTGGCAGGGATCTGCAGACCTGTGGCAAGAGTCCACCCTGGAGCAGTTTTGTTGTCAGAATTTGTAACCCTGTAGGGAATCCATGCTGTAGCAGGGCAAGGACTCTTCTCCCTGATCAGCACAGAAACTATGTGTGATGAACCAGCTGTAACCCCAGTTCCCTATCTCCCTGCACCTCTGGGGAAAGAAGGCAGAGCTAGGAAGGAGGTGTGATGGTGTATCCTCTCCCCACTCCCCTTTTCCAGGCCTTTCACACTATGATCTGAGAACTGCTCATTAGGCCTTGGCACTTGATGAACAGTACCTGGGTTAAGCTCTTTTTGAGCTTATTGGAAACAGCAGCTGCTCCCAGGAACTGGTGCTGTCTAATGAGCTCCTGCCTTTTATTTTTAATAACAGCCTTGGAATTTTTTTTTTTTTTTTTTTTTTTTTT
>VZRH01007249.1:129247-143652 GCA_013397555.1 Urocynchramus pylzowi | reverse complement strand
CACGGGAATGGGAACATCACAGGAGAAGGGACATTGTGGATCTGGGAGAACCATGGGGACATCACAGCAATGGGAACATCACAGGAGAGGGGGCATTGCAGGCCTGGGAGAGCCATGGGGACATCACAGGAATGGGAACATCACAGGGGAGGGGGCATTGCAGGCCTGGGAGAACCATGGGGACATCATGGGAATGGGAACATCAGAGCTATGGGGACATCATGGGAATGGGAACATCAGAACTATGGGGACATCACGGGAATGGGAACATCACAGGTCTAGGAACATCATGGAAAGCAGGGGCACTGCGGGTCTGGGAGAACCATGGGGACATCACAGCAATGGGAACATCACGGGTCTGGGAACATCATGGGAAAGCAGGGGCACTGTGGGTCTGGAAGAGCCATGAGGAAATCACAGGAATGGGAACATCAAAGGAGAAGGGGCATTGCAGGTCTGAGAACTATGGGGACGTCACAGGAATGGGAACATTGTGGGAAAGCAGGGGCATTGTGGGTCTGGAAGAGCCATGGGGAAATCACAGGAATGGGAACATCATGGGAAAGCAGGGGCATTGTGGGTCTGGAAGAGCCATGGGAACATCATGGGTCTGGGAACATTGTGGGAAAGCAGGGGCACTGTGGGTCTGGGAGCTTCACAGGGCCATCACAGCAATGAGGGCATCAAGGATCTGGGAGCATCGTGGGAGAGTGGGGGGCACTGTGAGTTCAGGAACATCACGGGGGCATCCTGGGGGTGTCACAGGAGAGCAGGGCCTTGCAGGTCTGGGGGCAGCACGGGAATGGGGGCATTGTGGGTCTGGGAACATCCTGGGAGCATTGCAGGAATGGGTTGCAGGAATGGGTCTGGGAACATTGCGGAAGCAGCACGGGAGCATCGTGCGTTTGGGAGCACCACAGGAGCGGGAGCAGGGTGGGGTGGGGGCCACGAGCCCCGGGGGCTCCCCCAGCCCGGGCAGGCTGGGCCAGCTGCTGTCGCTGGGCTGTGAGGTTTGGGGAACTCAGTGTCCCCCCTCTCTCCAGGAGAGGATCTCACAGTGGCACGACCAGAGCAGCCGCTACTCCACGGAGCTGCGGGACTTCAAGAACCAGGTGCTGGGGATGCTGGAGGCGGCCGAGAAGGAGCGGGAGGCGATGCGGGCGGAGGCCGAGAGCGCGGCCGTGCGCGTGGACCGGCTGGAGCGGGAGGTGGACTACCTGGAGACACAGAACCCCGCCCCGCCCTGCGTGGAGGTGGACGAGACGCTGATGGACAAGCAGGTGGCCACAGCCAAGCAGAGGAAGAATGAGAAGTACACCAAGCTCACAGGTGAGGGGCTGCCATGGCTCCCTGGGGGATGGTCCTGTCTGAGGGTTACCCCGACCCTTCCCAGCCCACCCCAGTTCAGGGATCCCCCAGCCACAGGCCGGGGCATTGTGTCCCAGCAGGGCATCTCAGATGTCTCTGGCACAAGCTCCTGCATCCCCCCCGGCCTGGGAGCTGCATCCGAGCCCCAGGCTGGAGCCCTGTGTGTCCCCAGAGCCTCTGGGGCAGGGCTGGGGTGAGGGTGGCTCCCGTGCCTGTGGCACAGATGCACTAGGGGACTTCTCAATGCCACCAGAGAGGCACTTAAACCCCTTCAGTGAATTTCCAAGGCAGTTGCCTGAGGACCAGGGTGGGACAGGGTGAGAACCCAGCACGGGGCAGCAGCAGTCCCTCTGCAGGGCTGGGCTGTTCCCAGGCTCTCACAGCCGCTCCTCTCTCGCAGATTGCAGCGACACCATCGCCAGTGTCAGGGCCATGAAGATCCTGAAGCGTTTCGGCAGCGCCTCGGGGCTCTGGACCAAGGACGCCGCGGGGAGCTCGGAGAAGATCTACGTGTTCGATGGCACCGCCAACGACACGGTTTACGTCTTCCCCCGCATGCGGGAGTTCACCCTCTTCTCTGCCACCCGCAAGGCCGCCCGCATCAAGCTGCCCTACCCCTGGGTGGGCACCGGGCACCTCGTCTATGATGGGCACCTCTACTACATCCGCCAGCAGGGCCTGTCCTTCCAGGTGATCAAGTTCAACCTGGCCAACAAGACGGTGGTGGACAGCTCGGTGTTCCCGGCCGAGGAGCAGATCCCCGTCTTCGGCCTCTCCCCCTCCACCTACATCGAGGTGTCGGCGGACGAGGAGGGGCTCTGGGCCATCTACGCCACCAAGGAGGACGAGAAGAACATGTGCCTGGCCAAGCTGGACCCCGCCTCGCTGGACATCGAGCAGATGTGGGACACGCCGTGCCCGCGGGAGAACGCCGAGGGCGCCTTCGTGGTGTGCGGGGCGCTGCACGTGGTGTACAACACGCGCCTGCCCAGCCGCGCCCGCGTCCAGTGCGTCTTCGACGTCAGCGGCACCCTGGCCCCCGAGGACGCCTCCCTGGTCTATTTCCCCAAGCGCTACGGCTCCCACGCCAGCCTCAAGTACAGCCCCCGTGAGAGGCAGATCTACGCCTGGGATGACGGCTACCAGATCATTTACCGCATGGAGATGAAGAAGAAGCTGGAGGTCTGAGGGGTGCTGCCCGGCCCGGCCCGGCCCGGCCCGCAGGACGGCGTCTCTGCCCCTTCTGCCATCACTGTGAAATGAGGAAATGCTGGATCCCCACCCCAGCCACCCCCCAGCACTGGGTGTCCCCGCCTGGGAGCACTCAGCACAGTCCTGGACTAATTTAATGAGGTTTTCTTTTCTGATATAACGAATAAATACTACGCAGCCAAGTGCAGCCGCCTGCCTGGGGGAGCGTGGGGTGCTGGGCAGGGCTGTCAGAGCCCTGAGCTCCACCTTGCCCCTGAGACACCCCAAAAAACACTTCCCAAGGGTGGGGTGTCCCTGCAGGGCTCAGAGCAGCAAGCACAGACAGACCTTGGGTGGGTGTCTGCTCAGGGGTTTATGCTGGGGGCTTTGGGTGGGGGTTTTGGAAGGGCTTAGGGCAGAGATGGAACACGAGGCTTTGGGCAGGCTGCGGGGCAGGGCCAGCTCGTTTTACATGTACAAAACTGTGAGCAAACAGCAAAATCCTTTAATCTGGGAGAACAACGGGAGATTTCCCTCCCCTGCCGGGGCGGTGCTCCAGCCAGCAGGCCCCAGATGTTGCTGATTTACTGAGTTTGTTTCTAATGAAGCACAGGCCACTTCCCCCTGCAGCCACAGAATCTCCACCTTATGTAAGGCCCCAGGTTGCCCCATCCCCTTCCCTTCCCTCTTCCTCTGGCCCCAGAGGGGATGGGGCAGGACAGGGCAAGTGCTGGGAGCCCCTCAGGGCTGGGGACAGCCCCAGTTGTCCCCACACCATGTCCTTCCTGCCCCAGCAGAGACAGTCCCCCATGCTCTCCCTCACCCCATGCCCCTGCAGAGTGCAGGATTTGCCCCGTTTCTGTCCCTAGAAACCCAGGATTGCTGTGATTTGTTCCCATCACAACATCCTGAGAGTACAGAGGATGGATTAGGAGGTGTTTTGGTGCCATGAGCGTCCCTTTTTCCCCAATTCTGGGGACAGGCAGTGAAGCCATGTGCCAGGCTGTCCTGGTGGGGGTTGCATCCTGCTGGTGCCAGTGCCAAGCTGCTTTTTGAACACCCTGGGGAGGTGCCAGCCCCATGGGGGACACCATTGCCAAGCACCTGAGGAGGGCCACCTGCTCTCCCAGGGCTGTGGAGTGGCCATGCCACCCCTCTGCCACCCCAAATCCTGTCCAGCTGTGCCCAGCTCAAGCCAAACTGTTCTGTGACATGGAGGGCACTTGGTATTTGCCTCGAGTTCTTTGGTATTATAATCAAATTTGTTGCATAAGAAAAATCTTCAAATACACACTTTGAATGACTGTAATTGGCTGGTGCTGAAAGTTCAACACACAGTGCAAGTCAAGCAGAGAAATTATCCAAGTGTGAAGGACTCTGTGAACTGTCAAGTTAATTTATGGCCCTTTTCAAGATCAATAACGGCAGTAACAAATACAATTTTCAGAAATCTCACAGTAGTAAATAATTACACCGATGATTTCTCCAGCTTGAATTAAAATTGATGGGGCAGTAATGATTGTGCACCAGGAACATCTCGTAGCCTGGAACATGTCCTGCACTTCCCTGTGACACCTGGAGCCTTCTCTGCTCTCCCAGCCTGGCTCCAGAGGGGCTTCAGCCCTGGAGCAGCTCCGTGGCTCCTCTGGAATCTCTCCAGGCTCCTCCCTGTGCTGAGCACATGGGCAGAGGTGCCACTCACTGGTGCCACCAGGTCAGTCAGAGCCCCACGAGCTCCTGTGGGATTTGTTTTGTACAAACTCTTTGGGAATGAGGAGGAGAAGGAACAAAATGACTGCAGCACCCGATGGGCTCCTAGAGCACAGCACTTATCTCACACTCCACATCTTCACAGTACTTCAGGAAACATCAACTAATTAATCCTTGGAATAACTCCCGTCAAGCAGAACAGCCTGATCTCCATCTGCTGGCAAACAAGAGACAAACCCCACGTGTTGGATCAGCAGGGGTGGCTCAGCTTTGAGCTGGAGGCACATTGTGGCACCCTGGATGGGGACCAGGACCCTCCAAGCTCTGAGTGCTCCCAGCTCCTGGAATCAGCAATATCCCGAGCTGTAAGGGACCCACAAGGATGGAGTCCAACCCCTGCCCTGCACAGACACCCCAAAATCCCACCCTGGGCATCCCTCGAGGGTTGTCCAAACGCTCCTGGAGCTCTGGCAGCCTCGGGGCCATGCCCTTTCCCTGGGGAGCCTGGGCAGTGCCAGCACCCTCTGGGGGAAGAACCTTCCCTGAGATCCAACCTAAACACCCCTGACACAGCTCCACCCCTTCCCTGGGTCCTGTCCCTGTCACAGGAGCAGAGATTGTCCCCAGGCTGCCTCCAGGATGGGGTGACCCTTCTCATCCCACCAGAGCTGAGTCCCTGCCATCCTCCAGTGCCACAGAGGAGTGTGAGGGACCTCAGAGAGACCTGTCTGGGTGACTCTGCTGGGGTGACTGCTGGAAGAGAGGAGCAGTAGGGCTGCAGGTTCCTGCTTGCCATGGGATGGACACCCATAGCCCTGTGGGGCTCTGCAGGTGCCAGAACTCCTCATCTCCTGCCAGGGTTATCGATTCCTTTTTTTTACTTGTTTAAATAAAACCAGTTTAAGTATTTGTTGGCCCCATTAGTAGAAAGCAAAGGTTGTGCCACAGCTGGGGGTGTTGTTGTCAGAGCCATGGTGCCCACAGGGGTGTTGATTGTCCCCACCTGGCACTGCCCAAGCCCAGCCAGGAGCCCCAGTGGGAGCAGCAGCACCTCCAGCCCTGTCCATGGGACCCAGGGATCCCTAGTGGGGTGCAGGGACCCCAGAAGGATGCAGGGCCTTCCAGCAGGTTCCATGGATCCTGTTGGGGTGCAGGGACCCCAGAAGGATTCAGGGCCTTCCAGCAGGTTCCAGGGATCCCTGCTGGGGTGCAGGGACCCCAGAAGGATTCAGGGCCTTCCAGCAGGTTCCAGGGATCCCTGCTGGGGTGCAGGGACCCCAGAAGGATGCAGGGACTTCCAGCAGGTTCCAGGGACCCCGGTGGGATGCAGGGACCATGGCAGGATGCCGGGAGCCCTGGTGGGATACAGGGATCCAAATGGGATGCAGGGACCCCAGCAAGGTCCAGGGAGCCTGGCAGGGCTGCCTCAGCTCCCTCTGTCCTGTGTGGAAATGGATTTTTGTGGCTGCTCCCAGCTGCCCTGCCCTGCCCAGCCATTCCTGCTGCAGTGACAGATTTTCAGGAAAACTCAGCCTTGACTCAGGGTCACCAGTGGTGAGACTGCCTGGTCCTGTGCAGGTCACCTGGGGCTCACATGGGCAGCCAGACCCTGCTCCCCACAGAAGGAAAACCTTCATTCCTTCATTCCCCTGCCCGTGGTCCTGTTCAGCCCCCAGAGGGGGCAGCTCTGGGGCCAGGATTGCTCCTGTCCCCCCTCTCGGGGCTGCAGCAGGAGGTGGCCCCACACCCAGCCCGGGCAGGGGCACTGGGATCATCCTCTCCAAAAGGAGGGGTTATGGAAAATATGCTAATGGGGCTGCTCCAGCCTTCCTCGAGTCTGCAGCTCCCTGGGCTTTAATTGCCAAATACTTTATCTCTTTAGAGAAGAGCCTCTATAAGTAATAATCCCTTTCATCTCTGCTCCTCTTGAAAAATGCTCCTCTTTGCAAGGCAATCTGGTCAAGTAAATTGAGAAGTTGTGTTATCAGTGGGAAAGAGAAACCGAGATCTTTGGGCTAATTTTTTCTCCTTTGTCTCATTCTCAAGGATATTGACTTTATTCCCCTCCCTGACTCTTTTCCAGCTCACAGGAGCTATTGATAAAGTGAAATGGCTCTGCGTGTCCTGGTGGAAACGGGGGAACTAAAATTAAAACCAGGCAACTTAAACAAGTGCATTATGAAGCTCCCATTGTATTGAAACAGGAAGAGGGGGATAATTCTCCATTTAATACTTTCTTAATGGCTGGTTGGCAACTCTAATCACTGGCTTTTAACTTCAAATAGGTTCTCCTGCCCACGGAACATCTGGCTGAGGTGTAACTCATCACACTCGAGTCGGGAGGCGGCAAAGGGAGGCAGCAAATCTCCCCCCAGGGCTTCCCAGCAGGGCTGGGAGGACACCAGGGCTTGGGGACACGCCAGGAGGGACACGGAGAGGCAGCAGCTCCCTGCCAGTCCTGGGCATCTCCTAATGGAGGTACAGAGTAAGCAAAACCAGAGTCACCCAAAATGCTTTGTGCCATGGGAGCCGTGCCTCTGGCAGTGGGATCTGTGATCCCTGGCTCCCGGGGCTTTGGGATGTGTGCTCCAGCCCAGCTCTGCCATTTCTCATTTTGGCCCTGTCAGTGAGCCCAGGGGCCTGCAGAGCACTTTGTGGCTTTGGGGACAGGAGGGCCCTGGGGCTGTGGGTGCAGGGACAGGACTGTGGGGTGCCAGGGGAGGTTTCCTGGCACGTGTGCCCCTCACCTGGAGCTGGCTTGGCTGGGGCAGAGCCCTGGGGCCCCTCACCCAAAGCCTGGTGGAGATCCTGGTGCTCTGTTGAGATCTGAGGACGGGCACATCGTGCCCCAGCCCGTCCCCACCTCCCCCTGCCCCACTTCTCCTCCTCAGACCCCAAACCCAATCCTGCCAAATCCCCCGTGGCAGGATTGACCCCTTCAACACCAATATCAGTGTCAGCTGCCACCTCCTCCCATTCCTGACCTGGGCTTGCCTGGGAAATTGAAATGTTCATCTTGTTAGAGAATAAATGAAGAAAGAAGTATAATTTAATCAAGAGACATCAGTGCCAATAAATGCCATGAAATTTTGCACAGCTGGGGTGTAGTGTCATCATCAGCTCCCCTGCTCCCTCCCCAGCCCCCCAAACCCTCCAGAGCACTCACACCCCCTGCACTCCCCTCTTGCAGAAACGTGCTGCACCTTCCCAAAGGGAGGGACACAAACTGAAATTTCCTTTTAAAAGATGAATTTGCAGAATGCTTGGGGCCCTGCAGATCTGGATCCCCGCTGTCCCAGCCAGCCTGGGGATGCCCAGGCTCCTCTCATCCTTCCCAGTGTTGTTTACTCCTTCCTTCCCTCTGGAAAGGAGGAATAAAAATAAAGCCTTCAAAGTGGGAGCTCACAGCCCTGTCAGAGGAGCGCTGGCTTGTGACGCACCAAGTTTCAAGATTTTCTGGGCAGTTTCATTTCCTAACAGATTTTTCTGCTATTTTATTTCTTTGATCAAGATGGATTATTTTCCCTGAGCTGCTGCCATTGGTGGTAATGTGCCTCCATCCCCTCCAGGAAGGATTTTGCTGAGGGAGCAAAAGAAGACCCACGCCCCATCCCAGGGATTTCACACAGCCTGCAGTCTACATGATTTCACCAGGATTTTCTTTGGGGTGTTATTATTACTAATGCTGTTATATCAAAGTTGTTTCCTGAGGACAGAAAAATACCAGCTCAGCTATTCAGCTAAGCACTTCTTTAATTTCTTGCCTCTCAAAATCAGCTCCCCAGTGCCTTTTTGGAATGGATCTGAATTTTCTGCTTTAATCCCTCTTCCTGAGGCAAAAGTGCTGAGGGGTGAAGTGACTCTCCCTGGGAAAGGAGGGCTGGGGTCTCTTTCCCAGTGCTGCAGCTCAGGGATAGTGAGTGAGCTCCAAGAAATATCAGGTAGAGATTTTTTGTCTCTTTGCCCCTGAATCCCTCATCCCCAGCTGTGAGGCAGCAGCAACTTTGGGCTTCCCAGCCCTCCTGACTTCCCATCTGCTGGCTGGGGAAGGGGGAGTGGTGCAGGCAGGGCAGGGGAGGCTGGAGTGGCACAGGGATGCAGAATTTGGGGGGGCTGGAGCAGTTTCCCCCCAGCACAGCAGCTCTGGCTCTGCCCATGCTCCTGTGTCCTCCTGCTGCAGGTGGTCAAGGTCCTGGAGGGAGATATAACCATGGTAACTGGGATTATCCGGGAAAATTGCTGCCATTGCTGCAGAGGTAGGGTCAAAACAAACAGAAATTACCAATTTTTCCCTTTCTAATAAAATGCAGAAGTGCGTTATTGACTCGCTAATTGCTCATCTAAATGGATTTCTCCTAAATTACCTCCCAACCCTTGTAAATGAAAATGGTGCAAAGATTAGCACTTCCATGGATTTGCTCAGGGGAGGAAAAATGAAAGGTCTGATCCTTGCCCATGGCAGGGGGCTGGAACTGGATAATCTTTACAGTCCCTTCCAACCCAAACCATTCCATGATTCTATGATTCCCTTTTAACCTAAAATCGCTCCAAGCTTTGCAGCCTGGGGGATTCTTGGCACCACACAGGCCATGGAGGCTCACAGCTTTGTGAGCAGCTCCTGCAGGAGACTGCAGCTCTCAGCTTCAGCTCTGAATTGTCAATTCTCCCCTGAGTGCAGGTTTTCAGGAAATCAGAGGTTTAAATGAGAAGTATTCCTCTCCAACTGAGCCCCTCCAATATCAGTGTCAGCTGCCACCTCCTCCCATTCCTGACCTGGGCTTGCCTGGGAAATTGAAATGTTCATCTTGTTAGAGAATAAATGAAGAAAGAAGTATAATTTAATCAAGAGACATCAGTGCCAATAAATGCCATGAAATTTTGCACAGCTGGGGTGTAGTGTCATCACCCCCTGGGATGCTCAGCTGTGTGCTGGCAAACCAGGCAGCTCTGAGCCTGCTCCTCCATTCTCCTCTTCACTGCAAGAGCCACTTCCAGAGGCTTGCAGGGACATGCAGGTTTAGGAAATAATTATTTTAATTGCATCATCAGCTCCATTCCTGCTGCCAGGAACTTTTGTTTGTATCCAAGAGAAGCCCAGGGCAGCACAGCCCTGACGAGTGGCGTTGTCCTGGAGGGATGAGCTTGGAAAGGTCCTGATCCATGGCAGCACCACCCCTTTAGCCTGGAGAACCCCACACAGCTGGGTCTGCACTCCCAGGGTGGCACCTGAGTCTGGGGTCAGGATGCCCCTGAGAGTCCTTTCTCACAGCCCAGTAGTTGAAGAAAGAATTGGAGTTCTTCAGCAGTAGTTCACAAGGTTGTTTATTTTGCCTTATCTAGAACATTCTTTCTTTGACCCACAGAGCTCTGTCCAGCAGGTCAGTCCAGGTGCACTGCCCACCCCCGGGCTGGTGTCCATGTCTTATTCTATGAATTACATGTGCATTGTTTATCATTATTTTCCCAACACCTATCACCTATGTCAGCCTGTCTACTTCTACCCTACACCAACCCAAAAGTGCTAACATCACCCAGAAGATGGAGGCTAGGAAGAAGAAGGAAGAAGGACAGTACAACGCCCAATTCTCCATCTTGTCTCCTAGACCCCTATAGTAAAACCCCCAAAACTCTATTTTTCACCCCGTGCTCAATTCACTCTTATGCTATTTAAACCTTTGTGGCTTTTGCTTTNTGCTCAATTCACTCTTATGCTATTTAAACCTTTGTGGCTTGTGCTTTTTCATACAAAGTTGGTAACTTCTCCCATGGGCTAAGATTGGATTCCCAGGTGTCTTTGGCCTTCTGCCAGAACCTCCCAGCCCCTCGTTCGGGGCCGGGATCAGGGCACCCAGAGGGATGTCCTGAATTCCAACACCTGAGCAGCCCGAGGCACCACAGGTGATCCCAATGAGCAGCTGGAGGAGGCGAATCCCCCCCATCCGTGCGGGATCCTGGGGAAGGAGGGGAGAGTTCCCTCAGCGCTCCTGGAGCAGGTGGAGCATCCCTGCGGAGGCAGCAGCTCCCGAGGAGCCGGCAGAGCCCGCAGAGGGCAGGATTAGAGGTCAAGAGGCAAAGCCGAGGTCATGCAACAGGCAGGAAGGTGCTCCTGCTTCCTGCAGCCATCACGTCCCAGAAAAACCCCATTAAATCATCTCCGGGAGGTGGAGCCGTGCCTGGAGCTGCTCCCGGTGCAGCTGCCTTTGGAGCAGGGATGCTCAGGGGGTTTCACCCTGCCCAGGACCGGTCCTGTGGCACCAGGGTCCCCCCTGGGCTGGTGCAGAGCAGAACCGGGACAGGGACACTTGGTGGGACCCCCCCGGAGGGGTGGGCAGGGGGGGTCTCCAGGAAATCAGCGGCAAAATCCTCCCTCGTTTCTCTCAGACATCCAGAGGAGCGCCGGGAAAGCGAGTTAATTAAAAAATTACCGCTCCTCCACTCGGCCCCTGCCGCCAGCCACAAACCCTCAACCACGGCAATTTGAAATGGAGAGGGATGTGCAGCTGCTAATGGGAGATTAGGAGAAATCTTCCACTTCGGAAGCAATTAACGAGCCAGAAAAAGTATTTGCATTTGTGAATCGGGTGGCTGGGTCGCACTCCCGTCCTCCTCCCGGCTCTGCGGTGTTTCCCTGCCCATGCCCGGTGCCCAAATCCCCCCAGGCGGCCCCAAGCCCCATCCAGCCTGGCCTTGGGCACCTCCAGGGATCCAGGGGCAGCCACAGCTGGGCCAGGGCCTCCCCACCCTCCCAGCCAGGAATTCCTTCCCAATATCCAGCCAGGGTGATGTTCTCCACTACTGGCTCCCCACTGATCACATCATTTTGTGATGAGGCTTTTTTCATACATCAGCAGCACATTTGTTTGGCAAAGTGAAGAATCTTGTCATAACAATTTCTATTTAGTCTCCAAATGTGGCCTTTAATTGATAATTACAGAATGCTACTCACAGGTTGGCAAAGTACACACACCAAAAAGAAAAAGTCAGGGAGGAAGAAAACAACTGGGGGTTTATAAGGGCTTAAGAAATAAACAAACGTGATCTTTAATTATCTTAGGGGGGGAAAAACAGCAGCTGAGAAATAAATGTAACTTCAACATTGATGTTGCATTCCCGTGGGGCTCCAGCCTTGGGATCGCCACTCGACCACTCCCGGCAGCTCCTCCAGCCCCGGGCGATGGGATCTGGCACAGATGTGCCACATCTGGCACCGCAGCCAGGAGAACGCCCTGGGGTCGGGGCTGGCTCCGTCCCCTAATCGCATTCCCGGTATTTCGGGTGCCGCGGAGCTCTCTTGGAGGCCGGCTGTTCCCACGGCAACGGAGCAGGCTCTGCGTTTGTCCTGGCCCATCCAGGTACTTCGTTAGCTTTAATCAACTGCATTTTTAATAGAAGCCTATATTGGATTTTTGAGATGTACGTGCTTTAAATACCATGTTTTTGATTAAAAATTACATGGGAACGTAAAATATGTAATTATATTTGCATGACTAATGCACTGTCTTAAATATATATATATATATATATATATATATATATAAAAAGCAAACATTTTACCTGGAAAATTACAGGTGTGTGCAACTCAAATACATTTTTAGAAGTGAAGCAGCATCAGGATTTTTAGTAGTATCAACANCTGTAAAATATAATTACAAATTATCTTTGGGAAAAGTCCAGGAAAAAAAAATACATTTCTTATACATTTAAGTAGCACTGCTGCTGAAGGCTGGCTGCAGGATTTGGGAGCCAAGCAGGGCTCCTGGGGTGCCTCTGGCTCTTGGACAGAAATCCAGAATATTCAAACCTGTGCATCTGCAAAGAGGAGACAAATTCCACTTCTCCCAGGCTCACCTGCAGCTCTGGCTTCTTGTCAAAGTGGATTTTGGAGTGATGCTCACCCCAGCAAAGGAGCAAACTGCATCACTGCTTGTTGCCAAATGAATCATGGAATCACAGGGTGGTTTGGGCTGGAAGGGACCTTAAAGCTGATCCAGTTTCAATGCTGACACCTTCCACCATCCCAGGCTGCTTCAAACCCCATCCAGCCTGGCCTTGGACACTTCCAGGGATCCAGGGGCAGCCCCAGCTTCTCTGGGCACCCTGTGCCAGGGCCTGCCCACCCTCCCAGCCAGGAATTCCTTCCCAATATCTAAACTAAATCCCCCCTCCTTTAGTTTAAAACCATTCCCCCTTGTCCTAATCCAGCTGGCATCTCCTGCACGGTGCTCCCAGCTCTCCTGGGATATCCAGTGCAGGGAGGAGCATCCCAGCCCCCTGTGCCCCCTGGGCTTGTTCAGCCAGGAGCTGAGACTCCCTGGAATGGCAGCCAGGGTTTGCAGGCCCGGGGAGAACATCCTTGCGTGAGGCACTCAAAGCAGAGATGAGCTCCTGACCTGGCATTTAAATAAGTGCACAGCTGCACTGATGGGTAATCTTAATGGCAGGAAGAACAATGAGGCCCCTGGGGGAGAAAACCTCTGGCAAAATGAGATTGAGAAGTCTGGGGTTGCCTAATTAGAGACACGATTAGGAGGGCAAATAACAGAAGTAGTAAAAGTGAAGAACAAACAGAGGACTGATCAGGATCTCAAGGATCAGGGCTGTAATTTTCTCCAATGAGCTATATATAATTTTCTGTCTAATTTATTATCTTGCAGGCAAAGACAAAATTATCTGGACTGACATTGCTTGAACTAAAGACTGAAGGAGGACTGGGATGTGTTTGGGACTGAGCCCATTGATTGAATGCTCTTTACAGGCTAACCAAGAATTATGTGTAAATAAAAGGTTTGTAAAGAAATAAAATAAAATTGAAATCAAAGCACACAAAGCTGCTCCTGCCAGAGAGCTGGGCCCAGAGAGGGGGCAGGGCAGCTGCAGTTGCCCTGTGCCCACAAATTCATGTCTGTCCCCACTGGGTCACTCTTCTGGGTGGTGAGATCTGGGAATGTCCCAGTGTCCCTACACTGCCACCTCTGCTGCTCCCAGCATCCCACCGAGCTGGGTTTGTGATCCAGAGTCCCAGAACCCCCTTCTGTCAGTCCCTGCCTGCAGCTCTTGGCATCCAGGTGGCCTTTGCCACTCTTGTTCCCAAAACCTTCCTGTAGAATCAGTGATTCCCAGCACAGGGACAGCCTTGCTGTGGCAGCTGGGACACACCCTCCTTCAACATCAATGTTGAAGTTACATTTATTTCTCAGCTGCTATTTTTTCCCTTAAGATAATTAAAGATCACATTTGTTTATTTCTTAAGCCCTTGTAAACCCCCAGTTGTTTTCTTCCTCCCTGACTTTTTGTTTTTGGTGTGTGTACTTTGCCAACCTGTGAGTAGCATTCTGTAATTATCAATTAAAGGCCACATTTGGAGACTAAATAGAAATTGTTATGACAAGATTCTTCACTTTGCCAAACAAATGTGCTGCTGATGTATGAAAAAAGCCTCATCACACAATGATGTGATNGATGAGTTTTAATGTCCCTTCCAACCCAAACCAGTCTGGAATTCCATGTCTGGAACTCACTTCCCACTGGACGTTTTCCACATTTTTTTCTCAGATACAACTTATTTTGTTGTCAAGTTGGTGGGAAGGAGCAATCCTGGGACAGTTCCCAGCCCTCTGACCCCTTGCAGTGAGCTGGACCCATGGGATTTCCCTTGTCCCTGAGTCCCCACATTAAACCAACCCCGGCCACCCTCCCTGCAGTGTCCCCTCCCCTCCCTGCAGCCAGCCAGTTGTTGATAAAATTGGAGCCTGGGAGTCTAAAACTGGAGAGAAAGGAGGAAAAAAAAAAAAGAAAGGAAGGCCTGGGAATGCTCCATGTGTTTATTTTGCTTGCACTACTCAATAAAACAGACTATTCATTTGTGGCTGCTTGCAGCAGCATCCTCCCCTTTGCAGTGACTTTCAAAGGAGCCCCAGCATGGCCAAGCCTCCTGTGGGACGTGGCCCAGGGGTGACCCTCCTTATTTTGCTTGGAAATAATTGAAATGTCTCTATGAGTTGCTATTACAGGGTCAAGAGCAGCAAGTGAGGAACAAGAAAACAACTCAGCAAATCTTGGCATGGCACTTGTGCTGGGCCCAGCTCCTTGCCAGGGCTCTAATTCCCCCCTGGATGAAAGGGAAGTGTTTGCCCTGG
>VZRH01007249.1:86943-110488 GCA_013397555.1 Urocynchramus pylzowi | reverse complement strand
CATCCCATCCCATCCCATCCCACCCCATCCCATCCCATCCCATCCCATCCCATCCCATCCCATCCCATCCCATGGATTCCATGCCATCCCACCCCATCCCATGGATCCCACCCCACCCCTCACCTGGTGGAAGAGGCTGGCTCGGGGGTTTGCCTCTGGATCCGCGTGCGCCGCATGATGTGATCCTTCATGGACATCTGGACCTCTGCAGGGATGTCCGGGGAGGTGTGGCTGATCTTCACGGCCGCCTCCAGGAAGCTGATGGCCCCCGTGTCCTTGAGCTTGTCTGCCATGCTGTCCTTGTGGCCTGCCTCGCTGCGCAGCACGGCCAGGTGGGAGGAAAGGGCCTTGTTCCTCCAGGGAACCCAGCACAGCTTCCAAAAGAGAAACACAAACACTGCCACCAGGGCCAGGCCACACACAATGACTATCACTGCAAGGAGGCTGACGGAGAGCTCTGAGGGAGACAAGGACAGCGACAGGGAGGGATGGGAAAGAAGAAAAGAAGAGACAGATGGTGAGAAGATCGTAAGTAAAAGGAAGAAATGGTCCAAACTGACTTAAATCACAACTAATGGAGAGCTCTCAGCTCAGAGCCAAGCCCAAGCGAGCACCCCCTGACAGGCTCAGGACATACCTGGGGAGAAAATGGGTGTCTCCATATGGGCAGAGCTGGGAAGTTTTACACCCTGATGCTTAAACTGGCTATAAAACACCATCCTTGGTTTGTTCTGCTGCATCAGCAAACTGCTGAGTCTGAAATCAAGATCTCTACAATTCCATGGTAGAAACAAGCTCAGTGCTGTACCACAGAAAATGCCTTTTTGCTTCGTGTCACAGCTGCTCAGGCACGGGAATGAAAACATCCATCTACCAGGGTCCTGGAAGTGGATTGTTGTTGTACTATCAGAGCCCACATCTTGTCCAGATGTGCCCATAGGGAATAAAAAAATAAATTCCAACACCAAGGAAAAAATAATCACAAGCTGCTGATGCAGAGAAACCAAACATAGCAGGAGTTTGTACAGAAAGTGCTACACAGTCTCCCTCACTCTGAACAGCACAGGAGCTGCGTGTGTGCTCTGATGCTCTGAGACACTTTTACCTCATGTGTGCTGAAGTTCAGTCTTTTTCTGGAAAGAGCTTCCATACGTGTGGCTGACGAATCAGGAGAAATGGAAAATGGAAGATATATATATATGTGTCTGTGTGTATATAAATATATATATACACACACATCATCGAGGCTGTGAAATGATTCACAGCACTGCACAAAGAGGAAACGTTGGCTATTTTTGCTTCCTTTCCTACAGTGTATTAATTCCCAGATCCTCATCCAGACCAAAACTTGGAGAGCTCAGGATTCTAAGGAATACCAGTCCCTGATGGTGGAGGCAGGATTTGTTCTGGAGGCAAGTCTGCAGCGTCAGGACTGTGGAGAATTCCATCCTGGATTGCTTTGAGCTCATGGACAATTCCTTAATGGATGTGTCATCTGTAGTGCCCAGTAAAGCCACACTCCTTAAACTACCCAAGTGCAAGTCAGAACAGAAAGACAAACAAAAGAACCACCAAAACCTGCAAAAGTTTATATGGAGCAAGCATTACCTCTTACCCATCCTATTTATGTCTATTCCTGGACCATAAATGTTTTTTGTGAATTTGAATTCCTTACCTGAGCCCCAAGGAATGGGGTGGGTGCCCTGCACTGGGGAACTCCCCTCTGGGCTGCATCACAGCTGCTCTAAGTGTGAATCCTGATGTGCTTTACCTTAAACAGGAGCCATAAAACACCTTCTGTCCCCTTTGATCATACAGTTTAGTTTTGTAAAGCTGTAATAAGACATTTAATTATAGAATCACAGGATGGTTTGGATCAGAAGGAACCTTATAAATCATCTCATTCCACCCCCTGCCATGGGCAGGGACACCTTCCACTAGACCAGGTTGCCCAGACCCCCATCTAACTTTGCCTTGATATTAAGGCTGAGAAAAATCTGTGAAATATGAGAAAATATTTGGTTTTTAATCTTGAATAAATAGCTGAATTTAAAAATTATGGGAAAAAAACCCAAAACAAAACACAATCACAACAAAACAACAAACCCCTCACCCACCATTGGTGAACCATGACAGCAAAGTGTTCAGGAGCACATTTGTACCATCAGATTTTGCTCAGGTCTCCCAGGAAATGCAGCAGCCACTGCAAATTTGGGATAAGTGAAATCTCCAGGCAGCATCAGACACAAAATGTGACATCCACACCCGAAGAAGCCAGCCCTGCACAATGCCTGGGAGCCATCTGTTGTTCCTGATATCCCTGAGGATTTTGTTTTTCCACAAAATTACTGAGCCCAACAAATCCAGCAAGAGCTCCAGGCAAAACTCCCTGGCTGCCTGTGGGTTTTTGACTCGAAGGGAAGGGCTGGAAGGGATGGCATGGGAAGGATAAACATCACCCAGAGGTTTTTGCAGCTTCTCTTTCCCTTCCCAGCCTCCTGTACAGGTCATTTATTTTCTGTTGTAGCTCTGAGGTGGAAACACAGATCGCTGCTGGGGTGAATAAACAGGTCCCATCTTATTCAATAATAAATAAGGTTGTACCAGCAGCAGAGCTTCCTCAGAGATTTGCCTAAATGTATTCTCACCAAAGCTGAGAGCACAGAGGTTCCACTTTGCTATCCTTTGAGTTAAATCTTGGAATTGTGCCCAGGAAACTCAGTGTCAAACATTCATAAGAAAACTCAAGAACCTGGACTTTTTGCAAATACCTCTGTGTTGGTACAAAGGAAATCATTGCAATGCAGAATCTTTCACTGCTGGGAATTGCTGCGTGACAGGGAAGATTTTTAAAAGATATTTCCACCCATTCCAAGGAGTTTTATAGGCTGCATGTCTCTGCCAGCACACCAGGCTCATTAATGGGAACCATCAGAAATAATCAATTATCCTTTCAGAAAACCTGTTGCCAGTTTGAGAAAGATCCTGGTTGCTGTCACTCCTTGCAGGGAGTGACATTCATAATGTATCTGACAGGATTCACAGATACTTTTATGCATGACCTCCTACTCCTTCCTCTGACAGCTGACACAAAGCACGAGTGGAAGGGATCAGGATTTTACAGACAGTTTTTAAGCATCTGCCTGCTTAGAATATTGGGTGGTTTGAAGATGACACTGAATTCTCCAAGACTTTATTGTGACTTATTAAACTTAAATATCAATTGGACAGAGTTGACCTTCATTGATTTAATGAGCTTTCTCTTATGAATTTGAAAATACCTGTTACTTTCTAAAAAATACCTGGTATTGAAAATGCTACACTTTAAATGTCCTTTAACTTACAAGAAACTGTAAAAACAACATAATTCCTCACCTAACAGAAAATGCCCTGGGGCCAGAGGCTGCTTTGGTTTTCCTGGCACAGGTGGAGGTAAGGCCAGTTCCCCCAAAAGGATACCTCAGCCCAGGGGAAGAATGAGCTCCATGGTTGATATTATCCCCTCTTTTTCAAGGTTTGGATCCAAGGTGTGGGGAAGAGAGGGAAAAGAGGGATGTGCCTACATCCAGCAGGGAGGAAGGGCTCTGTCTAACTCAGGAGCAGTTCAGATCCCAGCTGCTCACAAGGGAGAGTCACATCATCATTCTGAGCAGTGTCCCACCCGGGGAAAAACACGACAAGAACTATGGTTTTGTTCTGTTTCCCTCTTAAAAATTCACAGTTATTTGCCACTTTGTTATCAGGTAAGTGCTGTGGTACAAGTGCAGAGCAGCTCCAGCCATTCCTCACCCCAGTCCCATTGAACTCAGTGCTGCTCACCCAGCTCCCATGGGAGACACAGGGGAAACTGGAAAATAGGCCTTATTACAGCTTGTAATTGAAAAGATAAAGCTTAAAATAAGGAGGTTGCAAACACAAATTAACATGGCTGTTTTCCAGCCTGGCTCCCTCTGGGAGCAAGCGCTGCTTCCCCGAGGAACCTTTGTCTGGAAAATGCTTTTGGCTGCAGGGCAGCAGTGACAGAGCTCCCTCCTGAGCAACGAGGAGCAGGGAAGGGATGGAGATGGACACTGACAGGATCCACCCCTGGAAGGGCTCAAATTTAGGTCAAGACTTTGAGCAACCTGGTCCAGTGGGAAGTGTCCCTACCCATGGCAGGGATTTGGGACCAGATGATCTTTAAGATTCATTCCAACCCCTCAGTGTACCGTGATTCTGTGATTCTGTGATCTACCTGCTTGAGCTGATATGTTTAGGATAAGCCATCCAGCTTATATATTTATTATATACCTATTTTATAACCCACTTGTTACCAAAACACCACAGAAAAGACCTGAAGCTGACAGCGATGGGGACACAGAGAGCACAAACAAGACTGGATTCCCTCAGTGTCGCCCAAAACTGATCCCATTTCTCCTTTGACTTGACTTCTTGGTTTGTGTTTTTACTGATTTTGTAGCACCCAAACCCCTTGCTACTGAACCACACCAAAAAGCTCAAAACTGCAACGTTTCCAAGGTCACTACTTCCTACTGCCTTTAAATCAAAAACAAACAGCCTAGGGCAGGACAAAGGAACAGTGGTTTACAGTTTAAAACTGTGAAGCTCAAAGAAAACTGAGGAAAGGGCAAACACTCCTTGGTTAATCCAGCCCTTCCCACCACGGTATCTGTGGATCATAGAGCAGCTCCTCAGCACAACCCCCCTCTTTATTTCATCCTGGATGGGAGCTAATGAAGAGATATGGTCCAACTGCCTTTCAGCTTGATGTCCCTGCTGACTTCCTAATGCCTAAACTGAGTTACCAAAGGGGATAATTAGCAAAAGTCCAACCCAAAAGCGATTAATAATATGACAAAGTCATGATTAGAGCAGTCTATTAGCTGCAAGACAATAGTGGTCTAATTGTGGCAACATTGACTTTTACTGCTGTGAAGTAGCTTGTGCTGTCATTAAAGAGATTCATGGATAACTCTGAGTTTAATGTGCACAGTTATATTTAATATCCCAAGATGTAATTTAGCTTTCCTTCCACCCACTCCCCACAGAGAAAACACAACATGTTTGATGGCTCTCTCAGCACTCCAGCAGCCATTAGTCATTCCAGCTACCTGTTGCATTTAAACAAAGTTGGAATGGCATGAGAGGAAGTTGGAGAGGCTGGAAATTCTCAGTGAGGTGCAGAGGGACCAGGGTGGTGCCACTAGCCCCCAGGACCCAGCTGTCCCCTTCCTCTCTTGTCACCTGTGAGGGCACAGATATTTCCTCAGGCCCTGGAGCCCCTCACCAAGGCAGTGGTGACACTGACCTGACCTTCTGCCACCTTCTGCTAGACACAGCCACCAGCCTGACCCTGTCAAGAGCCCAGGGACATCTTCCTTGTCAGAGGTTCTTCCTCCTAAGCTCTCTGGTGGTTCATGGAAAATCTGGGCATCAGGGAGAGCTTGTGGTGCTTTGCTCCCTGCTGGGATCCCTTCAGCTGTAAAAGCAGCTCCTGGCTGTCCTGAGCCGCAGCCTGGGACATGGAAATCCTCCACAGCCAATGCCCCTGGAAGGGCAGCTCCAGGAGGTGGCAGAGCCCAGAGCAGGGTGCTGGTGACCACCTCCCTCACACTAGCTGGGTGACTGCTTCCCCAGTGCCACACAGCAAGCATCACTCACACCACCCCAGCAGGCACTTCCAGGCTTCTCTCTCCATTTTCTGCTAGGTTTTTCTCTTGCAGGAGTGTTTGTGAGGATATATTGTTCTGTTTCTGCAGGGCTTTGCAGGGAGCACGCACTCAAGTGATGGATTGGTACAAGAGGTGCTGCTGGAGGAGAGCAGCAGCTCTGGGGCTACAAGACCACGTGAGGCTCCCACCAACTGCTGATCTCATTTTCTCTCAACTGAGGAGCATCAGCAACGTGAGCCTGATTAGCTGAGGGCTGGAAATTGGGCACGGGGGGCTGTGGTGGGTCTCAGAGGTGAGGGCAGGGGGGAGCACAGGCCGGTAGCTGCAGAGGAGGAGGAAGGGTTCCATTAAACCCCAGCCATGGAGATGTTTATTTAGCAAAGCTGCTCAGCTTTGGAGGAAGGAACGGGGACTGGATGGAAGAGAAATCAAATATTAGAACCCCACAGCAGCATCCAGCAGCACCACAGAGACAAGAGGGAACGTCCCCTTTGGGGACACAGCACAGAGCAAACCTTGAGGGGCAGCAGGGAGGGCAGCAGCCAACAGAGCCCTTTGCAACAGGGATTCTGGAAAGGAAGACGGCTGATAAATCCTGGGATGCTGTGCTGGGGGAGAGGTGAGCTGCAGTGCAGCACCATGCAGTGCTCAGCCAGCTCCTCATCCTCCTCCAAGACTGCCATGGCCTCAGGAATGGTAACAGAGCAAATGGTACAGATCAGACTGTCCCTGTCACCCCCACAGCCCCAGCTCCTGCAGCAGCAGGTTCTGTGTTCCCAGAGCTCAGTGTGTGGGCACTGGGGGCTGCACAGGGCATGGCAGTGGCAGGGAAGCACTGCAAGCCCACTCTCTGATTGTCCCTCTTTGCTGGGCTTATGTGTCCGGTGTGCCAGCCCCTGCTGATGGCTTTGTTGTCACATTTCAGGCCCCCTCACTGCCATTTGGCTGCCATTTGAAACTTCATCAAATTCTTGATTTGCTGGTGGTGTTCTCCAGGCAGGCAGGAGCTACAGGAATATGCCCTGAAATATTCCTGAGCCAGACGAGTCATTAGGAGCTGTCACTTCAAAGTCTGGCTGCCGTCAATTGGCTCTTCACAGGCAGCCTGGCAGCAGGAGCTGCTCTCAAACAGCACAGAGCTGGGTCCTGGCGAGGGGGAAATATTCCATCAGCTTCTCAGCAGATGTTAAAGGGCCAGGTCGGGACACAATTCTGGGTGGGGCAGAGCTCCTGCTGCCCCTCAGGCGTTATCTCATGCTGTGGGAGGTGGGAAGGGCTGCAGAGCCGCCCTGCAGCAGCACACCCGAGCCCACGGACCTGCGGGTCCCAGGGCCACAAACAGGGCTTTTTGGACCCTCACAGCTGCTGCTGTGCAGGGAGTGGTGCCAGCAGCAGGAGCAGGGTCAGCTGTGGACACCCTGCTGAGAGCAGGCAGAGCCCGGCTGCTGCTCGGGCTCCCTCAGGGGGACAGGGCCCACGGCCCAGCCGGGCAGCGCTGCACCCGGAGTCTGGGAGAGGGAAACGAAACCACAGGAGTGCTTGGCTCCATGACCCATCCAGAATGAAGCACAGAATTACAGAATATCCTGAGCTGGAAGGGAACCATAGGCATCACCCAGTGCATCCCCTGGCCCTGCACGGACACCCCAAAATCCCACCCTGAGCATCCCTGGGAGCACTGTCCAAACTCTCCTGGAGCTCTGGCAGCCTCGGGGCTGTGCCCATTCCCTGGACAGCCTGGGCAGTGCCCAGCACCCTCTGGGGGAAGAACCTTTCCCTGATTTCCAGCCTAAACACCCCTGGCACTTCCCTCAGCTCCAGCTGCTCCCTCAGGTCCTGTCCCTGCTCACAAACCAGGTTGTTTTATTATCTTGGTAGTGAAAGTAAAACAACACTGATTGTTCATTTCAGCTGGCCAGGGCTGCACAATGGTATGAAGTATTCAGAGAGATCCTGACAGACCCCTCTCTCCATGCACAATCCCAGCACCACAGGACAGGTTTCTCCAGGTGAAGGCAGCCAGACCCAGGTGCTCTGGACATGGCCAAGCCTTGTTGTGTTGTTCCACACCAACCACAAGTAATTCCACAGAAGACAGCACAGAGAAAGGGACTGAAAACAAATTCTCTCAGTTTTCTGAGCACTTTCACATTCAGCTCATCACACAGAGGGCTGGGAATGCTCAGGAGGGGGATGTACTGAGAGGAGACATTCAGACAATCATGGAATCATGGAATGGTTTGGGTTGGAAGGGAATTTAATGCTTATCTCCTTCCACCTCCTGCTATGGGCAGGAACACCTTCCAGGTTGCTCCAAGCCCCACCCAGCCAGCCTCCCTGGAAGCTAAAATGAGATTTTTCCTGTTGCTGTGCTTCCCCAGTCCTTGCACACTGAGTCCTGCATTATCAGCTCCCACCAGCTTCCTCCTGCCAGCACAGGCTCCCCAGGAACCCCAACAGAGCCTCCTCATCTCCTGCATACACTCAGCCATGAAATGGATCCTGGGAAGGTCAGGACAGGAATGCTCCAACTGGCTGTGCCAAAGTTTCAAGTTAGACAGCAAAAAACTTCTTAAAAATTAATTTGCTGCTACCACAGGGTTCCTGCCATGCAAGAGCTTATCAGAATGCAAACTATAAGCTTCAAAGGGGAGGATGAATCAGAAGCTATTTTGAGAGTAATTATATAAGACTATAAAACTCAAACCATCTCATTATTGCACGTTGAGGATGGAGACAACCCTTCACATGGAGACCTCGCAGGGATCCAGTGTTTCCAGTGGCTGATCCACGGCCCAGGAGCAATCAGCAGCCTCATCCCTCCCAGCCAGGCAGAACTTGCTTCACTGAGCAAGGCCAGGGCTTTCCCCACCATCTCCTGTGTTTCTCCTGGGGATGTGGTTCTGCAGCTGGGAAATGAACTGGAACAGGAGACAACTTCACCCAAAGTGTTGTTCCTTTAACTGCTGCATAATTTAGAATATCCTGAGTTGGAAGGGACCCACAAGGATCATCCAGTCCACCCCCTGCCCTGCACAGATGCTCCAAAATCCCATCCTGTGCATCACTGAGAGCACTGTCCAAACTCTCCTGGAGCTCTGGCAGCCTCGGGGCTGTGCCCATTCCCTGGGGAGCCTGGGCACTGCCCAGCACCCTCTGGGGGAAGGGCCTTTCCCAAAATCCAACCTAAACTCCCTGGCACAGCTCCAGCCCTTCCCTTGGGTGCTGTCAGTGGTCACAGAGCAGAGATTTCTCTGAGAATTTGCTGTCCTGGATAGCAGCTCTCAGCTCGTTAGTGCAAATGCTTGCAAATTTCCCAATTTTATAAACTCCAAGTTATAATTAAGGAGAAAATGCTTAAACCATAAATCTGCACATGGAATAAAGTTCTATTCCAACATCCCCAGCCACAGCCTCGAGGCTTTCTCATGTCATGCTGGAGCCTGGGGCACCTCACAGCTGGGAGAGGATGAGCTCCTGGGACACCCCCGAGCTATCACCTGCATTGTGCCCTGCCTGCAAGCAGCAAAAAGAGGTTTTTTTTATCCTTGCCTACATATCCAGGCTGCAGATGAAGCTCCTGTTGTGTGTTATAGATACATATTATAATATTGGCTTTTTGCAAATATTAAAATGGATTTTATATGTGTAATGTTAAAGTAACTTTGTTATAAAGATACAGTTTTTACTTCTGTTGTCAATTAAGCTTGGACATAGCAGTGAAATAGCTGATAGAAGTGTGCTTGTGTTAAAATGCCTGCTGGGATGGGATAACATCCAATGAACACGGGATGAGGGCACTGCTACAGATGTGCCAGCTATTAGCACTCCTGTCTGAAGGCAGTGTGGAGCAAGACCCAAAAACTGGAGGTGATAAGAATGGACTAAAACCACAACCAAGGAATGCACATTTTCTAAAAAGGCAGATCCGAGGAGGAGCCAGGCTAAACAATTCTTAGAACATGTAAACTACTGTGGGGAAAAGTTTACTGTGCATAAGGTCTATGAATATGCAACAGGCTGATGTAATTAAAAGGTATTTAAGGGGTATCCCCGAAGATAACAGGGGACTCTTGGCTGAGTGCCACCCCTAATAACCTTTTCTCTATGGTCCTTGTCTCCCATTGTCCTTTATTAAACTTTATTAAAAATAAGTAAACTTATTTTACACTTTCACAGGAGAGTGAACGTGTTTTTCACGTGTGTCTTGGCCCAGAGGAGGCAGCACAGAGATGTAGGTGATGCCAGTGCTGTCCCCATCCCCTCTGCACCCCATTCCTGAGTGGGGACTGTCACACCTCATGGGCTGATTAAAAGAGTGCATTAAACAGAGAAAAGACACTGCCAAACCCTTTGCCACCTGGTGCTCTTCAGCTCCTGGTTTGGTCCTTCCTTCACCAGGGAACAGGCAGCAAATGCTCTCAGACATGGGAGTGGGAGCTGCTCCAGGCCCCAGGGGAGTTTAAAAACCAGGGGGAAATCTGAACAGAGTAATTCAGAGGGACACATCAAAGGTGATTTTCAAATGCAGAGTCAGCTGTGAGGCACTTCACATCCCTATGTAAATATGTAACAAAACAAAGGAAAAAGAATCGACACTTACAAATCACAGAATCACTAAGGTTGGAAAATGCCTCTAAGATCAACGAGTCCAACCAAATGGAAGTGCAGAACACACCAAAGAAAGGGATGTGAGGTAAGATGAGAATTTGGTGGCCTGGAGCTTGTGCTTTTCCCACTGAAACAGAATGGAGAAAGAGTTAATTGCCCAAAAAGAAGGCAAAAATCCTGAATAGCTGACGAGCACTGTGTGGCTCTCCAGGCAGGAGGAGCCTCCAGCATAGCAGCCAGAACAGAGCCCTGAAACCCCACAGAAGTTGCATCTCTGCAGGGCTGCAACTCCAAATCTGAGTATCCAACATCCCAGATTCCCTCCTGGACCCTGACTGTGCCCATGGACAGCCTTCAGCCCATCCTCAGCTTCATCTCCCCAGATGGACCTGGAGACAAAACTCCCCTCTCCCACCACCACCCACAAAGCCCACTGGTGACTGTGGGCTTTACACAGTGATGAGAGACATCAGGGGCAAGAACTGACCCCCAGTAAAGTGGCTGGGCTGGAGGAGACCCATCACAGACTCCTGAAGACAAAAAATGTTGGTTTTCAGCCATTATTGACCGATTTGGGCTTTCCCTCCAGGCTGCAGATTTGTCACTGAAACTTCTGCTGGCGTGTGCAACCCAAAGGGGAACTTTGTGCTGTCAGAAACACAGCATTTCTGTTATCAAAAGTGACAAAAAAAGAGAAAAAAACTTTTCCAAGCCGAAGGAAACATTCCCTGGTGATTTATGTCACTTTGTGACTTAATCAGCTGCTCTCTAGAGCATTATAAATGTGATAGGAAGAGTTGTCATTGCTTTCTGCCTAACTGATGACAAGCTAATGAACTATTATAAGCCACAGTGAATGCAATTATGGCACAAGGCTGTGTGCTAATCCCATGACATTTTATCACAATATGCTGTAGCAACATCTGTAAACAACACAGTGGTGCTGAACACACGCAGTGGCCAGGGCTGGGGTTAAATCCCTGCTGAGCATCCTCATCCCCCGGGCTGTGACCCTGCACAGGCTGAGCCCTGTGTGCCAGGGGAGCCTGGCTGAGGCTGCTCAGCACGGGGGAAGCCTCTGATCCAGAGCTGGAGCTGAGCAGAGCCAGGCAGAGAGGCAACCACGGAAATCCAGACACTTCTGGGATGCAGAAATCCAACTGCGTTTCAGGATGCAAAACGGAACAAGTAAAAGCTTTTCACTCTCTCTCCGTCTCCCTTGAGCAACCAAAAAACCCTGGAACTTGAAATTTCCTTTTAAAAACTTGATCCAAGCTGTGTCTGCTGTGAGACACCAGGCTCAGCAGTGCCTCTGTGCCCAGACTCTCCACCCTGGAGCTGCCACCTCGCTGCCCCTCACTTCCTACAGCGGGATCCAGTTTTGGGGAAAGGTTCCCCCGGGTCTCCCTCTCGGACCACATTTTGGCTCAAAACCCTACTGAAACCAGGCTGCCTTGAAAAGATCTCAGGGTAAAGCTTGGCAGGGAGCAGAACTGGGGTCTCTCCCCTTCCCAGTGCTGGAAGTCTCCCACCCTGGGATCCAGGCTCCACAAGAGGACACAGTCTGGGGATCCAAAAATCTTCAGCCAGGGTGGGCAGAAGACCCCAAGCATGGGACAAGGCAGCCCTGACAAGATTCCCAGAGGCTTTCCCGAGTGCCCCCTGCCCAGGACACGGAGCCCCTCCAGCACCAGGGGCTCCTTGAGCTCCTGAGACATTCTGGATGAGTTTATTGCCTGGACCTGCCCCATGGGACACCCAAAACTGGAGGTGCAGGAATCTTCCAGAACTGCCCTGGCTCCAGGCACTACAAAGGCTGGGTGATGCCCAGCCTGGTGCCCTGGAGCTGCCAACTGGAGCCACCTAGACCCAAACAGCCACACAAACCCACACCATTCCCTCCTCCTCTGTGCCTCTCAACCAGCACAGAAGGGGCAGAGCAGCACTGGCAGACCCAGAGCTGGGTTCAGATGGAGCAGCCAGAAGGTCTCACCTGCCTGGAGCCCCCAGCTGGTGCAGGGACCCTGCACTGAAATGCAGAGGCTTGGAACAGAGCATTTCTTTGTTCAAGCTGGCCTGAGTGAGGAGGGAACTTCCTCCCCATGGCTCTGCTCCTGCCATCAGCAGCTGCTGCTGCTGCTTCCATTAGCTTGGAGCAAAGACAGGGATCTTGAACCCCTCCAATGTGCTGCAGAGTGCAGGCTGGGCTGCCTGATCCTACTCATTGATTGATTAAATGGATTCTGAGGTGCCCTTTTCCAACAGCTCCTACCACTCCATCCCCTGCAGCTCACGATTCTTCCAGCATGAGCATTTTGACCAGAGCTCAGATTCAGAGCTGGGATCAAACAACTCCGAGTAAACGCTCACCAGCATCCAGGAGATGAAGTGCTGCATCTGGAGAGAGAAACTGAGGAGGTGTCACCTCACACTGTGCCACACAACTGGATTCATTTCTTTGCAGCAGCTACAAATGCTCAGAAAATCAGATTATTACAACACCAGGGGCTAGAATTCCTGGGCAATTATTATTCCAAACGGGCCAGGGCCGTGTGCCTCAAGGATGGTTTGGAGAGCGCTGGTGTGAAGGGAGCTCCTGGCGTGCTGCCTTCAGGCTTCGCTGCACAGTTTGCTGAGATGTTGTCAAACATGAACCTGCTACAGCACAACAAACTGAACTAAACAGAGAGACACCCTCAGCCAGCAGCTGCGGCTCCGCCGCGCAGGGCTCCCCGCAGGAGAACTTTCTTTTTTCCCCCAGGCAGGGAAAATGTACATTTGATAGACAATCACTCCAAAAATCTCCTCCCTGACCCTCCAGGATGCCATTTTGCAAGGTACAAATATAATTAAAGACAATGCATGGCAGAGGGACTTAATTGCATCTCTCCCCAACAACTGCCAGGGCGACTGCTCTGTCAAGGAGTCCGCTGGATGGAAACGCTCACAGACAAAATCCCTGATTTTCCAACACACAGATGGGAAGGGGAAATATAGATTGTCATCTTTGAAAGAGAAACGGCAAATATTAAAGGTAGAAAAAGCTGCCTAAGCAAAATGAGGTGGAAACCTGGGGTCCTGAGAAAGAATACTCTATTGTACCTGGAAATGTGAGCAGTGAGAAAAAACAGTTATGAAAAACACGGGTAGTAGAGGCTATAGTTAAATAAAACAATTGGACCAGACACAAGCCCCGTTCTGGGTCTGGTTCATCCCTGCACAACGAGCACACACACGGGAGAGGATCCGGCTGCCAGGAGCACACGGCGAGTGCAGCAACTCCAGCACAGCCAGGATGCCGAGCAACAAACACCTGCAAGCCCAGGAACACCAGGCACCTTCCCGGAGTCATCCCACAACACCGCGGGGAAGATCGGGCTGTGCCCTGGTTTGAACCAGCTCAAAGCAGCGCCGGGAGAATTCTGAGAGCAGGGGGAAATGTTTCAACAGCAAAGGCGTTTTGCTGAAATTGTTGTCATTTAAATTATGAAGATATGCTTCTTATTATGAAAAGAAAAGGCAAAGAATGATTAAAGTAACTTGAGAAATGTGGACTTACCAGAGCGGCGGCAGCTCCTCAGCGCGGTCCCTGCTCGCGCATCAATTAGCGGCGGCAGCAATCCCGCTGCTGTTTCTATGGAGTTGGGGATGCTGAGCCCTGACTATGCATGAGGCTGCTGCAGCTGCATCGGAGCAGGCTCCGGGTCCGCACGCATCCACAAACACCAGCAGCCTCCCCGCTCTGCCTCGGGAATGAAGCAAGCGGCGGCAATTAGGCGGCTGCAAAGCTGCGCCTATGCAGAGAGGGGCTCACAGAACACGCACACTCCGCTCAGCTCCAGAGGGGCATTTTATTTACCAGGACCATCACAGAGCACAGCCAGAGGCAGCTGGAGAGCCACGGATCCGCACACGATACACGAGCAGAGACACATGTCTGTAGACAGGCGATTTAATCTGGTTTTTCCTCGATTTACTCGGCCGGTTCCAACCTTATTTCAACACAGTTTTACAAACCTTCCTCTGGCAGCAAGGTTTGAACCTGATACCTCCAGGATCCCAGCCTGGTTTAGTTGGGCTAAAGAGCAATTCTGCTGCACGTAGCTCTGGCTGGCTCTTTCCTGGGAGGAAAGGCAAGATCCATTTTGCAAGTGCATTACTCTGTGATAAAAAAGATATTTGCCCCAAGGAGCTCTCCTCACATGCTGGGCCTCTGGAAACTCAAGCTTCAGTGATTCATATTAGCTTTGTCTGGGTGGCTTGGAGCATGTTTACTGTTATATTGACTTAAAATACACTTGAATGGCAATTCAGAAAAGTGTGTTATTATGCCTAGTGAGTAAATTCAAGACATGCCCATATTTCACAGGTAGTGGCTGAAGGCATCCCATAACCATGAATGAGGGTGTCATCAGTTCTCCCATTAGTTAAGCTGATCTATCAGGGGATAGGTGGGTTTTTTCCCCAGAAAATACTCCAGAACCAATTTCTCAATAAAAAAATGATCTTTGTACCAACATTCCTGCGATGAAAAATCCCCTATTGCCCAGAAATTCCCCCCCTTTTTTCTGCCTGCAGCAGGAACACTTCTGTGCTTGGTTTAACATTTCAATGGTCTTTGCCAAGTGCCAGGAGGGTGTTCAGAGCTGTACAAGCTGTACTGCCTGCACCAGGACCTTCAAAAAGAGCAGTTCACACAAGGGGCAAAGCAGTAAATGTGCTCTGAATTACTGGGGGCTGGAACACGGGCGAGCTGACACCGTGTGCTGGGGAGCACGGATTACCAGGAGGTCTCTCCATGCCTCCCCAGCTGTCCTGCTCCCTCCTCTCACTCCAGCCTTCTCCTCCTGCAGCAGGAAAGCACAGGAGCATTTTGCTGGGGTGGATCAGTGTGTGAGGGAGGGGTGAGGAGGGGTCTCACCACGCTGAGATGAGCAGGGTCTGCTGGGGACAACCTGCAGCCCCTCTGAACATCAGCCTCTGCCTCCGGCCCTGCTTCCACTGGGCAGCAAAGCTTTGTACAAATGGATCACTAAAGCAAAAAAAAACCAACTTAGGTTGTTTAAAGAAAGCCACAGCACAGGAGGGCTGAAGGTGGAAATCAAACCCAGAGGTTTTCTCCTGGATGTGCTTTGATCCCATGATAAATTCCTTCCTGTAGCCAGGCTCTGCCCTTTAAATCAACATCATGAGACACTGGCTCCAGTCAGAGAATCACAGAATCACAGACTGGTTTGGGTGGGAAGGAGCTTGAAGATCATCCAGTGCCACCCCTGCCATGGCAGGGACACCTTCCACTATCCCAGGGTGTTCCAAACCCTGCCCAGCCTGGCCTTGGGCACTGCCAGGGATCCAGGGGCAGCCACAGCTGCTCTGGGCACCCTGTGCCAGGGCCTGCCCACCCTCACAGGGAAGAATTCCTTCCCAATATCCCTTCTAAACCCACTCTCTTTAGTAACTCTCATCAGCCCTGCAGGATCCTTTCAGGAGGGGTCAAGCTTCCCCTTTCCCCCACAGGATCTCCTGGGCTGGGTGACAGCCTCTGTCCTCAGCCAGGCTCTGTGAACCACGGGCAGCAGGACCCAGCTCAGGGGGGCTCGGGGCAGGCTGTGGGGACCCACAGCCCCTCCTGAGCTGGGAGGGACCCAGCAGGACCACTGAAGCCCAGTTCCTGGGCCTGCACAGCACCCTGTGTCCCAAACAGCCCCTCCTCTGCTGCAGCTTCACTGCCACAGGCAGAGGGGACGGGCAGAGGGGACACATCACTGTCCCCATGGTCCTGTGGGGTCCTGACTCCCCTGCTCCACAGCCAAGGACTTTGCCCTTCTGTACAGCTGCACCACAAACCCTCTCAGCTACACCCAAGAGCTCTCACTGCCCCTCCAGGGCACAGAAGGGATGAGCCCGTCCTCTTAAGGGCCATCACCTGTGGTAAATGCTGTCCCCACAGCCCGGGTGACACTGCCAGCATCCCTGCACGGCAGCTGAGGCCTGGCAGGGAAGAGAGCGATCAGATGGAGGCAGCTCCGGGGGAGGACTGGAGACAGGCACAACAAAGGGATGCTGCAGCTCGCTCCATCTCGGGCCAGCCAGGGATCAGTTCTGTTCCTGGCACCACCACAGGCCCCACTGCAGGGAGAGCTGCCCCTCCCAGCCCCCCTGACAGCGGCACCAAAACCTTCCCCAGCCAAAATCCTCATTTTTCTGACAGGTTTGGCTGCGGGCGAGGCAGCAGCCTGCAATCCTCCTCTGCTGGGTGTGCACAGAGAAATGCTGCAGCTCGGCTGCTCTTGTTGGCTGTGAGGAGGAGATTCAGCTCTTACATAACCAGGGAGTAGAAGTGCATCCACTCCATCCACAGCAGCCCTCTCAGCCACTCAGTCCAGAAGGGTTTAAAAAAAACCTAAATCACCCCACAAAAACTTACTCTTATATAAACTGTATAGTAATATTTTTATATTCACAGGTTTTTTCCACTCTTGGCAGTTCAAGAAGGCTGATGATACCTGGCTCAGATATCTGCTCCCCATCCACACATGAAACAGAAATGACCAAACTGCCCCTGTGCTGAGCTGTGCAGGAGCAGCCTGGCTCCAGCTTTGGCAGTGCTTCCTTCTACCTGAACTCCAGCAGGACACTCCACAAGCCAAGCTGATCCAGCCAGCAGCTAATAGATTTATCCAGGAGGCAACAAACTGCCCAAGAAGCTGGGGACTCCACATGAAGATGACAAATAAGGCCGGTTTGACTCCAGCAAATTTGGCGTTTGGCTGCTGGGGCTGCGCTGCCCGCACGGGGACACTCCAGCAGGAGCCAGGGCTCCTCTGCCCTGCTCCTGACACAGCACCTGCCTGGTGCCATCTGCTCACCTCCACACAGCCCCACCTTCCCCCTGCCTGCCTGTGTGAGGACAGGTTTGCTGGGCCTGAACACGGGAGCACAGCCAGCCCAGAGCAAATCTGCTCCACGGGAGCCTTCAGGATAAAATGGACAAAGCATCAATGCAGATAATTAGATAAACATCCAGACACTGATGGGGAAGGCATCGTACCTCTGTGACTGTGTTAGTAAACACTTGATGCAAACAGATTTTTTTCCCCTTGCTGGAGCAGCTTTACAGCCAGGAACTGAGAAATGTTGGTACATGTCAGGCCCAAACTGTGTCCTCTGTGCTGTCTAGACATAAAAATGGGCCCAGTCGTGCAGAGCAGAGACAGCAGCCCCGGCTGCTCGTGCAGCCAGCCCGGCACAGCTTGCCTGGGGCACTGGGGCTGCTGCTCAAACCACAGCTCAGAACACAGCTCAGAGCACTCAGACACTCCCCGTGCTAAAGGCAGATGATGATGATGATGATGTGACCCCGACATGAACACGAGGTCCTGGACAGGCTGCACAAACAAATGCAGATCTGTCATATCAGAGTGGACAGAACAAGAGCAGTGCAGAGTATTTCTGCTGCAGAGTCAGGAAAATGTTAATTTTGGTGCAAGGTAAAGAATTCCAAATTGATGCAATAAGTTTGCAAGCTGTTTGCTCTGTTTGCAATAGAGAAAACTGCTGCATGGGATTTGATGTTCAAGGACACAACCAGCCATGGTAAGAGGTCTCCAGAACAGGCAGGTATAAAACAAACCCATTTAAAGAGGAGAATTAAGTTACAGGCAAAGTGGGATGTGGAAGGAGGGTGTTTGCCTGGAGCTATCAGCAAAGCCATGCTGAAAGCACCTCTGCAAACCAAGGGCTGGCAGAATCCTGGTGCCCTGTGCCCTGGGGGTGCCAGCTGCATCCCAGCACGAGATCCTGGCAGAGAGGGGCAGGAGAGAGGGAGGGAAGGTGACACAGAAAGCCTTGGACAGGGATTGATGGGCAGCTGTGCTGCACAGTGTGCTCAGCAGAGGAGGAGAGTTTGTGAAAACTCTTGGTGTAAAAAGCACTGTGAAATCCACTGGATTTACAGATCATTACCTACAGGAACCTTAGAAGAAGCCCTCTATGAAAATGTTGGACTACACAAACGAACAACTTTCAGCAGGTTACCAATACTTCTAAAAGCTATGAGATTTGGGGTTTTGCTCCTCAGATATGAGCCTGGGTTCCAACTGCCTCTGCCAGTGTCCTCTGAAGTGACAGCAGGAGATCTCTGGGGTGAGCATCTGTGAGAAGAGGTGTAGGGAAAATTCCCCACTTTGCAACACAGAGCTTCCCCTTTGCTCCTGGAGCAGAATTCCTGCTCCTGACTCATCCCTGACACACCAGAGTCCCTCCCTGGCTCTACAACCTGACCAGGAACAACTCAGACAATTCTTAGGGAAGGTAGAACACACACATGAAAGTACATCAAGATCCCTTACTGATGAACAGAAATCCATGCAATCCATGTGATTCCCTCCATTTCTCAAACACCAATCAGTTCCTGCCATCCCAGCGGCTTAAGTAGGCTCTTTACTGCTTTTTGTTGGTTTAGTTTTGTTTCATACAGGACAGGAGTCTGTGTTTTTGGAAAAGGAACTTTCACAGGAACTTCATCTAGAGAACTTTATCCGGGCTGTCCCCCCGTGCAGCCATCCCATTCCACATCAACAGGTGAGGCAGAACTTGACCCAAAACTTCACCAGGGAGCATGTGGAAAGGGAAGGAACCCTCCCAGAGGGGTGCCAGGACCAACCCCTGGGTCTAACACGGGGCTCCCAAACATTTTCCTCCCGTGCAGGGGATGGATGTCCCTCCTGCCTTCCACGAGCACCCTCCAGCAGACGGGAGCAGGGGCCGTACCTGGCTCGGAGATAATCAGGCTCTGGTCAGAAGGCAGCAGGAGGAACTCCCTGCAGGTGTCCAGGTCCAAGCTGGGCAGGCTTTTCTTCTGGCACAGCTCGGTGAGGATGCTGATGGCTCTGCGACAGCGGCCATCCTCCCTGGGACCGCTCATCGCCCTGTCCGCATCCTCCGCTCCCTCTGCTCTCCAGGAAACTCTCACCAGGAGGAGAGGGTGGGCTCGGGGCTCACCACAGGAGCAGCTTCACTCCACTTCCATCCTCTGGCGTGGCAGCACCTGCTGGGACACGCGGAGCTGCCCCAGGGCCGCTGCTCGGAGCCGGAGCCCGCAGCCCCCGGCGCTGCCGGAGCCTCATCGCCTCTGAGATCACAGCTCTGTTTACTGCCAAGGCTGCTCCACACAAAGAACCTCCTACCAAACTCAGTTTCGTGCCCTCCACACGAGACGCATTAAAGCTGCAGCCCAGATAATTCCTTTTAACCCTTTCGCTGCTGCCCTCTCTCCAGGTGCGGAGTTTGGCGTCCCAACCCTGGATTTTGCAAATAAAAATGAGCGGTGAAACCTCCCGGCTGAGGACAGCACATCAGCAGAGAGGAGGAACCAGAGTGCTCCCACAAACACTGCACAAACTACTCACAACTGCCAAAGGCAGCAGAAGAAAAGCTGCAGGTTTTATTGATTTGTTTGTGCTGTCCTAACACACCAGGCTGCAGGTGGCAATAGAGATTGAGAGCGCCATTCTAGTTCATAATTAGATTTTTTTCCTTTTACTTTCTGCAGTATTTTTTTATTCCTGTTGCAATTTAGCAGGCAGGTCATGCCACACGACAGAGCATATATTTGACAGGCAATTGTGGAGCAGGCAATTAAAATTATGTACAGCAGGATGACTTCTTGCAGCTTGTACAAACCTAATGAGCATTGTGGAGAGCCAGGGCTGAGGTTGCACAGGTCCCTCAGCCCCACAGCACGGCAGGGCATGCTCAGATGGTGTTTGTGTTTTTGCTAATGACCTGCTGGAGCACTGGGAGCTGTCACAGCAGAGTGTCCCAGGGGTGACAGCAGCACCCAGGACAGCACAGGCTGCCCTGGGCGCAGAACTTGCTCCACACCCCATTCCCAGGCTGGATAATTCCTCCAGCTCTTGGGCTGGTGTGACACAGAGGGTCTGGGTGGCACTTGAGGAGCACAAAGGCGCTGCCCAACACCCCTGGACAGCTGCATCAGGGCCCTTCTGGCCACCCTGGTCCCTCCTTGGCCAGACCAAGGCTTTTTGGACACGTCACCAGCACATCCCTGCTGTCCCCACGTGGCACCTGTGTCTGGCAGAGCCACTCACCCGCCAAGCTCTGCTCCTCCCAAAAACTTCTGTTGCCAGGACAACGTGAGTGAAACCTTTTATTAACCCAGTAACTGGTCACAAAGAGAGACTTTTAATTGGACACCAGCCTGGCCAGTGCTCATGAGCTGCTGCTGAAACAGGCTGAGGCAGAACTGCACACTGAGAACTCTTCCTGAAGGTGTTTGTCACCTGTCACCTGTCACCTGCAGCCAGCACCAGCAGCTCCAAAGGTCTGTGTTTACTGGGGAGAGGTTCAGGCACTGGGAGCTAAACCAGTAACTTCCCAGAGATGAAGCTCAGGTAGAGTTTGCTTTACATTTAGATGACAAACTCCCTAAAGCCACTCACCCATTTATTTTTTAAGGAACTTGAGGCTCCAATGATGCCTCCTACGTGAGATTTGGGTAAATACAACATCTACATGGCTGGGGAGGGAGCAGCTCCTCTTCTCTGCTCCTCCTTTCCCTGTCTGCCCTGGGGCATTTGTGTCCCAGAGTCCCAAAACCAAGGGATTTGTACCCAAGGGGATGCAATGAGCCCCAGGCATCACGTCATCTCTCCAGCACAGCAACAGCTTCTGCCTGAGCCACCAAAACTGGCACCAAGAGAGGAGTTCCTGGAACATATCAGTCAAGTCTTGCATTTGAAACTTGAATTTATCTTAAAGAGATTTCAACAGACAAAAAACCATCGCAGCTAAACTCTTTGAAAAAGGTTAATGCCCAATTGAGAGCTTGTAATACAGAAATCAATAATAAAATTCAATTATTTGGGGGAAAAAAGGGTAATTTTATTACAAGGGTAATACCAAGAACTTTTACTTTTAAATTTAAAGTCACCTTGGGTCAAATATTCACCTTGATTTACATATCAGAGGATTCCAGGCTCGCTGGATACCTATAACAGAAGATCCTGCATCCATGCTCTCAACAAATATTCCTTCAGAACAAAAACCAGACTTTTTTTATGCCTTGTACCTTTGAATTTATGTCATACACACTCTTTATTGTCCAGCACAGAAGGCTGGGAAAGAGCCAGGTGGCAGCTGAAAATCCAAACGCTGCTTTTCCCAAGCAGGAGCTCTGGTTCCCAGTTCTCCTCTCCCACACCCACACACCCCCAGCAGCTGGGGCACAGATTTTCCCTCTCATGTCCTGCTGAAGCTCCCACTTCTCCCCACAGAGCAGCCCTGGAGAAGTCAGGTCCCACCCCCAGACCCTGCAGCTCCCTCCACCCCTCAGGGCAGCCCAGCAGGTTGGGATGTTGGGGGACTCAAGACAGATGATGGACATAAGAGTTTTGATAACAGGATGCCTTGGCAATAGCAAACAGAACTCTGAGGATTAAGTCAAGATAGCAAGAAGATTCAGTCAGATAGGTTTACCAGGAAAAGAAAATTACATCAGACTTCTGCAAGCAAGAGATGTTTAAAATACATAAGTTTGTTTATGTGATTTTAACCCAATCACAGTAGTAAACATTACCAGTCTCCCTAAAATAGTATATAAGTGTTTGTATCCCACAATAAAATTGGATTCTGATCACCAAATCAGTCTTCCCCATCTCTCTTCATTGCCAACACCAGCACAACTCCTGGGCTGTCCAGAGCTTCAGAGCTTGGAGGCCAAACTGCTCCCCAAGCTGTGTTCCCACCTCCCAGCATGAGAAGGAGACAATTCCCCAGATCCCAGGGAGCTGGCAGAGCTGGTTCTCTGCAGGGGCCCAGTGTGTCTCATCCACATCCCCCTGGCATCTTGGGTTTCCTGTGCCTGGCAGAGCTTTCCCAGCAGCTGCCTGCCCTTGGCATGGAGGGAGGGTGGATGCCTCTCCCTCACAGGGCAGCATTTATCTCCCCCCTGCTCCTGCCCGTGGCCTGGTGTCACACTTGGAGAGGCAGAGCCAACAGTTAAAGACAGCAGCAGCTACCCCAGAAGGGCTGGGAGTGGAGGAAACTTCGGGGGGAAATGGCTCAAGAGACTCAGCAAAGAAATGAGTTACAGCAACACAGCAGCTCTTGAATTACCTCTGAAATAACCCCTGAGGACAGGAGCACAAATGAATGGACAGTCACAAAATGAATGAAAACTGCAAGGAAAGAAGGAAAGCTGCAAGGAAAGAAGGAAAACTGCAGCTTGTGGCAGCTCGAGGCTGCTCAGTGAGCAAGGCAGGGAGTGGGAAAATTCCTAAAATCTGGGAGGCACAAAAGAGCATCATTTTCCCTGCAGTAAAGCAGAAGCCAAGCACCAGAGACAGCATTGCACAAACATTTGAGGAACTGGGAGGTTTCATAGCACGCTGCAATTGGATTAATGGGGGTGGTGTGCTCCAGACATATCCACTGGAGCAGATTTATTTTGGGGCTGGAGAACCTGGGCTAGGGGGAGGTGTCCCTGCCCATGGCAGGGGCTGAGCTCTGAAATCCCTTCCAACCCAAACCCTTCCATGATTCCATGAATGTGCCACTAAGTTGGAATCACAGATATATTCGTCCAGCTGAGACAGAACATGCTGTTCATTTAATCCACATTAGGATTTATTTGAAGCTGATATTTTTATTTCTTAATAATAAGCGAGTCTGGAGAGGGAGCAGCAGCATTTATTCGTGCCAGCTCTATCTAATAGCATGGCATTGTTTACTTTCTCAGTTAATATAATAATTGGAAACAGCTCACAAAGGATCCAGAGCTTCTTGCCAGGAAAAATGACGTGGATCTGGATCCTTTGGCAACGGTGCCGAGTCATCTGTGGATAAACACAACATTTGGGCATTGCTGTGCCCCTCCACACACTTCTCCAGGGTGGTGGAGGTGTGTGAACAGAGAGAAACCCAAAATCTTCCCCTCATTCCTGCCTGCAGAGGGGAGGAGAGCACCTTATCCTATGGAGACAGCGAGGTAGATTTAGTTGAAGTCCAATACAATTAGTTTAAAAAACAATTACTTTGTGCTAAGTATCAAATCTGCAGCACAGAGCAACAGCAGAAATAGAAAGGAGATGCTGGTTCCCTCCTTGTGTGTTCTGGGTCTCTCCTGGCTGTTCATTCCCTGTGGAAATTTGGGGGTTGGGAGGAGTTATTTGGTTATAGACACTCCACTCCTTGAATATCCAGGAAGGAAGGGAGGAAGGAAGGAAAAAGAGGGAGGGAGG
>VZRH01007249.1:50712-76157 GCA_013397555.1 Urocynchramus pylzowi | reverse complement strand
TAAGTATGCACTGTGTTGCTCATCAAAATAGTAGTGTAATGAATATAATATCTATGTATTGCTTTTGGAAATAGTAGTGTGATGAGTGTTTTGCATTACAGACCTTAGCAAAATATAAGATTTTTAAAAATGTGTTTGTTGTAACTAAAACCAGTGTAAGGCCATCCACTGACCAACCTGTCCAAGTGGTACCTGTGACACAAAGCAGAGCACTGGAGGACAATTAGAGAACACTGAGTTAAAATGAAGGAGGACACACAAAATCCTTATCAGAGGGTGTGAAACAGCAGGATGGAGACACAAGAAGAAATGAAATATATTGACCTGTCACCCAGGATGCCATGCAGTGTGAAGAAGTCAAACAAAGGAGTTCCCAAAACATCAGAAAGTTCCAAAGAATGTTTGAATAATGCAAGAAACACATGAATATCCGTGTGATGTTATGAACATAACACTGTCTGTGTGTACCTGTGTGTTCTTTGGTTGTTGGCCAGGAGCACCCCAGCTCTGGATAGTGGGAAATGGATTTGTAGGAAAATTTTTGAAACTTGTTTCCAGTTCCATTTGTCTCTCCATAACGTCTGTCCTATTCCATGGCATTTCTAAGTCAGCATTTCTTATCTCAAGGTCTGCATACAGATACACACTATGTGAGCCTTCTGTCAGGTTTGGAGGATTTTCTACAAATCCATTTCCCACATTTCCCCCTCTCTCTTGAATGGAAAAAAAAAAAAAAAAAAAAAAAAAAAAAAAAAAACCAACAACAACTTCTTTGATGGTTTAGAAGACTGAAAATAGAATTAAAGTTTTTAAAACACCTCTCAGTTGTCCCATCTCTGGGTCAGAAAAAGATATAATCCACCACTGGAGTTTTGTCTCTTATTTTATCCCTTATTAAACTTTACAAAATTTCTTCATCCTGTTTTTCACAGGTGCAAACTCAGTCCCCTTCCTTCTGGTGGGTCTGTGCTCAGCTGCAGGAGCTGCAATCATCCCTGGCTCCTGTCAGAGCAGTCCCTGCTCCAGCTGCAGAGCCGAGCTGGGCACAGCTGAGAGCTGCAAAGCTCAGTTCTGCCTTTGCTTCTGAGCAGGGAAGTCAGACTCGGCTCCAGCAGCAGCATCCACACAAAAAAATGGGATTTACCAGCAGAGTAATGGGGAGCAGCTCAAGGCACATCCAATCCACCAGCTCCAGGTGAGGGAACACAGCAGAATTCCAGGTGTGCAGCTTTTTCACTGCATGCATGATGGGTTTTTTCTTTGAGCCAGGTCTTATGAGCTCTTAGAGAACTTATTATACTTGAGATAGCTCAGCTACTTGGAATGGTATAAAATTAGAAGGATGGCTTTTGAGGTAGTGTTGGAAATAGAAAAAAAGTTTTAATAAAAGGCAAAATAACAAAGCTCTTACAGAGAAAAACTGAGTTAGGGGTGAGAGGCTCTTGCTCCTGCTAAAACACCCCACAAAAGCAATTATTTCCTTTGTTCTCTTCTTTTTCTAGTGAGTTGCTTAGGCTGGACCTTTTGGCTTCTGTCCAGTTGGGCATCCTCAGGTTTGAGGTGAAGTCCCCAAGGTCCTGTGAGGTGTCTTTTTACCAAATTGAGGAGAGAAACTTCTGGGCTTTTTGCCTTTTTAAGGAGACAAAGGATAATTTGGTCACTCTGTCAACAAGGGGTACATACATGCAAAAGGTCCAGAGACCTCCCAGCCCTTGTGTCTCATGCCCAGGTGTAGATAAAAGTGACAAAATATTTTCTGTAGCCTCAGCTGGGCTCACCTGGGCTCCTGCAGCCCAAATTTCACCCTATGTCCACACTGCAGGTGTTGCCAGGAAAGTCTCGTGCCAGGTGTGGATCTGTATCTGATGATGTGCAAGAAAGAAACGCAAATTGAAAGAATGATTTTTCTAATTTAATAGAAATAACCAACCAAAATGGGTTCCAAACAATGCTTTAAACTGAGCTAATACAACTTCTACAGCACATTCCAGAGCACTTAACAAGAAATATTTACAGGCAGCTAAAGTATTAAATAACCAGGGAAAGAAAAATTTTATTTTAATTACACACCAGCAAAAAAACACAGGAACAAAACAATTCGAAACAATAACTTTTTTTTTTTAAAAAAAAGGTTAAATAGGATGATTCAGATAATACAATATCACAGAAACAGCACTTGGTTTTTTTGAAGAATCATATTAAAAGATGAGGCAAGTTTATTATGTGCAAAATGAGCCAGCTCCAGTACTGGAAGCAGGAAATAATTGAAGAATCAAAGAATGCCATGATTTAACCCTTCCAGGAGAACGTTTACATGTAAAACAAGCTTTGCACTGCACAAATCTGTATAGGATTATTTACATGTGTCCTGGTGTTCTGAGCCTAAAAATCCCCCATTGCAGGTGAGCACAGATGTGCCAGGGGAGCTCACTCCAGACTGAATCCTGCCAAAGTCCAGCTTACAAAATATTCCAGTACCTCTCTTTGTAGAAATCCCATAAATTCTAAAGACAGCAGCCTCGAGCTGTGATTTCACTCAACAGAAAAGGCCCAAACTGCATTTCTTACATCTCGTAGTCCACTTATAATAAATATTTCCAAATTAACTGCAATTTTGGAAAGCTGTTTCAATCCTGATGCATCAGAAAGCACAGAAAAAAGGATCCCCATAAGCCAAGTGGAAGTAGATGGAAGAGTTACTGCACACACACTTTGAGAAGACTAAATAAATCACCATACCCAAAGATACAATCCATATGTGCCATCTGTGTAAACTGTGGCATTTACATTTTTATTTTAAAAAAGTACCTCCATTATTTGCTCAAACAGCTACTTCTTAAAAAAATATGGAACTTTCCCCAATTTTTTTAAAATAAAATGCCACACTCTATATTGTCAGGAACTGCTGCAGACTTTGTTTTTAAAAGCTAGGCTTTGTGATTTGCATACAAACTTCCCTATAAAATCGTTATCCTAAGGAAAGGATTCCTGTCATGCTGACAGGCAAATGACAAAGCAGTTTTATTGCTTTTTTCTGAGGGAGAGAGTGAGAAAAACAAGGAAAAGCCAACTGGGAAAAGCCAATTCCCAGTACAGCACAAACACAGATTCAAAATACTGTTGCAATAACCTAAACTTTTCCAGGTCAGCCAAAACCAGGTGATAAACCAGAAATTTGGGCTCATTTTAGGGACTTTTCCAGTAGCTTGAAATGTTTGATCCAGCATAGAGTGTCACAGTGAAGTGTCACAGTGACATCCCACACAGAGGAACAACCTCTCCACTCTTAACTGAGCGTTTCTGTTTGCAGAAGTTGGGGAAATCCCCTTTTTTGGATAATAGCTCTGCCTCATTGTGCTCTAGGCCACTCAATTCCAGGGCACAGCTAAATAAAAGCCCTGAGCTCGTTTAGCTGTTGAATTCCCTCTCATCACCAGGAATTCACAGCAGGACAGCTGCTGAGATCATCCAGCAGCTCCCACTGGGCACTTTGCACTCTCATCTCAATTTGCCTTTTCCTTCTTTGGATTAACTTAAAACTTGAGGGACAACAAAGATTCTCAGCCAAAATTAAGACACAAATGTTTGGGAGTATTACAAATGAGAGAAGAGTTGCACCAAGTGCCAGATTCCTCCTGCCACCCCGTGGGATCACGATTTTACAGGATTTCCTGATGTAAACTCTGATTCCCCAGGTAAAGCCACTCACACACTGCACACCCAGCAGCTGGCACGGAGAAGATGCCCAGAGAATTAATGTGGCTCATTAATCCAAACCCAGTAATGAGTTACAGTGAGGCACCAAAAATTGTTTCCACTGAGCAAACCCTTCCCAGTTCTGTGATGAACACCCAGACTACAGCATCAGGGAAGGGATTAGCAGAGCTTATCTACCCTTTCAAATAATTTCAAACAGAACTTTGCTGCTTTCAAAACAATCACTGAATTGCTGCTTTGGGAGTTCAAAAATGAAGGGGAAGAAGAAGAAGAGAATGTTTTGTCTCCTTGTATAAAAGAAACACTTGAGAGTTCTTGCACACATTCAAAATTCCACATAATCCTACTGAGCACTGGGGATGGGTGGGAGGAGCAGTTCTGGGGGGTCACTGGGGTCTGTGCAGGGGAAGAACTCAGGCTCAGCAAGGTCCAGCTCAGCTGCACTCCTGGTGTGCAGAAGATGCTGAGCATGAGCTGGCCACATTCTCCACCTGGAGTAAAGTGCTGGAGAGGCCACCTCGAAGGAAAGGCTGTCCCAAAACACTGGGAACTGCTCTGGGGTCTGGGTGGGGAGCAGAGGGTCCTGGTCCTGCAGCAGCCAGGGGGCACGAGCCTTCCTGGAGGGTTTGGGGTGAGTCCTTCCCACTGTGCTCCATCTGGGATCTCCTGAGCTCTGCTGGGATCCCCTAAGATCCATCTGGGATCTCCTGAGCTCTGCTGGATCCTGAGCTCCATCTGGAATCCCCCTGAGCTCTGCTGGGATTCCCCTGAGCTCCACCTGGGATCCCCTGGCCTCCCCCATGCCCATCCCATGCTCTGGCTCATCCCCAGGGTCTCTCCAGGATCCCATCCCCAGCTGCTGCCCAGGGAAGAGCTCTAAAAGTGAGGCCTGAAGGAGCCAAAGTGCCACAAAAACAGGAGCCCCGAGTGAAGAGAGTTCACAGAATCTTATTTTCATGATAATTTTAATAATATTCCTTTTGCAAAATGAAGCTGAGAAACTAGAAATGCATAAATAGGCAATACACAGAGCCATGAAATGATCCCTTGTCACTACCAGTGTCCTATTCACACATCAGCTTTTCCACAGGCAAAGTTGCTGCTCTTTGCAATTTAATATGTTGAAGTGGATTCCTTTTCCTTTCACATACAAACTGGTAAAAAATAAACTTAAAACAGCACTGTTAATGTCTAAGAAATTTAAAAAAACAACCAGTTTGAGTTTGAAGTGTAACATTTGAGTAAAGAAGTGAGCTGGAAGTTAAAAACATCTTCAGTCCCCTCATTTATTGCAAGAGGGAGAATCCCAAGGTACACAGACCTGGCTCTTCGAAAAGAAACCAAATCTGCAGTGATTTGCATAAAAACTGCTGAGAGCATTTCTCAATTTGATATTGTGCTAAAACATCTCTCTTCACCATGATGGTGAAGCGTGTACAATGTCTCAGGAATTGTTGTGCTGAGCACACCAAACCCCCAGGGATCTCCCACGGAATTGCTGGATCCACACAAACCATGGCAAACTCTGAGTCTGCCATCTCGAGCTCATTGGCTACACGAATTCTTCAACTTCCTTTAACAAGATCAATATGAAGGCCAGAAATTGTATTTATTTCTAGTGCTGACTTGTGTCAGTAAAGAAAACAACTTCTGGAGCTGTAACTCCTTGTGATTCCATGATTTCTAACCAGGAATGCTGGGATGGAGGCAGTGCAAGGGAAGGCACTGCAGAGGTGCCCCAGGGGTTACTGAGGGAATTGGGAAATTGTTCTCTTCTCACTCTTTGACCAAAAACCACTCAAGGCCAAACCCTGTGCAAGTGCTTTGTTCAATGGATGGACAGGCAACCCAAACTCAGACTGATTCCAATCTTCCTGCACATTTCCCTCACAAGCTGCTTCTGAAGAAAGTTCTGAGAAGTACTCTAAGAAAAATAAGACAGAACCTCAAAATGAATGCAATGTTAGAAATAGCATATATTACAAATCTTTTCTTGATAGGAACAATCAATAAGAATACATATTAGCTTAAAAACAGTTCAGCAAATGTTGCTGACCTGCAAGAAATCTCAATTCACTATTTACAAATAAGACAAAGTGAATACAGGAAATTTTACACATTTGGTAGTTAATAGGTTATTGTTTGCCGAGTGGTCTATTAGAAACTGATATTTAGGAAGACTGGAAAAACACCCCAACCAGTTATTACCTCTTCAGTCTATATTTTAAGTACAGAAAAGTAGAGAATGAATACTGGAGAGAACATTCTGCCTCGTCAGGGGGTCAGGGACAGATGACAACGCTGAGACTTCTGCCATGGATGCCAATAAAATGTTCTGGGTACAGGAGTTTAATAAATACACTTTGTCCTACTGAAAGGGGTTGGAGCCACCAGCTTAGCCTTTCATCTGCCTCCCATTCCTGCCCTCGCCCATTCAGAACAGTTTAATGATTTTTCTTTCTTCTTCCTTTTGCTATACATAAAATGGAGTAAAGAAAGCAAAATGTCAACAGTTGGATGGACACAGAAGATCAGTTATTCACAGTCCTGCTTCAATGAGATGATCAAAGCAACGACCAACACACACTTGAGTGGACACAGAGGGGATTTCAGGAGCTCTGCTCACAGTTTACACTGCAGTGTAATGCAAGACACAGTCACTGAGTGGGTCCAGTCCTGCAGGTCGTGTCACTACAGTCTTATCTGTACATGGAACATCTCCTATCAAATCTGCTTCTTTTCAACATTCCTCCACCTCTGTCTGCGAGACCAGGATGAGTGTGTCCCCTCCATCAGGAAAAGAAAGAATCTAGCAAGTAATCAAGGGAAAAAAAAAAATACAAACCACCAAAAATTTACAATACAGGTTTTTTCCCCTTTTGATGCGAATGTTTTTCTGTACAAGTGTTTTTTGTTATCTAATACTGTTTAAAAAGCTATCAGCTTCTGCAAGATGGCCACTGTAGGCATGATAATATTCCAGGAACACTTAAATAACAGTTTTTACAATAAATTTTAGGTCCATATCATTAGATTACTTTATATGCACTGGTCTCTCATCTGATTTTAGGCGTTTTCTACGTGGTTGTATAAAATCTTCATCGGAGTCCTCAGTTATTTCACCATCATCCTCTTCCTGCTCAAATTCAGGCAAAGGCTGGAAGGTCCTGTCTGAGTAGATCTCTGTAAGTTTATCTTCAAAGTACAATGCAACTGCCTTCCCTGCCTGTGCTACTTCTGAATCAGCCTGTGGATGAAAGAAGACAGGAATATTCACCTGTTGGAAATGCACATCCCTTCACCAAGTGTGCATGGTCTGAAACGCTTACCTTCAAATTAATCTCTTGTGTTTCTGCATAAACTTGAACAACTTTCATCATCTAAAAAGGATACCAGAGTCAAAAAAAATGAAATTATAATCCTTTCTAAAGTTACGAGATCGCACAGGATTGGATGACTAAAGTCAGCCATAACAACAACACAGTTTGTTATGGTTTGTTAGCTTTAGTTCCCAAACTCAGGCAGCAGGTTTAAAACAGTCTTAGGTGGTAAATAAACCTTCAACAGAACACACAACTTTTGTACAAGTGGCTCCCAGCCATTTTCTACTCATGACTGCTCTCCTCACAATAAACTGGAGTTGCCTGGACATGGCTGTGGGAAAGTCTCCTTTGGAGGGAAGAGCTCCAGGAGATTTCCTGGGGATTTCCCCACTTGGATTTCTGCTTTGGAAAAGCATTTGGCTTAGAGGCACTCGACATGATGCTGCTGTGAGAGGTCAGAGTGACTCAACTTTTGCCATAAGCCAGGCAAGCTGAAACACATTTTTTTCTTTTTAAAAAAAGTAAGAAAAAAAATCAGCACATCCCTCAGCCCTTCCTCCCTTGTTGTACTCTGCTCTCTAAGAGCTGCAGCATGTTTTCCTCTAGAGTGGATGCTTCATTAATTCCCTTAATTGAGAAGTTCACATCATTCAATTACCTCATGAACCTCCCCTAATGCAGGGACATAAAGGAGTCAGGGCTGTCAAAGTCCCAAATGCTTGTGAGCAGTTCCAGCATCACATCATTGACCCTGAATTTTCCTAGGGAGGTTTTAATTGCAGCTTTGTGCAGTTCCTTCAGTTTCCTTCTGCACAGGGCCAGAAATGCAGCCCAAACACTGCAAGTCCAGGTTACATTTTGCAGAGAAATAAGAAATATTGGCTGCTTTCTGCATTTTAAGGTTAGAAGAAAGCCATTCCCTGTGATGCCTTTTGCCATTGTTGCTTTAAAGCATCTCAGAGATTAGGAACCCCCTTAGCTCCTACTCAGTTTCAGCACAATATCACCTTTTTTTTTTTTTTTGATATTCAGATTATTTTTTCCATTGCTCCACTAGCAGTAGCATTTAGGTCATTTATCTCCCCAAGTCACATTTCAGGTGTAAGGGATATTTCATTATCAGATGGGATCATTGCAAAATTAGTAAAAAATATGACCCCATACCCAAGTTATTCACTGAAAACTGATTTTTGTGAAAGCCCAACTACCAAGGAGTTCAAGCAGGAAGGTTAATAAGACCCATAATGGCCACAAAGCTTTGTTGTATTCGTTTGTGTGAGGTATTCAAACCAGAATAACTTCAGAAAGGCAGATTTCTCCTCAGTAGAGGAAGTTTCTCAACGGATTCCACCATGTTCCATGAGTGTAAAACAATTACCTGGGCAGCTTGAGACACTTTTAAGGACTCTTTGGTTGTCTTTATGGCACCTCCTAAGCACTTCTACAATCAATCTGATGCACAGTAACCAGGTCACCCTGCTCCTCACTCACAGAGACCACTGAATACATTTTAATAGTTCCCTCTGCTCTCCCAATTTAACTAAAAATGAGAAGTTATTCTGCAATTACCCTGAGTTTTGTTTGGTTTTTAACTGTCTGATTCAGCATCTGCTCCAAAAGCAGAAGTTACAGCTGGCAGCAGAGCTTTTCATGGGAGAAGCTGCACAACCAGGTTGAAATAAATCTTCATTTAAATGACAGATGGTGTTCAGATTGGAAGTTAACATACTTCATTAAACCTTTCACAGTTCTTGAAGATCAACCGGACATCGGCCACGAAGTCCTCGGGGGTCTGGTAGTGCTGGGAATGCTTCTTCTGCAGCTTCTTCTTCACCGTGGATAAATCCATTGGCTTCTTTATGATTTTATAGTAGTTTGGTATCTGCAAAAAACCAACAGTGATTTATCACTGAGTGGCTACAGAGTTCACAGCTGAATTTCTGCACTGAAGGTATCAATCCCTTATCTCATTTCAGGCGTGTTCAGCAAAGCAGAACAATTTCCTTTCCTCAAATTGTTTAAGAAGGTCTTTATAAGAGTATGGTGTGACAGGACAAGGGGGATTGGCTTTAAATTGAAGGGGGGTAGATGTAGATTGGATATTGGGGAGAAATCCTTCCCTGTGAGGGTGGGGAGGCCCTGGCACAGAGTGCCCAGAGCAGCTGGGGCTGCCCCTGGATCCCTGGAAGTGTCCAAGGCCAGGTTGGACAGGGCTTGGAGCAGCCTGGGACAGTGAAGGTGTCACTGCCATGGCAGGGCTGGGACTGGATGGGCTTTAAGGTCCTTTCCAACCCCAACCAGTCTGGGATTCTGGGATTCTTTCTAACCTTCAGTGTCTCTCACAGCACAGCAAAGCTTTTCATTAGTTACTTCTTTTACAGCTGAAAACACAAGAGTCAAAGCAGTTTATTCCCTCCTCTCATTCAAAAGTTTGTCCAAAAAGCAACAAAAAGCCCTCCTAAAGTATTTTGAGTTTCATGGGTAGCCTGAGACATCTTGTTCCAATTCAATAACTGCTAATTGGAAGTATTTTTAAATATCTGTTTTTGAGACTGGGAGTGAAGCATCTGCCTGGAGCAGCTCCAGAATCAGCTGCTCTCCCTCTCAGACCCATGAAATGCTGGATGACTGCCAGAATTTCTAGACTGATCCTGGTGAAAGCAGTCAGTTCCAGTTCCAAATTCAACTCCAGACTCTCAGGGCTGTTACACCAAACAGAAATCACCAGCTGTTTTTCAGGAGACTCACCGAGGCTGGGACTGGCTCTTGGAACTCAATGCTCAGCTCGTGGCAGTACAGGTAAAGCAGGAGCCGTTCACATTTCTTATAAAGAAATAAACAGGGTCAAATTAATATTCTTAATTTATCTAACCCAGAAATTTATACATCCATACTTTAAATAGGCTTCTAATTTAACAGCATAGTACTAGAATATTTAAATGCAACTCCCTCAACTTAATTAAAAAAAAGGTAAATTCTTAGGAGGGCAGAGTTGAGAGGCAGAACCAAATTTACCGTTCACAAATTTCCTCTTTGTTTTCTCCCTCCTAACCAAAAGTCTAGGGCTGAAGTCAAGCATGGAGAGAACTGCTAATATACTGCAAATTAAAAAATAAAATACCAATTACAACCACTTTTACTGCTTTTGTCCAATCACAACTACATGTAACAGGAAAGGACTGAGCTGCAGACTTTTCCCCACAAGACAAAATTGAACAATCTGAAAGCAGTTTCTACAAATTCCCTGTTGAAATATTTTTTCTTGCTTTGCTTGTAATTCCTTTAGAGGAATTTGATTTGATAATACTCCTAACACTATACAGAGGCTGATTGACAAAGCTAAAAATAATTCTGATTGTCAAGGTCATTAAAATTCCCCAAGAATGCACCTGAGTACTCCCAGCACCTCTCACAGAACGCACTTCAACACACCAAGCTCACAGAAATATGTTTTGAAGGTGACACCAATGCTAAATGCAAAGGACTTTTAATTAAGTGCATGTAAAATGATGAATTTAAATACAGAATTTGTGTTAATGCTGAATTTCAGCTCCTCAGTGATTACAGTCCCAAGGCACTGGGGCACTCCCACGGTCACCAACACCTGGAGATGTGGCCACAGCAGGAAAAATCTCATTCATCATTTTGGGTTGTTTTGCAAAGCCATAACTACATTTAATTTGCTTCAGCCAAAGCAAAACCATCTCCAGTCAGTGTGGGGGAGCTGATGTGAGAAAGCATTTTCCTGGGAAGCAGATTCCTGCAGGTTTGAGACCCACCCTTTGGTCCACAGGACTCAGGCCTTGTGCTGTCTTGCCCTTCTTGCTGTGCTGGGAATTGTCACAATCATATTCCACTTCAGGTTTGCTCAGGTCTCTGCAGAATGTACATATCCACTCTCCACTGAAGAGAAAAACACAATTATTCCAGACATCCAGGGATAAATTCTCATCACTGATGACTACAAATAGTTTTTACTCACTCTTAAAGATTCACATTCTACTGCAGTAAAGACTTGGATACCCAAAGCTAAGGAATGACCCTTAATGCTCACAATAATTCTGCCAGTCAAGGCCATTTTTCCTGCCCTCATATGATGCTTTAATACTTTATAAAGTATTAACTTCATAGTACACCCTTCTCACCTTGCCTTAAAATGAATTTTACACAACAGAATCGCATTGTGAAACTTTACACAAACAGATAAACAGAATGGGATTCTGTTATCAGATAAACACTGATCAGCCACACACCAACAACTCAGGCAAGGCCTTGGAAATAGAATCTTTTTGTAGTATAAGAAACCACCTAGAACAAGCTGATTTTGGAGGAAACACCACTTTGGTTTCCGTGCACAACCTCAGCCCACCCCGCGACGCTGCTGCCGGTACCTGGGGAAGCTGAGGAGCGTGGGGACGTGGCAGGTGAGGTGGAACACCTTGGGGCACTTCTCACAGCACAGCAGGTCCCCCCCGTTCTGGCACACAGCACACCAGTCCTCGTTGGGGTCATCGTCCTTGTTGTTGCCCTCTCCTGCCACTCGGGCCGAGCGGTGCATGAGGCTCCGCACGGGCGATTTCCCGTTCACCAGGCTGTGCCCAGACTGCTTGCAGCTCTCACTCAGATCTGCTGGCTCTGTCTTCACGTGGTTTTCCAGGCTTCCCAAAGCTTCCAGTTCACTCTCCAGGTGTAAGTTAGTGGATAGTGGTGGTGTCAAGCTGCTCTCGGGGCTGCTGAGCTGGAATGGAAGCGGGACATGGAAAATCAGAGTTGATTTTGCAGCTGCATCTTTCTGCCTGTAGTGGAATTCAAAAGCCTCCCACCATTCAAAGGTGCCATGCTCATATCTCAAAAACCATGGGAAATCATGAGGAAGAGGTGAGTTGCACACAGTATTGAAAACTGCTTTTCCACATGTCCTTTCTTTGAAGGACACTCTCATTTCTTCTGGTATATCTAAGATGAGAAATTCTAAACAAGCCAAATGCACCAAGTCATTAAAAGCTGTTAATGACAACTTCACTGTCATTAGGAAAAATCCTCAACTCCACCACCCTGCTCCCTGTACACAATCCTGTTCAATCAAGCATAGCTGGGAAACACTGAAAAATATTCATTTGCTAATTATTTCATTTATACTTTGGTCTAAGAACTTCTGACTGACTGGAGGTTTTCTGAATGTGATTATCTATGTGGGACAATGGGTGACTCACAGCTTTTATTAATTAGGGATTAAAAGCAGCAAATACACTCTATTACACTTCATTTCAATCATTAAAGATAAAATTCACATTACAGGCCACTCTGTGCCTTGCAGAGCATTACCAGGGAGAAAATGCCTCTTAGAATGAAGCTTTAGAGTAAAAATGCTTTTTTGCCTTTTTTTCCTTTCCAAATTCTTAAACATGCTGCCAGGAGAACACTGAGCATAAACTAACTTTACCATGCAAGCACTCCTCCTGCCATCCTCTGTTTTTTCCTGCTTTACTGTTCCTGAGAAACTGCAGATCTCTTCCTCTGTGCCTGGCTCTTGCTTTACTTTCACTTGGTCAGCCTTGAAGCCAATGCCAGTTTTGTCAGCAGTCCTGCCCGAGGAGCCACAGCTGCAAACACATCAGCACATCATGAGATAAATAAGAGGATAAATCAACAGGGCAAAGAAATTCAGGTAACTCCCAAAAGAAAGGCAAAGGGTGTCAGCACATTTACAACAGCTCCAGTTTACAAGACACAAGAGAATAAGTACAGGGAAAAAAAAAACAAAACAAAACATAAATCTTCATGTAAGCATTCTTCCATTCCTCAGTCACAGTTATGACAAAGCACAATTTGCAAATTGACAATTCTTTTTTGGAATTATTCATGTCTGATTTTTTCAGCCTGACAGTGTTAATGTGACACTCACCTTCCTCTGCTGCCTGTGCTGGAGGTGCTGGGGGGCCTCACAGGAGTGTGGGAGTTGGATAAACCTGCAAAGAAGCAGCACAGAAGCTGATTTGGCACAAGTTCACATTCACTGACTAGGGCTGAGTAACCCCAGAAATGCTGCAGGAATATCCCAATTTACCAAGTCACCTAAGCCAGCTGTTCTCTCAGTCTTGTGATCACAAATCTAGTCCATCACATTAAATAAAAAGTGACAACACATGCTTCCTAGAGTCCCAATAATCATTTCACCTAATCCAAACAGTGCTAAAGCCTTCAGACCATTACCTCCTCAAATTTTATGCACTGAGAGCCACCAATAAAGTCAAAAAAGCATGGTTTGCATGCAGGTTTGGAGAAACACACGAAGCCCCACTGCTGCACCCATTCATTTACAGGATCTTACAAGTCTTGTAGAGAAAACCAAGAGAAACATCAAGTCCCAGAATAGTTTGGGTTAGAAAAGACCTTAAAGCTCATCCAGCCTCATCCCTGCCATGGCAGGGCCACCTTCCACTGTCCCAGATGGCTCCAAGCCCTGTCCAACCTGGCCTTGGACACTTCCAGGGATCCAGGGGCAGCCACAGCTGCTCTGGGCACTCTGTGCCAGGGCCTCCCCACCCTCACAGGGAAGGATTCCTTCCTACTGACTGGAATAATCTTCTTACTTATAAAAATAGACATTTTCAATGTTTAAATAATTCAGTATTTGGTAGTAGAGACTTAATTTGTTCACGTGCATAAGAAAAGGTCTACCATTAATTATACTCAGAATGACCCTGACAGTGTCTCTATATGGAGATATATATCTATACACACATATATATATATATCTGGAATACTGCATCCATGTGCTGGCAGTTTGTTACTATAAAGACATCTCTAAAGGAGGGTAAAATTTAAATTTCCGCAAGAATCTATTTCTGAGCAAAACAAATTTTAAATAAAACATTGCTTCCCTTCTGGCAGGAAATGCTAGGCAATTATTTTCAACTTAAATACCAGAAATAAAAAACTAATAAAAAGCCAACTTAAATACCATCACTTTCTGGAATCTCTAGAAAAACCCATCAGATTTACCTGATGACCCTGGAGACAGAGCTGAAGGTCCTGGGGAGGGATTCATGGTGCTGGTAGGCTGTGGGGGGAGGTGGCTGCCTGTGATGTATCTACTTAGCAGATTATCTAAACTACTGGAACCAGCATCTTCCAGCTGAGGAGGAAAAACAAAAATCTGAATCAGAGAGGTCTCATTCACACCTTTAAACTGTGATCACTATCTTTACTGGAATTGTTCCCTCTCCCTTCAAGGATTCAGGACATCAGCAAATATTTTTAGCAGTTTCATGCAGAAATCAAGCTTTCAAATCAGAAACTTCAAGTGCCTTTTATCAAAAGCTCCTAAATTTGAGGTTTTTTCCAGTATGATCCTGGGCTGCACTTACATAGGGTCACTGCAAACTTTTTTCTTCCCAGCTGCTCAGTGTGTCAGTCACACACATGGGGTTGTGTTAGTCATGAAATACCAGATTACTGAGGCTGCAAAAGTTATTCCATAATTAAGATATTAAGGGAGGCCATAATCTTGTCTTTCCTTAACATGATGGGAAATCTCCCACTCACTTTTCAAACAGATTTTAGTACTTGTTAAACCCAAAGAAACAGGGACCCTGTCACTGTAACTGCTTGAATGTGTTAAATGCAATAATGTGTTTGAAACACACTGCATTCCATGTGGGTTTTGATGACTGTGACAGCAGCTTGAAGGACTAACACTTCCTATCCACTAAACCCAACTAAAATCCATAACAGTTATTACATGAACAGGTATAAAAAGAAGAGTATCTCAGCAGAATTCTGCTTTTTCAGTGCACCTGGAAGTTGCATGGTAATGTTTGGTTCTACAGCCTCAGTACTGCAGACTGCTCACATTGAGATGGGATTCCTCCTTCCCCACCATTCTCACATTAAAAATCACCTGCAGCCTCCTGAGAACACTGAACACACCAGCCCTGAACATTTAAGAGCTGCAAAGTTGCAGCTGGTACTCCAGCAGACCATCTTGGATGAAATTTATTTTTGTTTCCTGTATGGTGACCAAATCTCCTGAGTTTTACATGGGCATTTCAGTGCAAAGGTCCTGTTCTCAGGATGAAGCCATCATCCTCCCCTCCCAAACACTCCTGCAGAAAACACATTACTTTTACTTTCTTTGCCTCCATGTGTACATTACATTGTGCTTTTCACCTCTCCAGATGAGCTTCAAAATCTGCCTCAGCTTGTGTCCCCTCTCTGTGGGACAATGGGACATGTCCCCTCTGTGCTTCCTTCTAGGAGCATCAAAGAGAAACTCCAGGCAGCTTTCACCCTGAATAAATCACCATTCAGGGCACTCAAAATACATCACTAATAATTATTCTACTGATATCTTCCCACAAGATGGTCTTGTGGAAGAAAGGAAGTGAACACAGTACTTTGGATTAATTAAAGTCTTAATTTTACTACAGGAAACATTAAATATTGATTAATCTAAAGGTTACCAGGTGGAGCAGGTCCTTCTAAGGTTTGTGCTATTGACCTAATCTATTTCTTGGCATTGGCTTCCCCTTCCTCACAGATGGCAACCTTCTGGGGTGAGGTCAGGAAGGGTAACCCAAACATTCCAGAGGGTGAGACCCCAGCCCTGACCAGGGTTGGGTTCTAATTCTTAACGAGGCTAGAGGGAGACATTTGATCCATGACATCTGGGTTTCAATCACCAGCTTAACTAGAGTTCTTTGAAGAGTTTGATTCATCCTCTCCACAAGACCAGAACTCTGTGGATGCCATGGAGTGCGTAATTCCCATTTGACTCCCAGGGCTTGAACAACTTTTTGCAATATTTTAGAGGTGAAATGAGTTTTAATTGTACAACTTTAAATGCTAATTACACCATTCCATGGCCAAGTCCTGGCACCTAACTAGAAAAGCAGAGCAGCTGAGGGGAGCAGCACTGCAGGACTACAGGACACATTAAATATTGATTAATCTAAAGCTTACCAGGTGGGCAGGTCAGCCCTACATGGATAAACCAGCTGCCTGCCTAAGAGAAAGGCTGAAGATTTTAATTCTGCAACTTTAAATGCTAATTACACCATTCCATGGCCAAGTTCCTGGCACCTAACTACAAAAGCAGAGCGGCTGAGAGGAGCAGCACTGCAGGACTACAGGACACATTAAATATTGATTAATCTAAAGCTTACCAGGTGGGCAGGTCAGCCCTACATGGATAAACCAGCTGCCTGCCTAAGAGAAAGGCTGAAGATTTTAATTCTGCAACTTTAAATGCTAATTACACCATTCCATGGCCAAGTCCTGGCACCTAACTAGAAAAGCAGAGCAGCTGAGGGGAGCAGCACTGCAGGACTACAGGACACATTAAATATTGATTAATCTAAAGCTTACCAGGTGGGCAGGTCAGCCCTACATGGATAAACCAGCTGCCTGCCTAAGAGAAAGGCTGAAGATTTTAATTCTGCAACTTTAAATGCTAATTACACCATTCCATGGCCAAGTTCCTGGCACCTAACTACAAAAGCAGAGCGGCTGAGAGGAGCAGCACTGCAGGACTACAGGACACATTAAATATTGATTAATCTAAAGCTTACCAGGTGGAGCAGGTCAGCCCTACATGCATGCCTAAGAGAAAGGCTGAAAATTTTAATTCTACATCTTTAAATGCTAATTACACCATGCCATGGCCAAGTCCTGGCACCTAACCACCAAAGCAGAGAGAGGGGGGAGGAGCAGCACTGACTTGGATTGGGGAATGTCCGGCAGGGAGGGCAGGTTCTCCGGGTTGGCGATGGAGAACAACTTTTTGCAATATTTTAGAGGTGAAATGAGTTTCAAATCTGCATCTTTAAATGAGTTTGAATTCTACATCTTTAAATACTAATTACACCATTCCATGGCCAAATCCTGGCACCTAACCACAAAGCAGAGAGAGGGGGGAGCAGCACTGACCTGGATGGGGGGGATGTCCGGCAGGGAGGGCAGGTTCTCCAGGTTGGCGATGGAGAACAACTTTTTGCAATATTTTAGAGGTGAAATGAGTTTCAATTCTACATCTTGAAATGCTAATTCCACCAAACCCACTGACCTGGATGGGGGGGATGTCCGGCAGGGAGGGCAGGTTCTCCGGGTTGGTGACGGACGGGATGAGCTCGATGGCCGACACGGACGGGCTGGTGGGGCCACGGTTGGCGCTGGCCATGGTGGCCGTGGTGGGGCTGGTGGGGTTGATGGTGGTGTTGTGCACGGAGACCACCGGGAAGGGCCCGGCGTGGCCGGGGTTGGAGTGCTGGGGAGACACAGACACGGCGCTGGGTGACGGGGCCAGCGCAGCGCCCGCCGCGGCGCTGCCCCGGCGGGGGCCTCAACCCAACCTGGGCAAAGCTCACACCACTGCCAGCACTGAGGGCACAGCAACTGCCACTCTTCTTCACTTGGAAAGGAAAAAATACCTCATGTGGCTCCATTTTAAACAGACAGCACTTCTTCCACTAAGTTATTTTGTATATAGTGGTGTTTTCTTACAGCAATTACTTCCTAAAGATAGCTTTAGAGTTTACATGTCTACTTTTTTTTTTTTTAACTGTTTCAAGTAATATAAAGTCACTTTTGGTATTTCAGTCACATTAACATGCATTGTCAAGGATTTTTATTCTTAATGGCATGCAGAGCTCTGCATCAATGCTTCAGGTGTGAATTTAAAAACACTTCAGCAGCTGATTTAATCAAAACCCCTCAACTACATCACTTTGAACTTCCCTACTCCTCACTATTCTCTAATAAACCTCTGAATGTTCTTTCCAGCTGAATGCCACTGAAAAGTGCAAAAGGAAACGTTTTGCTTCCCAGAACTAAACTGCAATACAAACATTTCATTTCAATTCCACCCCTAAGGTTTGAATTTCCTTACGTTCAGCAGAACTGTCACAGCACAGTAATGCAACATGGAAAAGAAGCATATAAATGTGTGTAGCTGTGAGCTACAGGGGGACAGATAAACACATTTACAGCTGGAGGTACCATCTACTGGAATGAAAGGCTGGCACAATGGCACAAATGAAGCGTGTACACAGGATATACTTGTCTTTGAAGGTGAGGTTGCATCATGGAGTATTGAGGTCCATTGTGGCGTGGGATTCCTGGTATACGAGCAGCATTCTGAGCCATTCTCATCTGATGTGCTTGGAAAGCCCCACAGTTCATGTTACCCCTCTGCATGGTCTGCATGCTGATCAACCTGGGAGGCTGCAAGGGTTTGGGTTTTTTAAAATTTGTGCTTTTAACATGGAGAAAAGAAGCCCATCTCTTTCCACAGCAGTAGTAACATAACATCAAGCAAAGCCAAGAGCTGTCACATTAAAGTATCTCAAATCTCAAAAGATTTTAGTTTATAAATTGCTTTGTTAAGTTTAGATCTGACAGGGCAATTTTAAATCTCAGTGTTATGGTGAAATAAAGTGAAAGAAGGTGAAATAAGAACACATAAGGGACTCACCTGCTGCTGCAGGACTTGGGGGCTGCTCTGCCTGGGCACGGAGGCAGAGGATGGCTGGGCCATCCTCATCTGCTGCAGCTGCTGGTGTTTTTGGGCATACACTTGCTGCTGCATGTGCTGCAGTCGAAGCTGGGCCAGATTGATTTGTCCTGGAGCTTTGTTGACGTGGTTTGTTCCTGGAGGAGTTTGCCCAACCACTACATTGGGAGTGTAACTAGGGGTTGGCTTATTTTCAATCACCAGGTTACCTATAAAAACCCAAAGAAGCAACCAACAGTTAGATCTCATCATCCTCCAAGGGTTGACATATGTGGAATATTCAGATGTTTCTAATGCAGTTTTCTCAAAGCAATTTAAGCTTGAAAGCTTAAAATTTAAGCTCTTTATAACCATACACGATAAAAGCAAAAAGAGACCTCTGACTACAAGAACTGCAAAATTAAAAACATGACCTGTGAGGGAAGAGTTAAAGAACTGGAACTGCACAGCCTAAAAGCCACAAGAGACAGAAATGACTTCTCTGTGTTCACAAGAAATGGACAAGATGAGAAATAAAACAGAAAACAAACATGTTGAGCATAAAGCAAAGCCTAGGAAGAGATATTTGAGTGTCCCACCACTGAGTGACTTCAAACAGGTTCTACAAACACGACACCAAACACTGCTACATGCAAGTTCTGTCTGGCTCCAATGTCATGGACCATGCTGCCTCTCCAGGTAACTCCTATCCTATTTTTGCATGGCAAAGGCAAAATGTTGATTTTTGACTATGAATGTGTACTCAGTGGAACCTGCATCTCCCTTTTTATTAAGGTTGGCAGTTTCCTTCCTGTTTCCTGTCTGCCCCAGAGAATAAATACTCTTGACAAAAGACAGGAACACCCCAACCTGGATAGTGGACTCAGAGCAAGAAGTGAGTACACACAAAAGTGTATCTTTATCAGATTTTGTATGAGATTTTTATCCAACAGAGAAGTTCACAGGCAGGTGCAAACAGGTACCTCTGTCTCACTGTGTTCTGCCCTCTTCTCTCATTCCAAACCTGTACTTTGCAAACTCTAAGTGGAAATGGCACAGGTCCAGGGTACAGTCCAGAGAAGCAGTGGATGCCCCAGCCCTGGGAGTGTCCAAGGCCAGGTTGGACAGGGCTGGGAGCAGCCTGGGACAGTGGAAGGTGTCCCTGCCCATGGCAGGGGGTGCAATGAGATGACTTTTAAGGTCCTTTCAACCCAAACCACTCTGATTCTGTGATTAGGGCCATTCCTAGAACCAGTCCCAATACAATGGATATTATATTGGGAGTATCCATTGTATCCTGGAAAACAATATCCATTTAGAGAAAGAATATCCATTTGCTAATAGAAAGAATAGAGCAGATAAGGAGGATAATCAGGGCTGGATGGGTTATGAGAGTTTATGGTCAAGAGAGTTTTTGTCTCCTGCATTAAGAGATGTATTGCACTGCTCTCACTCCTGTTGGATGAACACCTCCAATTCAACAGTTTTCCCAGTATCACAGATGAAACAAAGAGAGTTTTCTCACCCAAATTGACAACATTCTTAGCCCAGAAGGTGGGGTCACAGTGGAAGCGGATGGCTCCGTTGGCAGCGGGGACGGGATCACACCGTGCCTTCAGGATGTGCCTCAGCTGGAACGTTATCTGAGAGAAAACAAGAACTCTGCTGCTGACAGAAATAAGAAATGGGAAACAAGTGTGTGTTTACCCTGAGAGTTTAGGCCATGGAACACCAACAAGGACTGGCAGCAGCAAGTTTGGTTCATAGCCCGGGAAATTCTCAGAACATCAGGAAAATCTCACATTGTACAAGTTCTTTACTCTGGGGATTGCAGAGCAGCACTGCTACACCACAACATTATTGCAATGACTCCAGTGCAACACTGGAGCTTCACAGAGCTGACCCCATTCCTTCCACACTAACACTCCCTAAATCCTTATGGTAAAGAGTGAATTGTTGCACAATTGCTTGGCTCTGCTGTAAGATCTGAAGTTGAAGATACAGTGCCATGATGGACCCACATGGCAGAACTGGGTGCATCCTGTGGATTACCAACATTTGATCTCATTTGTGTCTTAATCTCTCTGTGGATGTATTTGCTTCCCCTGCCCCTCTGTGTTTGTGGCTCAGGACATGTTCCCAGACTGGGAAAGTTGGTGGCAGAGTGATGGCCTACAGCAGCAGTGGTGAGCACAGCCCTGGCCTGCAGGTGAACGATCTGCACATGCAGAACTGGGTGTATTCATGTCAATAAAAGTGAATTACCCTTTTGGTTACCAACACTTGACTTTGTGTCCTATCTCCCTCCAGGTATATTGGAACTTTTGCCCTCTCTGGACGCAGGAATTGGGACAGAATTGCACAGCCAGGTCTGTGCAGCCACACAAGGAGTGGCTGAGGACACTTTGTTCTGCTGGAGAAGAAGAGCCTGAGGAATTCCTGGCCTAGAATTCCTATCAGAGAATGCTCTGTGACATTTCTTGAGCTCTCAGTTTAATTATTGCCTATGTGACTGTCTCTTCAAGTGTGTAAAATTTCTATGCTTCACAATGGTGTGTTTTGGGAGCCTCACTGGGGGCTGCAGCTTCTTCCTCAGGAGCAGAGAGGGACAGCTCTGATCTCTGTGAGCAGGGACAGGACCTAGGGAAGGGCTGGAGCTGTGCCAGGGGAGTTTAGGTTAGATATCAGGAAAGGTTCTTCCCCCAGAGTGTTCAGGGCACGGCCCCAAGGCTGCCAGAGCTCCAGGAGCATTTTGACAACGCTCCAGAGATGCCCAGGGTGGGATTTTGGGGTGTCTGTGCAGGGCAGGGGCTGCACTGAATGATCCCTGTGGGTGAGTCCCTGTGGTAACCACATATCTTCTGAAAAGAGAGACACAGCTCTCCCAGGATTTTCCTGGGAAGCTGTGAGAAAGCTCAGAGAAAAGAATGAGAAACAATTCTTATCTCCACTTGCTGCACCTGTTGTTGTGCACGTGTGGAATGTGGTATGGAGATTTGTTTACCAAAGGGTGATTTCTTAATTGGACACTGGTGGTGTTTGGATTGATTGACCAATTAGGTCAAAGCTGTATTGGACTGTCTGGAAGGGGATGAGCTCCTTGAGAAGTACAGTACAGCATAGTACAATAAAGTGACTGATCAGCCTTCTGCCATCATGGAATCAATGCTAATTACTCCCCAATCAGGGGCTTGCCACTACCATAAGTCCCTTGCAGCTCAGGCCATTCCTGCCCCAGCCCCAGGTGCCCCTCACCAGGCGCTTGCTGTAGAGCAGGGCAGTGCTGCTGCCACTGGCAATGGCCCAATTAGTGAAGTTCATCACGTGCTTCACTTGTCGTGACAGACCAGTGATGTCATTCTGCTGCTGGATCAACTTCATCTGCCTCTCCTTTGTTACGTTCTGCAAAGAAACAGAGACTTTATTACAATAAAGTAATTGTAAATTGTAAAGTAATTTATTACAATGGGGCTTTCAGATGTAGGAGGAAAATGCAAATTGCTGGCAGGTTTTGGATCAAAAGGGAAACGTCCCAAGAAAATTTTAATAAATGCTAGGTAAACAAGAAAAGCCAAAATTCATGTAATTTTGCATTATTTCTTTTACTAATGATCAAGTTACTCTATTCCTCCAGGAATATTTGATTTCTTTGCCAAATAATTGTTCCTTAACCAGGAAAAATCTATTGTGATTCATCTGATCCTAAATTTTTCATGGCAGGCTGGCCATATGCACTGAACCAACTTCTTACAAGAGATTTCCTCTATTCAGGTAGACCTGAATTATTATTAACTTAATAATAAGTTAAATATTATTAACTTAACAGTAAGTTAAATTTTCACAGATTTTAATGAAAGTCAGAATGCAATTATTCAGAACACGCCATCTGGAAAGAATGCTTGAACTCATGGTCTCTAAAGCTGTATAATACAACTTTAAATACCAGCATTACACCTTCATGTACAAATACATGAGACTGCTCTGACTGTTCTTACATGAACATTGAAAAGCTATGTGAGGACATTATTAAATTACACACACCTTAGCATTGTGTTATAATACAGCAATATAGCAAACAGAACATGAAAAGGAGATTTTCAGCCACTCCTTTACCATGAGCCCAATTTTGAATACGAGGCACAGACACAAAACTGAAGGAGCCACGGGCTCTGCCAAGAGGACAAACAGGAGATTTAACTCCAGCACATCCCTCAGAGGCAGCTTCAGTGCTGCAACACCTGCAGTCACACCAAACAAACTATTTCCAAATGTTTCCCCTCAGTAGGGGACTGGAAACTCAACGCCACCACTGCTTTTTATTTCAAATGTACCTCAAGGTGCTGTAGGAGAGATTTTCCCTTTTTATTGATTTCATTGATGAGGGTGAATATAGCCACTTTGATTTCCTGTTCTACTCGTTTGTTGGTTTCATTTACTTCTTTTATCCTAAAAAACAACCAAAAAAAAGCAATGGATTGTCAGTTACTTTACACTTCACTGCCAAATACAAATTTACAACTTGTTTTACTTCAAATAATATGAAAGTCCTTGTAGTTTACACACTTTATACAGAGGAATTCGAGAAATAACCAGCCACAACCACATGTGTCTGTATGTACATTTATAAATTTATATCCAAATTGTGTCACTAACTATGAAAAATTTATATCTGATGCTTTAAACTTTTAAGATAATTTATATTAACCAGAAAAGAAATCAACCCTGAATTACAAATTAATTCCTCCCTTGTAACAAAAAAAGTTATTACAGATCTGTAATTAATACACAATAAAGAGATAAACATTTCACTAATGATGTGCCTGATATTAGTTTAGATTATTCTATTGTGTTTTCATACAACTGGCTGCCAGATTTTCATACCCTCTTCATCCCTGCCATTTTTCCTCAATTTTAGTGCATTTGCAGCTTCTTCATATTCAAGCAAACCATCTCGAGCTCTGGCCACAGAATTTGGAATACAGCATTTCTTAAGACTCATGGAAATTCTGGATTTATTTCATCCTACACTGCCTTAATCTAACAAGATAACATTGCAGCAGAATTCTTTGCCACGAGCCAATGTGAAGGCTTAAATTGTCCTTTTTTGAAGAGTTTTTTTGCTGCCAGATCAAGGATCTGATGTCACTCAGCCACAGGACCAACACTCACTGTTGATAAACACTGCTGGAGTCCAAGCCCTTTAAGGCACCTGGGACACATGTGGTTTTTCATGACAGCACAATCTGGTCTCCTACTCCAAAAAACACCCAACCAACCCTTCATTAAGTCCATGGCATCCACCTTTGGCTTTGACACCCAGCAATTATTCCAGCAGAGCTGCTCCTTCCACACTTTCATGCTCACCACCACAGATGATGGTGATTTCGCACCATCTGCCAACACTGACAACAAAATTGTAATACCTTTATTTTTCCCATTCCCTGAAGTTTTTACAATGATGGATTTTGTGTCCTACAAAATCAAAAAAACCTACAAAACCACCTTTGCTGGTGTTCATGCACCAGCAAAGCAGTGGAATGAATTGTCTCACCTGCACCAGCCACTTGGCTCAGCAGAAAATTGAGATCTTGACCCAACTCAATCCCAGCTGCAGAAATTCAATTAATTCACTGAAGCCAGAAACTCTTGGGCAAAAAACCCCCACCATTACAATGTGTTAATTCCATCACCCATTCCTGGCCTGGAATTCTTATCAGAGAATGTTTTGTGACATTTCTTGAGCTCCCAGTTTAATTATTGCCTATGTGACTGTCTCTTCAAGTGTGTAATATTTCTATGCTTCACAATGGTGATGTGTTTTGGGACCTTTCAAAGACTTCCACAGAAAAGCTGCACACAAAATACCAATTTTCATTGCTTCCCTCTTCAGACATTTCCCTCTGTCATGCAGTATATTCTTCTTCCCTTACACTGCTTTTTTTTTAAAGATATAGATGGCACCACAAGGAGTTAAAAATTTGCATCAGAACTTCTCTATCTTTGGTGCACATCCTCCTCCTGCCCTGGTACTTTCCACCCCCAGCTGATGTGTCATTTTGCAAATGACCTAAAAGCTGCAGAAGGCTCACAAAACCACTGAGAAGCAGGGTGGAATTCCCTGAGCTGCAGCACAACCACGTCACCCCAGGGGGAGCAGAGCCAGCAGAGATCACGTGCTCCCTCTGCCTCTCAATTTGGTATTTAAAGTGACGTTAAATTTCAGACAACCCCGGAAATCCTAAGTGAAGCTACCCAAAAAAAAACCCAATCAAAACCCCAGAACCAGCCACAATTTCCTATTCAAATTCACACTAAGTTTTTGTTACATAGTTATCAGAGGCCTTCATATGAAACATAAAAATATTTTAATATTTCAACCGTTCTGTCACCAAGAGCTAACTTAGAAGAAATTACAGGATGGGTTTTCTTGCCTTTTTTATTCCTCTTTTTCTCCCCCATCCCCAAGGTGTAATGAATGTGTCACAAGTTTGGTTCTATTCAAAGTTGTCACAAAAGACATAATCTTTAACATTTATTTCTTGTAAGAACTTCCAAGAAATGCACAGTCTTGTAGGGGCAAATAAACACTACAAAAAGTAATTAAGATACAGAATTAACTCCAGTGTGTTATTCTAGCCCCACCATTCATCCTACTGTGACTCATTAAAAAGGCAATGTAATAGCTGATCATTTTGGGGAACTCACCTATTTTGAACTTGGGCAGCTGCAAAATTTACATAATTCTTCTTCTCAAGAAGTTTGGCCAACAGATTCTCAATTGCACCCTTCTGGTTCTGAAAAGCTTCTTCCAGGAACTGGTACCTTTTCAACAGGCAAGAGAAAACACTGATTACCAAGGGGCAGTGGGCTGGAACTCAGGGCTCCAAGTTCAGGTGCAAAGCCATGAAATTTTG
>VZRH01007249.1:33171-50634 GCA_013397555.1 Urocynchramus pylzowi | reverse complement strand
AAAATTTTGAAAAAAATATGACTGAGAAAAAAAAAAAAAAAAACAAACCAAAACACTGAGAAAGAAAACACTGAGAAAAATCACACTCTGCATACTCTGACCAGTGTGCAAAATGTTTAAGTGCTGATAAAGTCTTTTGCTACTGGCCAGGAGACTGAACCTCTGTGGGAAATTATTAATTCCTACCACACAGGGATGCAGTGCCTCATTTCCCAGGACAGCAGGCTGTGGAACGGGAACCTCAGAGTTTGATGAGGAAAATGCACCAACAGCTTAAACACACATTAAAGGATACCAAAGCCAACCCCCTAAACTATCCCAAATTCCCCAGTTTTCCAGCTGAGATGATACTGCTCATGTTTGACTGTATTAGTATAAGCTGAAGAAAATTTCCCTAGTAAAAACCTTCAAGTTTTTTCCACCTCTGCTGCTTCCAAGTGAAGAATATTCCCTTCCAAGCTCTTCAACTAAACAGCTGCTATCAAAGGTACTTTCCATTACTTCATCTGAAAAGAGGGTAAGTACCAACACTGAGGGAAAGCAACAGGATTAGGTGCCTTTTCCTAAAATATTGCAATTAAGAATGCCACAGAAACACAATGCCTCTGCTGAAAATGGCCAAGGGGAATTAAAGCAGTGAATTTCCATGTCTTCTGATCAACTGCTCAAAATCCAGGATTCCTAACAGTCACTTGCTAAGTCTTGTCTTTGCAATAAATAAACTTCATGCTTCTGAAATGTAATTTGTTAACAATAGGTCCCAGAACATCTTGGCAATGTTTTCCCAATATTCAAATTGGCAGAAAATTGCTACAATTAATGAAGCATTCTGTAAGGTGCATTAGAAACAACTTGCACCATCTTCCAAAGAAAATGAAGAAGAATTTAGTGTTGTCTTCTGTCACAATGTAGAACATTACAATCCAGCAGGAAAAGACTATCTGGATTGTCATCAAACTCACAGCAATAGTTTTTTTTATTTAAATGACTCACAACTATGATAACAGGGACTCAGACAAAGAACATCATTCACAACAAAAACAACTCTACTCCTGTTAATTCAGTTTGTACCAGCAACAGACAAATCTGCACTCCAAGAATTCAGATTCTTCAGTCTCAGTGTTGGAATTTTGCTTTTTTTAAGAACAGTCTAAAGTTCTTTCAGACAGACAGCAACACGAGATTTTAGATACTACAATACAAAAAGAAAAAGTAGCACTCCTAAAGCCCAAAGACAGCAAAATTTGAAATGTTTGGGAGCTGCTAATTTTCTGTAATTATTTTCATAAAGTTCAAAACTGTATTTCCACTTGAAGGAGAAATGAAAAATCTACATTCAGCTTGTACTGCTAAAATTTTGCTGTAGCTCTTGCTACAGCCAAAATACTTCTCTTTTTCCCAGTACTGCAATTCCAGCTTCCCAAGTGTATGGACTGGAAACTACTCAAATTAGAGGAATCTCACAGCATCAGGCTGCTCAAAGAATTGTCAGCTTTCTAAGAATCCCCAGCAATCCCTGCCCATGACAGGGGTGGAGCTGGGTCATCTTCAAGGTCCCTTCCAACCCCAAACCACTCTGGAATTCTACAACTGAAACTCTGAACACTGGCCCATAGAGGTACTGAAATGGTGATTCACCCTCCTTTGGGGTAAACTATTAGGATTTCAGGTAAGAAGGAAACAGGGGATTCAAATCAATTCTTTTTCCACTTGGCATGATCCTCCACAAAATCTCAGCTGTACTTCAGGCAGACAAAGCAGTGCCTTAATCATCTGTAATTCACACCTGCACAAAGAACCATATGGAAAGAATATTCTGCAAAAAAAAAGCACATTAATAACAACAAATTCTCCTTCTGGAAGAGCATAGGTAAGTAGGACAAGATCCATCTGTTAATCCATTAGCAACATGCACAAAACAGATGCAAAGAAATCAACTAGACCAAGTTAGTGAATATATCTCAGGAGAGCACCCTTTGTGACATGGGAGTCATCCAGGATATTTATGCCTATGAAAGAACAGAGCAGGAATATTTGAGGGTGTTAATATTTTAATAATTTTAATAATTTCAAAAGTAAAAGTTTTCCACAGGCTGCTGTAGCAGTCTGAGAATAATCACTATTCTGAGAAAAACAGAATAGTTCTCCTAAAAAAATTTAAAAAAGAAAAACAGAACACTAAATTCAGTATTACACCTTTACAGGGAAGAGTTAAGGAAAAGCAGTGGTGCAGTGGTTGATAAATATTATTAGTATTAGTTTTATTATTAGTATTATCCCCAGATTCTCTATTATAACACTGAAAAATATTTGTTCAGACATTCAAACAACTACATGACAGAGCTGCTGAAGAGCAGGAAGTTGGAATGTGTCTTAAAGGGGTTCCAACTCTTTTTCTAGCAGAAGCAAACCCAGCATTTCTTTTTACCTGTAATGAGGCAACTTTTAACCAACTAAACCCAAACCATTTTTCCCCTCTGCACTAGAAGAACATACTAATGTAAGAGGCAAAACTTAGACTTTCTTTTACAAAATTCCCCTAAAGAGTGTTACACAATCAAATATGCCCTTTCAGAAAATGACCTCACCCGTGACTCACTCTATCACTTTTGCTTCTTTTACAGCACCAGGTGTTCAGGGCTGCAGGAATTTCCATTCAAGTCCTGACCACAGTGATAGCACTGGGAACTGCCAGGCAAATTAACACCTGAATCACACCAAACCTCCTCAGCCCATCTTGGTTTAAATCTCATCCTAAGAGACTTGACAAAGCTCAACCAACTGGCCAAGTTTCCATCACTCCACACAGGTTCTCCTCTGCAAGGGATGGGTTCAGTCCAACCAGGAGTAAATGCAGCAGAATTTCCAACACAAGCAGCTCACATCAATGCCACTTCATCCTCTGAGACAGCACAGCACAGGAGTTAAGACATGGGAATGTTTGTACCTGTGTTCTTTGTGTTCCAGTAACTGACAGTCTCTGCATGTCAGCCTGTCACAGGTTTCACAGAAAAGTTTTAACTGCTCTTGTTTGTGGACAGGGCAGAAAACAGGACGTTGACCAGATGCTCCCACGGCCTCTGTTTTTAAAAATAAACCATTTGTGCATTTTAAAATAAAATTTAGACAATCTGAAGAGCAAAACAACTAACTTCCAGTAACAACCAAGAACTTGCAAAGGCACCTCCAGATGTGTTCTCAGGCTGAAGTTACTGTGAGGACATCAGGTCAGGGGTTGGACTTGATGATCTCAGAGCTCTTTGCCAACCTTCATGGCTCTGTGATTTACAGTGCCAGTGGTCAAGAGCTGTTTTCACTTTATTCATTCAAGGAGAAGGAGGAATTCATCTTTTCTCATGAGCACCCAAAGGCCCTGTAAGACTGCACACAAACACCAGCACGGTGTACATGTGTTTATAAAGATTTAATTCCATACAATTTCACCTCTGACACACTGAAGGATGGATGGGTCAAACCTTTCAAACCTTTTTAACCTTTTTTTAAGGTTTTTTTTTTTTAATCCTTATTACCCCATGGGTTTTCCAGCTTATCCCTTCAAACACCTCATTTAGTCAAACACAACTGAAGTGGGAACTGCAAAGCAAATGTTGCCTGTGTTAAGAGTTACTCAAACCCCCAAATAACAAATAATGGCAAAAAATATTTCTGGGTTTACTAAAAAATTTCTGTACAGTGTTCTGAAGATATTTTGAGCTTAGCAAAGAAGAAAGCAGCCTTTGGAAGGTACAGCAGGTAGGGTTTAAATTAATCTCCCTCACTCTCCAACATTTCTGAAGCTGGTTATATCATGCAAGTTATTGTAAAGAAAGAGCTGATGAACCTACAGCTGCCACTCACTGAGAGAAATTTAAAGTCTCCAGGGCACATCTTTGAGTCTAAGAAGAAAAAAAACAATGACCAGCCCTTCCCCACAATCACAATAAATAAAATTTCTGATAGAAAGTTTATTTTATAAACTTTATAAAATATTTTATATTTTAAATATAAAATATTTTTATATTTTTAAATATTAAAAATATTTAGTTTAAATACAAAAAATATTCAGTTAGTTTAACTAACTAGTTAGTTTAATAATAGTTTATTTCATAAACTTTATAAGCTTTCTGGTTTTGGAACAGTCACTTTTCAGCTCCTTCCCAGCAGGTATCAAAGGAAAAGCTGAGCTGTAATATCACATTGACAGTCACAATTTAGCATTCCTTGTAAAAACATCAGTAATTCTTTCTTGGTCCCCATAATTTGATTGAATTTAAGGGTTTCTCATCTATGAGGCTCAATACATTTAATCTTAGATGGATAATACTTCTTATTAAAAATATTTATTAAGACATAAAGAGAAGCCTCTCCAAAATGAGGTTTATTTGATAGAGCAAATGAAATAAGATCCTTGTCTAAAAGAACTAAGCAAACAGCAAACTTTTTAACTACTAAACAATTTTTAGAAAGAAAAGTAGTGTTTGTTCCTTTTTGTTCCTTTGAAAGGATACAAGAAGACAATTATGGAGATCTTAATTAATTTTAAATTAATTTAAATGAAGTGAGCAAAGTGCCAAGATCTCTCTTCCTCAATCCGATCGTTTTCAGACACATCCAGATTGTGGAGAACCTACAAGTCTGTAAATCAGAACTTTTAACCCATTTACAAATAGAATTTCCAATCTGAAATCCAGATACCCTGGACCTGTTTGGAGAACATTTTCCACATTACCTCAACAGGCTATAAATGATAAAATCCAGATAGCCTGGACCTGTTCTGAGATGATTTTCCACATTACCTCAATAGGCTACAAATGATATATGATCAAACAACAGTTTAAGAATTTACTTCTAATAAGGCTGCACACCTGAACAAACCCTACACACACTTCACATCTTAAATTTTGCTCACTGAGAGATTAAACCTAAAATACATTCAAATTCTACATTTACTCAGCAATATCAATACAAAGTAACACCATATATTGAAGGTAACTATAAACTTATATATACACATTTCTACAGGGAGACCTATAATTGCTTCTCATAACAAAATACATCAAAATGTGTAATTTAATTTCTTTGGAAAATGGATGAGATTATCAATATGCCACTGCTCTCCAGATTCCAACCCCTCCATTTAGTTACCTGTTCTACTAAACAGAAAGATTATTAAGAATGGATCTAAATCCTTTCCAAAGGTATTGGACATAAACTGCAGAAAGTATCACAGTTGTAAGTTTAGTTCTTCCTCTAGTTTTACAACTACTAATTTTGCACTGGTAACTTTTGACTGTACTTTTCCCAAATCCTGGAGGGAAAACACACAGAGCTGGTTGTTACCTCCATCACCCTCCCCTCTTTTTTTAACAGATAAAGAGAAAAGGCTCTTGGAACAGGCAGGACAAAGTGATACCCAACACTCACCTGAGGACACATCCTCTTTTTTCCTGATCATGTGATCCTTAGTAAACTTTACTCGCTGGTGAGCCTCGATGCAGGTCTTACACAGCCACTCCCCACACTCCACACAGAAACCCACAGCACTGGCATTGTCCTCACAGCTGGTACACACCTGTGGGGAAGAGAAACCAGAATCACCCTGGGGAGCCCCACAGAGCAGAAAGGGGTGGGGAAAAGAAACCAGAATTGTTCTGTGGAGAGATGACAGCCCCAGAGAGCAGAGGAGGGGTGGGGAAAAGGCACCAGAATTGTTCTGGGGAGAGATGACAGCCCCACAGAGCAGAGGAGGGTTGGGGAAAAGCATCAGAATTGTCCTGGGGAGCACTGGCAGGACCAGAGAGCAGAGGAGGGGTGGGGAAAAGGCACCAGAATTGTTCTGGGGGGAGATGACAGACCAAGAGAGCAGAGGAGGAGTGGGGAAAAGGCACTAGCATAGTCCTAAGGAGAACTGGCAGCCCCAGAAATCAGAGCAGGGCTGGGGAAAAGGCACCAGAATCATCCTGAGGAGCACTGGCAGGCCCAAAAATCAGAAGAGGGGTGGGAAAAAAGCACCAGAATCATCCTGAGGAGCACTAGCAGGCCAAAAAAATCAGAAGAGGAGTGGGAAAAAACACCAGAATCATCCTGAGGAGCATTGGCAGCCCCAGAGAGCAGAAAGGGGTGGGGAAAAGGCACCAGAATTGTCCTGGGGAGCACTGACAGGCCCAGAGAGCAGAGAAGGCGGAGGGGAAAAGCGNAGAAAGGGCTGGGGGGAAAAGGCAGAGGAGGGGTGGGGAAAAGGCACCAGCATTGTCCTGGGGAGCACTGACAGGCCCAGAGAGCAGAGGAGGGGTGGGGAAAAAGCATCAGAATCATCCTGAGGAGCACTGACAGGCCCAGAGAGCAGAAAGGGCTGGGGGGAAAAGGCAGAGGAGGGGTGGGGAAAAGGCACCAGCATTGTCCTGGGGAGCACTGAAAGGCCCAGAGAGCAGAAAGGGTTGGGGAAAAGCACCAGCATTGTCCTGGGGAGCACTGGCAGGCCCAGAGAGCAGAGGAGGGGTGGGGAAAAAGCATCAGAATCATCCTGAGGAGCACTGGCAGGCCCAGAGAGCAGAGGCAGGATGGAGAGGGGCAGGCAGGATGGTCCCTACCTGCTCTGACTTCTCGTCGGAGCTGCTGGGGCTCTCCGAGGTGTCCTTCACGAAGTAGTTGTCCACCAGGTCGATCTGCCGGCACTCCTGGCGGCAGATGGGGCACCGGATCACCCCCACTGCAAAACACAGCACCCCACAGGCTCTCAGGACAGCAAACCTCCCAGAGCAACGTGCCCAGAAGCACCAAACACAAAGCACACTCCTCCTCTCACCTGGGTGAAGGATTCCACGTTGACATTGTCATTGAAAATCAGTCATTACAGGTGTAGAACAGGTTTCACCCCAAAATACACTCCCTCAACTAAGCCCAAAAAACCCCCACAGACCTCTACAGAAAAGGATCCCCCCACCTAGTTGGGGATTTCCCTAATTTCCACATCATACTCAGTTTTTCCTACTTATTTCTTCCCAAAAAAATACTATCTTTTTAGCAAAGTAATTTGTTGTCCCTAAACAAATATTTAATTTTTTCCCTTATTGATTTTAGATAACAAAACTCAAGACACTTGGTTTTTTTAGATTATTTGTTAGAACAGTCCAGCCTGTCTCAAGACAAGCATTAAGAGGGCTGTGCCCAGATAGCTGGGGTGACTTCAGAGATGTTCCTGAAAATGCCACAGTGTGTCTCAGTGTTCTCCCAGGTAGCCCAGGAAGATTTCTAATATAATCTATTTCCATGAGGTCAGGGAGGCAGATGAAGCAATAAAACACCAGCACCCTGCTTTGTTATCCTTTGTAATCACTAAATTAGTTTTAAATCCTCAGCAGAGCTGCAAAGGAGTTACTACATGAACCAAACTGACATTTAAAGATGTCTATGAACAGCCCCCATAAAGGTTTGAAAACCTATTTATAACTTAGGTAGTGGCTCATACTTCACAGAAGTGTCATTGGATCTTAAATCAAATTTCTATACAATTTATTGAGAATATAATCTTCAAGAAGCTTTCCAAGCCATTGGGTATTTTTTTTTACACTAAAACAACTTTGAGAAGTGTAATTAAATGATGCTCAGCTCCTTTGTGGATATTCAATTAGGACAGTAGGACTTATTTCAGGGAGATTAATTACATTAGTAGTGGAGTAGCATTAATTTTTTCAAGTGCTAAAATTAATGATGGCTTCAGAACACAGGAGATTCACTGCAGAGCAGCAATAATCCCACTAAAAATTCCCTGTCTCACCAAACCTAACACATCTCAAAAACAGGATATGGATAATAACCAGTACTGCAGCAGCTACACATACAAGAGCTTTCACACACAGTGAAACCTTCCCCATATGCAGAACTTTGAGATTCTCTTACAACTGAGAGACAAAATTCTTTAGGGAATACCAGCTGAAAGCCATCCAGCAGCTGATATGTAAGATAGACTTACAGAACAAAAATTTCAGATATTTACCATTAAAACTACTCCATCCAAACCAAACCAAACCTAAACTTGATGTTTAGTGCTGCCTTGGGTCAAACACACAAAATATTTCAGGAAAACAACAAAACAGAAGAAGCTCAAGATCTGTAATCTCTAGACATCAGAAAAGTTAAATTCTACAGACGAAAACCCCTTCCTGTAAGGCAACTTTTGGGTTGGTTTTAAAGTAGCCAAAGCAATGAAAGCTTGAATAAAATCAAGCCTTTTGATCCAAGTGAGAGCCCACAGGCTGGATTCTGGCCATGGTTAACACCCAATTTTTGCACCTCCTCTTTCAAATAAAACCTGCACACAAAGTGCCCCCAGTGTTCTGCACACACCTCAAGAGATCAAAACTCAAATTCAAGGCTTTTCCATTCTCACTGAGCACATTACACTCCTTTTTCACATCTCAACACCCTTAATTTCCAACAGTAGCTTTCCAATAATAGATGAGCCACTAAACATCTCATATCCTGGTCTTTTAATCTAATAAAAACCAAATTACTGAAGCACCATTTGTACTAGAAACCGAATGTACTGAAAAGATACAGATGTGGCTAATTTTGTAAGGCAGGAGGGAAAAGTAGAGAAAATCACACTGAAATAGCATTTACATAGAAAAAAGATTCTTGGCTGTCAAAACTTGAGATGATTTGTGAGCTAACAAAGTTTATTGCAAAAAGTTTAGTGAGAATGTATTTTAGGACAAACTAAGACTCAAATGTTTATATAACCTCTGTGAAATATAAGTTTTCACTGTCAGTTTCAATTAAAAGAAATCTTATATAATAAAAGTAAATACAGAAGTATTATCCTATTACTACTCCAGCAGAATTTACTACGTTGTTTTTCTGCATCAAACAAATCAAACACATTAGTCTTGGTACAAACACTTCCACTGTAACTCTGCTTTCCAAAAGCATTAGCACATAGTAAAAACTACTGTTTAAAGATCAATTTTATTTATCAAATCACAGTTGAATTAGAATAAGACACATTCATACAAATTCTGAAGGTCAGACTGGTTTATGATCTCCCTCAAGCCTAATTATTACCATCAAGATTTCCTATGTCCTCAGAGATGGCTTCATATTATTTTTGAGCTGTAAATTGTTGCTGCAGAGTCAAGAGCAGCACTGAAACAAAGAGCTGAGAAAAGGGAAGTTTCTTTCAGGAAGTTCTGACCACACCACGTGAAACCCTGCACAGGGGCTGAAACACTTTGTGTAGCAGTTCCTTTGTGCCTTACAGAACACTGTCACCAAACCCCTGCCCTCAGCACTAACTACAGGAACACAGTTCTGCTTCAGGTCCTGAAAAAACAACAATCCAGCACCCTACAAACTTCACCAGCCACCCACAGGTGCTCCTGTGTATATCAGTACTTGCATGAAGAAATTCAGGGAGAATCATCCTTTGGACCTAAAAGGCCACAGGAATTTATGAACTGTTTTACAAGAGCTGCAGATAACAGGAGTGGGCTTCCAAGCTTCTTTAGTTGTACTTTAGAGGACCCCCACTGCCCGTTTTTCCACTTCTTTCTACCCCACACCTCAAGTGTGTAAGACCTGTAACAACCATGAGCAAAAACACTCATTACTCCTCTTCCACAACTCTGCACCACATTTCCCCTTCCCCTATCTCCTATTCCCAATTAACGATGCAGTTCAGATCAGATTCTGCTTTTGGTCCCACATTTCCAATCACACACATTCCCTGTCCCCCACCTGCTGCTACACACAGCACTCTGCCCAAATGGAGTTTTGGTTTTCCTTTCACCCTGCCTAAGGCTGACTGAAGGGAGAAGCAGTAATAGCTTCCTATCCAGTTGGTTTTGGTTTTTTTTCCAGTTTTCCTATCTGAAAATTTGGATTGCGAGTCTCCAATGGGGCAGGCAGGAAAAGCCTGCTTGGCACTGCCAACCCTGCTCAAAGGGAGATGGGTTTCATCTTCTCACCTGAGCCATTCCTCCCTGCCAGAACCTGTGATTCAGGGAGGAAAGAGGTTCCCAGAGTCTCCTGACAGAGAGACTGACAGAGCCTTTCAGGAGCTGAGGAGCAGCACAAAGCACTGACAGAAACACAGGAATGTGCTCAGGGATGGATCTGTAGGAGCCACAGGAACCTGCCAGGTTCCAGGAGCAGATAGAGCAGAGCCCACCCTGCTGTAAATGGGAATTCTGGCACATCCCAGGAATGCTCCCTGTCCTGGGAAGGGCTGCTCCTGCCCCAGTGGGAGCCCAAGACCAAGGGTGAAACCAAGGACACAACAAGAACCTTCCTGGAGGCTCCAGGACCTGCCCTTCTCACCAAAGGAGCCCAGGAACACCCCAGGAGAAGGTCCTGTCCCAGCAGGGAGATGCCAGCACACAGATTTCACTGTCAGTTACATAACTGCAGGCACATCTCCTTACATTGCAAATTAGATCTCCTGATTTGTCAAAGACTTTAAGAACACTAATGAGAGCAGCATCTCTGTAATCCTTTTAACTGCTTATGGTGTAGATAAAGCACACTGAGCTAGACCACAGACATCAAAGCATGTCAGAAAGCACCAAACTGAAGTAAACTCAGGAGGAAAGTTGATTTTGCTTTCCTAAAAACAGAAAGGCTGCTAAAAACCCTGCCTCATAATCCAGCAGCAAATCACTATGGAACACTGCAAAAACCTTCAGATTTCAAGTGGAAGCTGCTTTTAATCTACCACTCCCAACTCACACCTAAAGTTGCAACACAAGTATTTTTCTTAATTGTAACTCAGAATTCTGTGAACACCTTTTATATATTTAAGTTAAACACTTCCCAAGGGTAACTATATTCCTCTAAATGCATCTCAAAACAGGTAATTTTTTCAACAGGTTTCATCTTGAATTAGTTTCAATAAGACAAGTATTAAAAACTTGCTTAGAATTGCTTTCTCCAGGCTGACATACCAATACCAACGATACTAAAATACTGCCAAATTTCAAGGATGCTTGAGATCTACAAGAAAGGAAGGGGAAAGGTTGACTTCTCTGTATTTCCAGTCTTGTAGAATCAAAACAGAGACACTCATGTCAACTCTTTGGCTACTGTCCCCCCCAGCTTGATATTCAGAAATCAGTGTGTGTTCAACTCATACCCATTGATTTAGCACCAGGAAAAAACCTGGAATTTTCTGAATCTTCTTTGCTCCCTACCCACCCTTCTGGGCATTTCCTTCTGGAATTCCCTCAGATGTTTGAGAGACCAGCTCTACAACAACAAGGCTTCCTGAGCCAGTAAGAATTGTCACTGCTAAAAATGAAGGGATGGGACTGTTTTTGGGCTGAAACGATGTATTGTTCAGACGAACATCAGTCTCAGAGGCTGTGAGATTTCAGAGGAGCAAGCACTCAGCCATAGCTCAGAGTAGTCACAAAGGCAATACAGAACTTTTTAACCCAATGGACAGTTGCCACAGGGTTTATTTTGCATTTTTAACCTATCTAATTTTTACTTAGATAAAAATTATCTAAGTAAAAGATAATTTTTTATCTTTTACTGCACTGAGGACACTTTTGCTGCACTGATGACACTTTTGTCCAATAAGCTTCTGTCTCACATGCACAGATATGCTTCCATTATAACTTCTAAACCCTTGGCTTATTCTATACAACTACACCCCTACATTATAACCCTTCACCATCTTATCAATACAGTTTCTCACTTACATAAGGCATATTCTTACTTACAACTATAGAAACATAAGTTTATGATTTTTCTGCTAAATGTCTGTTTATTGTATTTTTACATCAATTTAAGCTTCTTCCAAGGCTGCAGATCAAACCCTTGAGCGTCTGTGGAAATTTCTGGTTTTTTGATTCCCACAGGACAGTGCCAGCAGGAACACAGGGATTTTGCTCCCCAGGGTCCAAGGAGGATGGTCCAGCACTGCTCATCCCAGCAGGCACCCCACACCTGGACCAGGCTGCAGGAACCTCCTGTCACTGCTGTCACCAGACCGGCTCTGTGCCAGGGGTGGGGCCGGGCACACCTGGCCCTGCCACCCCACGTGATGCCCCACTCCAGCCACGTTTGTGCCAAAGAATGGCTTCAAATTCTGCTGATACATGGGAGACAGCAATGAGCACAAGCCTAAAGCTATCACATCATCCCCTGACAATCAACCTCCCAAAACCCAATTTCTGTCCAGCAAGCAGCACATTTGAGACAGGTGGCTCCACACACAGCCTTGGGTTGGGGGCAGTACCACGCTGATTCTCCCCACAGAAGTACTGAGTGACTGGAAGATATAATTAAGGTCCTCTCAGATGTTTACACTGCTACAACTGATGCCTCAGGTTTTAGCTTTTATATTTTTCAGATTCTGTGCTGCTTTAGTGTGTAGTTCTGAGCTTCATATTAGGGGATGGTGAGCTCTCTTCACAGAAGGGAGACAAAGCAATTCCTTCTCTAGCTGGGGACCAAGGACAACCACCCAAATTTCAGGCTAAGAGCATAAAAAACGTGGACTGAAGAGAGAAAAACAAGAAGGATGGGACTTCATGGGCTGAAGCTGTAATTGGACAATGAACTCCAAGATGCAAATGGAGCAGAACTTATAAAAGTGAGAGACCCTGTGACCTGCTGTCCATTTTGTGACCATTTTGGTTCACCCTGGGTGTAGCCTTGGCTGGGCTCTTGTGCTGCCCAAGGTGCATCCATTGAGATCTTCTAATAAATCCCTACTTCATTCCTTAACTCTATCTGGTCTCTGTTCTAGCTCAGCCTTCTCAAGGCATGATGACAACGAGAGTTCCCAGTTCAGGAAACATTTGCAAGCACTTGTGCAATCCAGTAACTCCAGCTTCCGTTCTGGGCTCGGGCTTGGCAGGGAATCAGCCCTCTCAGGAATGAATCTCTGCCAGGTCCCATTGATTGGGTGACAACTCCAATAGTAGTTACTCCATGTGCAGAATATTTATTTCTCTTAGCCTTGCAAGGGTCCAAGCATGTTTCTGCACAGCTATACATCAAAACCACGCTCTAATTTCAGTGATCAGACCTTGAAACAAACCCTCACAGGTCAAGGGAGTGAGTGATACAATCAGATTGAAATCTGTCAGAGTAAAAATACATTTTAAAAAATTACCTGCTTTCAAGGTCCACTCCTAACTCAGTTTTTTGTTATTTGAACAATCCTTGACTATATTGCAATTATCACACACTGAACTGAATACATTATATCTAATAACAAAAAAAAAAAAAAATTTACAGCTGCCACAGATATTAATTCTTATAAAAATAACACATGCCTTAATGTTCTCTGATGGAAATATTTTACAATACACTATTAATTTAGAATGAAATTTAAGTTTCACAGCAAGATTTTTCATAAGTCCAGAATATGAACTGAACATTTTCCAGACTCATGCTGGGCTCCAGCATATATTAATGAGCCTCACTTATGAACACAGGAGAAAAGTAAAGAATCAAGAAAGTTCAGGTGATGTCTACTCACATCCAGTTTAATAAAACTTAAGATGCTGCATTTACACAGCTTAAAGAGCCTCATTTGATGCAGGAATTTTCATTCTTCTAGACTGAAAATACAGTAACTACCACCAAACTCAGTGTAAGGGACATGTCACATCCTCATACACATCAGACCTTTCACGTCCTCCTCTCACAGCAGATTAAAAAAGCAAAAAACTTTATGTGTGATTAATACTACACAGCCACAGTGGGTACAGGAGTTGAATTCAGCATATCAAACCAATTTCTGGTACCACACATCACAGCTCTGGATAGTAAATGTGTTGTTCCTCAGTTTACAAACATAACCAACTGCAGAGGTTTTTCATCCTAATCGTAATTGTGACATTCCCAAGGAGCTGGGAGAGCCCCATGCTCTCTCTACTGAGATAATCTTCTTTAGAGAGATTGTAAATATCTCATCCAGGCAGTGAAACCACAAAACAACCTCACTTCCAGGAGCAGGAGCAGCAGTGGGTGCAAGAAAAGTTGTTTTACAGTATCTGTTACAGTCTGAAATCTCTAACTTGTAAATCAGCTTTTTTTTTTTCAGACTATTGTGATAAAAATGCAGGCATTTCCTTGTAACCTACTCAACCTGAAAGGAGGAGCCCAGTTGGACAGCTGAAACACCACTACAAAATCATCTCTCCACCAAGTAAAATGCACATTCCTGTAACCAATTTAGAAATTAAACTGAATATGAGATGCTACTTTTCATGTTAAACAAATGCATGTGTTTTAAATATATGAAACAAGAATCTTCTATTTTTTCCCTACATAAATGTAGTCAACAGCAAAATAAACCATTTTCACCAGCAAAATAGGTATGACCCACCAAGAACTTATTTTTAATACAGCAAACCACAACTTAAGATAATTCTTTTAAGCTTTAGTCAGGGATTCTCTAACTTTTAGGAATTGAGATGATTCTTCTGCCTTCTTTAGCAGTGGCTCAGAAGGGAGTGGGAGCCTGGCAGGAGCAGAGATGCTGATCCACACCCAACACCACTCGCTCCAGGAGGGCAGAGGAGGTGCTGTCACTCAAAGAACTGCTCTGGAGCACCAACCTTACATTCCATTTCCACAGTTTTTACCCAATAAATACACATATCTACTATTTTAAGTCCTGTCAGCTCTCACTGAGCAAACTCTCAAACTAATTAAGAAAGCAACCAGGAAAATATCACTTGTACTTTTCTGGTTTATGTGAAAAGATGCAGAAAGATCTCAGGGACACAATCCAGCAGTGAGAGCCTGCAGCCAAGTGTAACCTGCCTCAGGTACAGCTACAGGTACCACTTCTCTTTAATTCTTCCTTCATGAAAAAGCACCTGCTCGTCTTGAAGGAGACTTGAGAATCAGCAGAAGTGGAAGTAACACTTCACACTTTGTGACTGCCAGAACAGGGAAGGAACCTGGGTGACTAAGCACTGTGGTGCCTCTCAGGAGGCTCAGAATGTCCATTTTCTATCTGATCTGCTGGAAACCATCTCCTGTGCCACTCAACTGATTCCACTCTCAAGATGCAGAGAGCTGCCCACAAAAATGCCTCTGCTGGTCCATGGCCTCAGCTGAGGACGAGCCAATCCTAACATTTCAGGGTGTACTTTTAATCCCAACTGGAAAGTACCAAATATAAAAGAAACAAACTTCTCCTTAAAAGTCCTCGAGAAGATTCCCTCTAGAAATTGGAAATATTTGACTCTAGCCAAATTTTGGCCCAAGAGCATTTCCTAATTTCCTAAGGAAACAGATATTAAACCTAAATACCCGGGGAACAAGAGACATCAGGATATAGCTGCCAGTTCCTGTGCTCGTGCAGGCTGAGGTGGCACCACAGCTGGATCACAGCTGGATCCACAGCCCTACAGGACACTCCCACAATCCCACAGCAGAGCAGATCACCCAGTCCAACCCCCTGCCAAGGCAGGGTCACCTGGAGCAGGTGACACAGGAATGTGTCCAGGTGGGTTTGGATTGTGTCCAGAGAGGGAGACTCCACCCCTTCCCTGCGCAGCTGCTCCAGGGCTCTGCCACCCTCCACAGAAAGAATTTCTTTCTCATTCAGGTGGAACTCCTTGTGTTATAATTTAGGGCCACTGCTCCTTGTCCTGCCCTGGGCACCACTGAAAAGAGCCTGACACCATGCTCTGACCCAGCCTGGAAATACTCCTACAGATTGATGGGATCCCCTCTGAGTCTTCAGATTGATGGGATCCCCTCAGAGTCTTCCCTTCTCCAGACTAACCAGGCTCAGCCCCGCAGTCTCTCCTCACATGAAAGATGCTGCTGCACCTTCCTCACATCACCTAAAACTTTTTATTGTAATAGTCCAAACATGAACTCTTTCTACACCAAAGCACACCAACAAGCATTCTTAAAATGTGTACAACAAGAAGTGATATTCCAGTTTGTACACAGTGCTTCCCACTCCTGTGGGGAAGACACCTCCTACAGACACAGCAGGGCTTAAGATAATCCTGCTAATTGCTAATAAAAGAAACCCTGCTTCCCAAGTTCTGTGTATGTCACTGGCATATCACCACCCTGGGAGGGTGGGTAGGCCCTGGCACAGGGTGCCCAGAGCAGCTGGGGCTGCCCCTGGATCCCTGGAAGTGTTCCAGGCCAGGCTGGATGAGGCTTGGAGCATCCTGGGACAGCAGAAAGTGTCCCTGCCCATGGCAGGGGTGGGACTGGATGGGCTTTGAAATCCCCTCCAAACTAAATCACTCTGCCACTCTGTGATATAGCACAAAATGTAGAATCTGGAATTTAAAAACATGGATCACAAGACCATCAGAGTGCTTTACTGAGTGCATTGGCAAACTGCATTTAATACATCATCTTTTTAAGACCAATGAACTTTCTAAGATAACATCCTAGAACAGTCTGGATGAAAAAATCTCTACCACGCCAAGTTAATTCCTTCACTGGGGAACACAGGAAGGGCTTGAGTGCAAAGATGTCACCAAACAAGGTCTCCCTGACCATAGAGCCCATTTAGGACCTGCAAAACCACTTACCAGGGCCCTACTTTGCTCTGTACACCACAGCCCGTGAGTCACCCCATCTAAAGCTCCAGGAGCTTTTCAATTCCATCCCTGAACATATATTAGAAAAGAAAAATCAAACCCAAGCTGTGGTTCTGCTAAGAACAGGGGGAAGGAGCAGAGTACTCCTGTTCCCTGGTACAAGTTCTGTAGAGGCAGAGCTGACAAACAGCACTGCAAGGTTTTATCTCAGCGCACAGCAAAGCAGGGGCAGTGCTCACTGCGTTCCCACCTGGGCAGGTAATACTGCAACAACAGTGAGTCTCAATTTAACCAGACGCTAGTTAAATTAACTAACTAGTTTTACCCCAGCGCTGCAGAACCCAGCAGCTGCCCACCCCCTTCGTGACTCGCCTCCGCTGTGTCACCTGAGAGCCAAAACCAAACAGACAGAAGGAGAGAATGACAGAATATTTGGGGTTGGAAAGGGCTTTTAAAGGTCATTAGTCCAACCCCCCCGTCACGAGCAGAGACATCTTACATTCTAGCAGGTTGTTCAGAGCCTGGTCCAGCCTGACACCGAATGTTTCCACCACCTCCCTGAGCAATTTGTTCCGACGTTTTAACACCCTCATGGTAAACATTTCTTTCTTACACTTAATCTAAACCGATCCTGCTCTAGCTTAGAACCATTATCCCCAGTCCTATCGCAACAGGTGCCGCTAAAAACTCTGTCCCCATTTGAATTACAGACTCTCTTTAGGCACCGAAAGGAGCTTTAGAGTCTCCCTGGAGCTTCTCCGGGCTGAAGGATCCCAATCCCCGCAGCCTTCCCCAAGAGCAGAGCTGCTCCTCCCCTCCGACCAACTCTGCCCGCTCCAACAGGTCCGTGTCCCTCCTTCCCGGGACGGAACCCCCGGCCGCGATCCGCGCTCCCGATCCCTACAGCTCCCGATCCCCACAGCTC
>VZRH01007249.1:0-32493 GCA_013397555.1 Urocynchramus pylzowi | reverse complement strand
GAATAGGGAACAGGGCACCGGGCTGGGGAATAACGCACCGGGAATAGCACACCGGGCTGGGGAATAACGCGCTGAGCTGGGAAATACCCCGCCGGGAGGGGGAATACCGCACCGGGAACAGCGTACCGGGCTGGGGAATAACGCTCTGGGCTGGGGAATACCGCACCGGGAGGGGGAATACCGCACCGGGGTGGGGAATAACCGTTCCGGACGGGCAATGACACACACAGGAAATAACCCACGGGGGAGGGGAATAACCCACCGGGACGGGGAATAACGCATGAAGGCGGGGAATATCCATGGGGATGGGGAATAACCCACCGGGACGGGGAATAACGCATGAAGGCGGGGAATATCCATCGGGATGGGGAATACCCATTGGCATGGGGTATAACGGCCCANCGGGAGGGGGAATACCGCACCGGGAACAGCGTACCGGGCTGGGGAATAACGCTCTGGGCTGGGGAATACCGCACCGGGAGGGGGAATACCGCACCGGGGTGGGGAATAACCGTTCCGGACGGGCAATGACACACACAGGAAATAACCCACGGGGGAGGGGAATAACCCACCGGGACGGGGAATAACGCATGAAGGCGGGGAATATCCGTGGGGATGGGGAATAACCCACCGGGACGGGGAATAACGCATGAAGGCGGGGAATATCCATGGGGATGGGGAATAACCCACCGGGACGGGGAATAACGCATGAAGGCGGGGAATATCCATGGGGATGGGGAATAACCCACCGGGATGGGGAATAACGCATGAAGGCGGGGAATATCCATCGGGATGGGGAATACCCATTGGCATGGGGTATAACGGCCCAGGAAGGGGAATAACCCATCGAGATGGGGAATACCCCTTGGCACGGGGAATAACGCACTGGCCTGGGGAATAATCCATCGGGCTGGGGAATAACACATCAGGATCAGGAATAATGCACCGGGATAGGGAATAACCCATTGGGGTTGGGAACAAAGCACCAGGATGAGGAACACCCATGGGAAAGGGGTATAGGGCAGCAGGATGGGGAATAATGCACTGGGATGGGGATAATGGAGCAGGATGGAGAACAGGGCACCAGGACAGAAAAGCAGACCTGGATTGGGAATATCACAGTGGGATGGTGAACAAAGCAGAGGGATGGGGAATGGCACACGAATAGGGAAAAGGAATGGGGAAAAGGGCACCAGGACATGGAGCAGTGCATTGGGATGGGAGTCACAGCATGGCGCCAGGGAACAGGGCAGGGGGAGCAGGAAGATCAGGAATAATGCCCTGGGATGAGGAACAGTGCAGGAGGTGGCATGTGGCAGCAGCTCTCTGCCCACAGAGAGCAGCACACAACTTTCCCAGGCCTTTCTGGGGAAGGCTGTGAGAAGATCAGAGAAAAGAACGAGAAACAATTCCTATCTTCACTTGCTGCACCTGTTGTTGTGAACATGTGGAATATGGTATGGAGATTCATTTACCAAAGGGTGGTTTCTTAATTAACCAATGGTGATGGTGTTTGGACTGGAGGACCAATTAGGCCAACCTGTATTGCAACTGTCTATAAAAGCAATGGGTTTCTTAATAATGATATAATATGATAAAGAGATTGATCAGCCTTCTTTGAATCATGGAGTCAATGCTAATTATTACCCAGCTGGGGCCTGCTGCAGTGACAGTGGCACTGGAGTCCCCTCTCTGGGCACTGCATGGCCCCAGAGCTGCAGAGAGACTTCCCCAGCCCAAATTCCAGCTTCCCCCCACTTCCCCTGCCTCCTCCACAGCTCTGGGCTTTGGACATGAAGCAGAAACCAGAGAAATAGCAAAACAAGATTTATTAAAGGCATAGGGAAAACACAACAACACGAGCTCCTGCTTTAAGTATATAAAAAGTGAAACAATTCACAGTACATTTAGTGGTGCCTGTGATACATTTAAACAGGATGTTTTGAGTCCACCCTACCTCTTCCTAGAATTTAAAATAAGGAAAAGAAATGATGGAAATATCCTTTTACCACCTCACACAACTGCAACTAGAAGTGTCTACAGACACAGCATCTCCAAAGTGTCTAGTTTGTAGTTTTTCACACATGCAGCACTAAGACAAGTCAGGATTAATTCACTGAAAGTCTTGCTGGATATTCTCCTTGTTTGCTTCCCCATGCTGCTGCTTGATTTGTGAAATTTCATTTTCCAGCTGCACAATAGTTCGTTCAATCTCGTAATTTTTACTGACAAGAGAGACCCACCTGGAAGGGAAAAGAAATAAAAAGAGCCTTTAGGTGTTATGTAACACTCCTCTGGTTAAAAATCACAGACAACCATTGCTCCAAAGCAAGCAGAAACACTAAATAAAGCAGTATTTTTCTTAACACATGATAATCCTTAGTTGATTAATCAATGGTCGTTGGAACAACCAAAGTGACAATGAGTAATTTTTAACCCTGTTAAACCTGAAAACACAAAAAATTTAATGACTAGACTCATCCACCAACTGCCACTATTGAGATAAAGAAGAATTTAAGACAATTTAGGAAATTTGAAGCAGCTAATAAATGTACCCACTTCCCACCTGTTGATTCACTCCACCTCAGTAAACATAATATGGAACCAAACTACAAATACTTTATAACACTTCCTGCAAAGCAACAGTATCCTGGAGCAGCACCAAAGGATCACTGAATTTCAAGTGGAAGAAGAATTTCAAGTAAATTTCAAGCAATGGAGAAAGCTGTGGAAGGGTTAACAGAGAAATGTCAATACTCACGTGGATTCCATCTCTCTCAGCTTAGCCCCAGCTGTGAGCTGCATGTTCTTCCTCTGCCAGTTCAGGTCTTGAATGTTTTTCCTGGGGAGAAAAAGATGTACTTTTATTTCCTCATTTCTTTGGCATCTGCAGTACCTGTTGCTAATTTCCAAGTACACTCAATCCCTAGAAGTACTGCCAGAAAATATTTGTGTAGCCAGGACTGTAATGACAACATCCAGATGGACAAATCTCAGTACAGGGCTCACAGAGAACCCTGAGATAAATAAAATGCCAAACCCAACATCAGGGAAGATGTCCTTGCAGAGACAACTGCACATTAAATCATCAGTAGTGAAATGAAAGCATTGCTACTTTTCAGGGAGGATTCCACAAATCCAGAGCAGAGGTTCAAACAAACCAAACACAGAATTTTGAGTAGAAAAGGCATGATGAATGTAACAGCCTGGGGAAGGCAGGGTCACATTTCTTAATTATTGTTTTTACTGGGTCTTTTTCCCTGTGACCATGGCAGCAGCCAGCATATACATCTTCCTTTGTATAGCCTGGGGGGAGAGAAAGGTTCACTTCCAATTTCAGTACAAAAATATGAATAAGAATGACCCACCTCAACTTCTGAAGCTCCTTCTGGGCTTGTTCTATCATATGAACCAGGTGCCTGATGACAGAATGCAAGCAAAGCATCAAAAACACACAAGTTAAATCAGCCCCATTTCACCTGACTTTAACTTCTCAGAGTTAAGGATTCAACAATCCCCTGCAGCACCTTGTCCCAGCCAGCAGATCCTTTACCTGCTTCCCTTCTCCTGAGCTCAGGACCCCTCTGCCTTCTCTCTGAGCTCAGGAACCCCCTGCCTTCTCTCTGAGCTAAATTAGGCATTCCTTTGGCCTACTCTTTTATCTAAGGCTCAGCCAACCCTTCTCAAAAGTGGACATTAACATTCTCTGTCTAAATTAGCCCCAGTGCTTCCTGCAGCCACACTCTACAACCTTTTCTTGGCTTTTTCAGCAGCTTTATTACGGCTCCAGGCTAAGCCCAGGACCTGTAGTAACTCATCTTCATTTCCACTACTGAGTTATTCTTTCACAGGCTATCACTAGCCTTAATTAACACCCACTATCATCAAGAATAACCCACAACATTCAAGACTGGGATGTATTAAAACACATGCTGTTTCTTGGCCACAGAGACAGCTTTGAAATCAGCCTCCTCTTTCACTCACAGCAGTTCATTTATTCCAGGCTACATTCTTAAGATCCCCACTGGATTTACACCCAATAAACACAGAGAAATTCAACACAGAACTTGGTGTCCAGCAGAGCAGCTGAGGCCTTACTCGTTGTACACCTTCCAGGCGTTGCAGCCGTGCTGGGACATGAGCTCCAGGTTCTTGATGCGCACGGCCTGGTGCTCCAGTGTGCCATGGAATTGTTCACACGCTCCTGCCACGCCGTGATGTCGTTCTTCTGCCCGGAGGAGGGGGCGGGCAGCTCGTACCTGCAAAGGGCACGGCTCACCCGGGGCACCGGGCACGGCTCCCTGGGAACCGGGCACAGCTTACCCGGGGCACCGGGCACGGCTCACCCGGGGCACCAAGCTCAGCTTGCCCGGGGCAACAAGCACAGCTCGCCCGGGGCACCGGGCACGGCTCACCGGGANCACCCGGGGCACAGCTCGCCCGGGGCACCGGGCACAGCTCGCCCGGGGCAGGCACTGTCCCGCCAGCCCCACTCACCTCTTCATACTGAGCAGCTCCAGGGGCTGCCGGGCCGCCAGCCGCTCGAACTCGTTCCGCATGATCTCGGTCTGCGGGGCAGGCAGCGGTGAGGGACGGGGAGAGAACGGGACGCGACACAAGCGGAGTATGATGGGGAGAACGGGGANTGCGATTCCGACCCTGGCCCTGCCCGGTCCCGCCGCTCCCGGAGCGACTCGAGCTCTGGCCCCGCCCCTCCCGGTGCGATTCCGACCCTGGCCCTGCCCGGTCCCGCCGCTCCCGGAGCGACTCGAGCTCTGGCCCCGCCCCTCCCGGTGCGATTCCGACCCTGGCCCTGCCCGGTCCCGCCGCTCCCGGAGCGACTCGAGCTCTGGCCCCGCCCCTCCCGGTGCGATTCCGACCCTGGCCCTGCCCGGTCCCGCCGCTCCCGGAGCGACTCGAGCTCTGGCCCCGCCCCTCCCGGTGCGATTCCGACCCTGGCCCTGCCCGGTCCCGCCGCTCCCGGAGCGACTCGAGCTCTGGCCCCGCCCCTCCCGGTGCGATTCCGACCCTGGCCCTGCCCGGTCCCGCCGCTCCCGGAGCGACTCGAGCTCTGGCCCCGCCCCTCCCGGTGCGATTCCGACCCTGGCCCTGCCCGGTCCCGCCGCTCCCGGAGCGACTCGAGCTCTGGCCCCGCCCCTCCCGGTGCGATTCCGACCCTGGCCCTGCCCGGTTCCGCCGCTCCCGGAGCGACTCCAGCTCTGGCCCCGACCCTCCCGGCCCGGCCCCGCCCCTCCCCGCTGGGCCACGCCCCCTTAAGGAACGGAGACACGTGAAAGGTTGGATCGATGAGCTGTTATTGATCCATGGAACCGGTTATCGATCCATGGGCTGTTATTGGTCCATGGAACTCATTATCGGTCCATGGAACTGGTTATCGATCTATGAGCTGTTATCAGTCCATGGAACTGGTTATCGATCTATAAGCTCTTATCAGTCCATGGAACTGGTTATTGATCTATAAGCTGTTATCGGTCCATAGAACTGGTTATCGATCTATGAGCTATTATCGGTCCATGGAACTCGTTATTGATCCATGAGCTGTTATCGATCCATGGAACTGGTTATCAATCCATGAGCTGTTATCGGTCCATAGAACTGGTTATCGATCCATGAGCTGTTATCGGTCCATGGAAATCGTTATCGATCCAAGTGCCGGTTGTTCCCGCAGCCCACGCGGAGCCCCCGGCCCGGCCCGGCCCTCCCGGGGCACAGCTCAGCCCGGCCCGGGCGGGCTCCGCCATTCCCCTCCCGCCGCTGTCCCGCAGCAGCACCCGGTCACTTCTTCTGGAGGAATTTCATTTTACTGCCTGCAGAGAAAAACCAGCATTAGGAGCTTGAGGCGAGGGGGGGCAGGCCCTGCACAGGGTGCCCAGAGCAGCTGGGGCTGCCCCTGGATCCCTGGCAGTGCCCAAGGCCAGGCTGGACAGGGCTTGGAGCAGCCTGGGACAGTGGGAGGTGTCCCCGCCATGGGAGAACTGGTCCCTTGCCACCCATTGTGGGATTCTGTAAGCTGGAGACACTCCAGGACTCATCAGGCTGAGGAACTTAAGGTGGAAAGCCACACATGGGCACCTCTGCCAGCAGACACAACTTCTGTCCCCTGGGCATGTCCTCAGCCAGCACCAAAGTTAAGGAAGAAGCACTCAGAGCAGCAATGCCCACAAACTTTATCTAAAGATACAAAAGCTTAAAAAGAAAAATCTTATGCACTGTTCAGTGCCCCCTGAATCAGTAAATGTAAACAAGGGAACACTTTCCTTTACAAAGGAAATGTAAACAAAGGGAAACACTCTGCAGAAGGCAAAGAAGGAACCTTCCTCTCCTTTGTAACAAATTAATTATTCAATAGCTACAATTAATTAAAAACAAAATTTAACCATGACCAAAAGCGAGGGGTGTTCCTTTACCAAGACTGCGAAGGATTTTGTTCACTCCAGTTCTTTCTGTCTCTGGAATACGCTCCAAATACTCCAAGGCACGGACCTCAAAAAGGCCTAAAGAGAAAAAAAAATTAAAAATTAAAAATCACTCACCAAATGAGTTAGTCCATCTTTTAGCATGTGGCATCATGATTAACAAGGCCACTAAAGGAAATCCTGCATGAAGTGTTTGTAAGCTGCAGGATCAAGGAGAAAGAAGAGAGATGCAGAAATTCTTTGCCTTATAAACGAAATAATTTTGAGTAATTACAAGGGCATGGGGCTATTCCTTGTGACAGGATTCCAACAGCAGAGGCAGGTGGCATCATACTTCAAGAGGGAGTCTGTGGAGCAGACTTGAAACAAAAAGGTGATGCCAAAACAAGAAAGTGATGCCAAAACAAGAAACTGATGCCTCAGGTCTCAGCTTTTATATTTTCCAGATTCTGTGCTGCTTTAGTGTGTGGGTCTGGGCTTCATATTAGGGGATGGTGAGCTCTGCTCACAGAGCAGGGAGACAAAACAATTCCTTCTCTAGCTGGGGACCAAGGACAAATGATCCAAACCTCAGGCCCAAGAGCACAACCAACGTGGGCTGGAAAGAAAAAAACGAGGAGGATGGGACTGCAGAACCCAAAGCTGGAATTGGACAATTAACCCCAATATGTAAATGGACCAAAACTTATAAAAGTGAGAGACCCCGTGTTACTCCGTGAGCGGAACAAGATCTGCTCATCACTATGATGAGAATTGTAGCAGTAATTTAATGCTTTAGAATGGCTGCAAAAGATTTTAGCAAGTTTGTTTTTACCCCAACTGGCTTCAGCAATGGCATTGAAACAATTAGATCAGGTTAGATGTTGTTAGAACTCTAAACACAGTTCTGCTGCCTCTGAGGCCTAACTTTCACAACTTTCCCAAAACCCTCTAATTTTAAAGATTCCCACACCTGAGACCAGTTGTCCATTTTTGGGTTCACCTGGGTTGTAGCCCTGGCTGGGCTCTTGTGCTGCCCAAGGTGGATCCATTGAGGAGATCCTTTTAATAAATCCCTGCTTTATTCTTTAGCTCTTTATTTTAATAAATCCCTGCTTTATTCTTTAGCTTTATTCTTTAGCTGTCACTGCAGGCCCCAGCTGGGTAATAATTAGCATTGACTCCATGANCACATTCCACACGTGCACAACAACAGGTGCAGCAAGTGGAGGTAAGAATTGTTCCTCATTCTTTTCTCTGGGCTTTCTCACAGCTTCCCAGGTAAATCCTGGGAGAGAGCTGTCTCTCTCTGTTCAGAGGATATGTGATTACCACATCTAGCCTCTGTTCTAGCTCAGCCTTGTCCTGGATTCTAAGGCAATGTGTACTCTATTTGCCATCTGTCAGAGGTAGGGCAGTTATCTTCTGTTCATTGGGCAGTTTTCTTTATCTCTTCCACAAACCAATCCTCCCTCCAGGGAGACATCTGCTGTTAATGGGCTATTGAATGTCACTGCAGGACTGGTAAAAATCACGGCATTCCATCGTGGGATGCTCTGCCCAGAGGGAGGAACCAAGCATTTCTAACTGGATATAATCAGAGACTTCAAGACAGCAGCCCAGTTTTCTTCCCCTGGGTCCCTAAGGAAACAGCTGCTTTTCCAGTGGATCTGCAGAGGAAAACTACACCCCCTTCTACAGGATCATTGCCTCAACAAAAACCACATCTGCCGCTGTCAGGTTGTATTTCTGACTCTGTCAGTGGTTTGGTTTTTTTTCTTTTGTATCACTGCATGTATTTTTGATTTTCTTCTTCCTAATACATTGTATTTCTGACTCGGAGCCCCTCACTGGTGTTGCTCTCAAACCAGAAGAGCCTTCCCGAGGCCCCACCTTTGGCCAGGCTCCTGCTGAGCTCGCGGTCCTGGATGAAGCCGGCGAACATCTGCGTCTCCATGAAGCAGTGCAGGAAGTGGCGCACGGTGCGCGAGCCGTGGCCGCGGCGGAAGGGCTCGCGCTGGAACACGCGCTGCCCCTGCTCCGTCACGCTCATGTGCAGAGAGTAGTGCCCCACGATCTCCACGAAGAACTGCACAAACGCCTCCGAGACCAGGGAGTTCAGGGCCGTGTCACCTGTGGGGAGGACATTTGGCACTTTGGTCACTCCTCTCCTGTGGATGTGACAGTCTGGGCAGAGAGAGAGAAAGCTAGATTGTGGCTTTTCTGCTTCTTTTTTCTACCTCTGTCAGGGTCAGGATTGAAGGCACCTGAGAGGATGTTCATGTTCAGACTCAGGTGTTTACTGTTTCTTATCAATGTCACAGTCTCACAACCATGAGCTCGGCAGCCTTTCATTAACAAGGCACAAAATGGCCAACTATCTCCTGTTATAAGATCTCTTAAGGCTAAACTATCCAATTAAGAAATGACACCTAGATTATTTTCCCTTTTAACCCAATAACTAATCCCTCGAAGCCCACAATGCAGACTTTTCTGTCCAATTACAAAATACCACCCAAACCCATGGAGAAGAAGGAAGAAGAAGGTAAAGAAGAACAACCTGCCTCCACCCTAAAACCTCCATCTTGCTTCATATTTATTTCTACATTCTAAAACCCCAAACTCTAAGTTTTCCACCCTGTGACATGACACACTTCTAACCAACTCCACACCCGTAATCCCAGTGCTATTAATCAATTTTGGAAGCCTTCTTTGGAAGCCTCAGGCCAAATGCAGTGTTCTCCTGGGGGTCTGTGCCTTTCAGCACAGAAAGTTTAAAATTCTCAGCATCCAGGGTTCCAACACTAGATAAACTTTCCCACAAATTGGTCTGAGGGAGCTGGAGAGAAAGAATTAAAACAATCCACAGGTGGTGTTTTGTAATGAGTTGTTTTCCTCATAAGATGTTTACCAAAAGGGTGGTTTCTTAATTAACCAATGGTGATGTATTTTAATTAAAGGACCAATCAGGTCCACCTGGAGCAAACTAGAGTATAAAAAGGAATGGGCTTTTCATAAAGTTGTTATTGGCCTTCTGACCTAGAGTCTGTGTCACTTATTGCTGTTCCTGACTCAATGGTGACAGTCTCCAAAAGCTGATAGGCCAAGAAACACTTATAATGTGTTATAATTAGGAAATAGTTAACTTCTGATTGTGATGGTGTGAATTATAACATCTGTATTGTCTCACCCTTCACATGAGACTGAAAATGGAATAGAAGTTTTCAAAATGCCTCTCAGTTGCTCCATCTCTGGGTCAGAAAAGAGCATAATGTGACCCTCTCCTAAAGAAGGAGTGGCTTTTTTAGAGAGCTCAGTCACTTTTTATACTGGCTGTCTCAGACTAGGAGATTGCAGGTGATTGATATCAAAGAAGTCTCAGCTCAAATAATCAATTTCCCAATGTCAACTTTCTGCTGCAGCTGGGACAGGTTTGGTTCTAAAGCTTTTCCAGAATTTAAAACATCCATAATTTCGTTTTCCCTGTCAAACATCTGATGTGTAATGAGCTGTCAGCTCATAACAGGCTAAGTTTAATTCTCTTCAAGAATTAGGCAAACTACAGAAGATAAACTCTCTGGAAAACAAATTTTGTTTTTATGGAATTATATAATTTGCTGGTGCTGTTCTCTCAAGCCGCTCAGAGCTTTTTAAGTTTCTCACACTTCCTTATCTGATGAATCATGTATAAAGCAGTTCAGCTTTGAAAATGATCAGCAAGATTATCCTCTAAAGTACAGAAATTTGCTACATTCTCTGAGAAAAACCTTGTCTCTGCCACTTAGAAAAACAGAATGAAATTCAAAGCGTAACTGGATACAATGAAATTCAAAACACAAAGGAACTGATGCTGTTGGCCCAAAGGAAACTACAGTTCTGCACGCACTAATTGTGAAAAGAGGAACTGTCAGCACACCAAACTTCTCACACATTCACAACATGTTCTCAGCAAGATCACAGGCAAACAGCTAAAATGTCACTTCCTAGCATTTATTTCAATTTGCTCATTTTTATCAACTCCATGGTAGAGACCTGCTAATGGGAAAACATTTTTCCACAGAAACTTTTTCCACAGAAAGTACCTTGTGTGTCATTCTGCTCATGTGACAGGATTTCACTCCGCTCCTCCAGGATTTGTACAAGTGCAGCCTGCAGTTTATGGGGCAGGATCTCGTCCTCATCTGATACCTACAGACAGAAACAGCCAAGGAAGGACTGGTGTGTTATTCCCATCAGCAGGAGAACCAGGGGGTAGATTAGAAATATTCATATCATGCCTAAAGCAGTTAGAGAGGAGTGATTCTGTGACACATCCTAAGGGAGACAATACATTATATTGCAGCCACAGAAATTAAACACATTTGCTCAGCATGCCCCAAGTAGATTTGATTAGAGTCACACACACAACTGGCCACCACACAGACTCAGGCTTATTTCACCAGTAAAACACACAAAAACAATAAAAGTCTGTTGAGAAAATATGACAGGTCTCAATAATATGGTTTAAAAATTCCCCCATTCCTTTAATACCTTTCTCCAGTTGCAGGCTGCAATGCAAAACAGAACAGTGAGGCAAGGAAAAGGAGAAGCAAATATCCTGAACTAGTAATAAAATCCTCAGCATTTTTATAGCTACTTGTCTGGGGATGCAGAAGCACTTTTGGGGAAGTTCAGCAGAGAACCCCAAGTGAACTGTGATAATTTTTTCCCTAGACTGTCACTCCTGGGAAAAACAAGAACCCAAACCAGCAAACACCCCCCAGCTGGATGAGAGAGGAGAAAGTGTACAGAACAGGGAGAGACAGACAAAAAGCAGCAAAGAATCTTAGGGATACCCTGCACATAAGAAACCAAGTAACAGTTTTTAAACTCAGCTCAGATAAGCAGCATCTTTGGCCTTGCAGAGCTCTCCACCTCATGCAACCTCAGCCTTGCAACAAGGACTTGTAAGCCTGTTCCCTTCTCTGTCAGTTCAAAAGGATTACAAGGTATTTCTTCAGCCTCTGAAGTCTCCATATGAACAACAGTTTCTCCTGATTTCTTTTTATTATTTTCTTTCATCAATGCCTTTTCCTGGCATAAACCCATGAGTTACTGGTACTGTTATTTCACTCACCTCTTGCAAGAACTTGTCAGCACAAAGATCAACAATCAGAACCTGTGGAAATGGAAAACACACTGACTCATAACCAGGTATGTTGCTGTATAGAAAAAAAAGAGGTTTTTAATTTGTTTTTTAGATGTGGGTTGTTTTTTAAATAGGGCTGTCACACACAAAACACAAGTTTCGTATGGGTGTAGCCTGTCTCTGAGAACAGTGAATATTATTTACTTTTGACAATGCTGGAACATCCTGACATTTATCTGGCAAATTCACCAAGCGGCTCAGAGAACTTTGAGAGTTTATACTCAGACAGAATCCAGAGATTATTCCAGAGAGGTCAACCCCACCCCACTGACATTGTCTGTGTCTCACATATCCTCACCTCCTCTATGGGCAGGTCCCAGAGCTGTGGCAGGGAGCAGGAGAGGATGCCAATGAGGAATGGGGTTGGAGAGCACACGATGTCGATCATGGAAGCTGGCAGGACGGGGATGTAGGTGTGCTGCCAGGTGAAGGGGTAAAGCGTTGCCACTGCAGCGTGCCCACATTTAGACAGAGTGCTGGAGAGGTGGGAGAAGCACAGGGAGGGTGGTCAGTGCCTCCTTCAGGGCAGGTGTCACTCGTGTACAGCCTGTGTATCAGCAGAGGCCCCATGCACCCACTTCTGAACTCAGTTATGGGGATTTAAAACCACCATCAAGCCAGGCTAAAGAGGCAAAAAGGAAACATTCCCTTATCTGCTCTTGTGTAAACAGCATACTCCCAATTCTAGGCATGCACATGCTGTGTGGGGAGTGCAGAAGGTTTTCAAATGGAACTAACTGCAAAACTAGACAAGCTTGGACATGGGACAGGTCCAAACACAGAAGAAACAAAAACATCCAGTGACAGCATCCCTCAGCAAGAGCTACTCAGACTCATCTCTCACCTTAAGTTGTCAGCCACGAAGATGACCCTCCTTTCCAGCAGGAGAGAGGCAAAGACCCGGATGGTGTGAGACACACTCAGACACTGCAAGAGGCACTCAAAGTCAACGTGCTCCAGCCTGGAGTCCAAGGGGCGGCACAGCTCCATCACCTGGGAGCACACAGACACGGGGACAGCTGGGGGAGCAGCCCAGAGCAGGGACCTCGGCCTGAGGTCAGAGCTCAGCAGCTCCTCCTGAGGGGCAGGACCAGGGACAGGGCCCAGGGAAGGGCTGGAGCTGTGCCAGGGGGGTTTAGGTTGGGTATCAAGGAAAGGTTCTTCCCCCAGAGGGTGCTGGGCACTGCCCAGGCTCCCCAGGGAATGAGCACGGCCCCGAGGCTGCCAGAGCTCCAGAAGAGTTTGGACAAAGCTCTCAGGGATGCACAGGGTGGGATTTTGGGGTGCCAGGAGTTGGACTCAATGATCCTTGTGGGTCCCTTCCAGCTTAGGATATTCTCTGAATCCATGATTCTACATAGAATCCCATGACCCAGACAGCTGGCATGGGGCAGCACAGAAGAGTGGCCCAGAAGATCCTCATTAAGAAGCTGGGAATCACTTCCATGGCAGATGATTCCACAGCAAACTCATCTCTGGGACAGCCTCCCTCCCAACTCCAGGATGTTTCCTTCACACTAACTATTTCCAGGCACCACTGTGCAGTTTGCAAAGAGCCTCTGTGCCCTCTCTGAGACCCCAAAGAGAGCAGGCAGCTCACCCTGACCTCTGTTACCTCATCTCCTGCTCCTGGCAGGAAGCTCCTGACGGTGATGGTGCGGCCCGGGGCGGGGAACGGCGCCTCCATCACGCTGCGCATGAAGGGATGCACCAGGGCTGGGGACATCTCCCGCCTCTTCTCCACCTCATCCAGGATCTGCAGGGAAACACACTCAGCCTTGGGTCACTGCTGCTGCTGAGCAGAGGGGAGAATCCATAACAGCATTCCCATGGAGAAGGCTCCAGCACAGACCCACAGCTCTTTCCCACCTCGCCTGGGATCCCTGTGAAATTCATCTCAAATGTCTGAACAGTCAAACAGGAACAGCTTCCTGTGAGCACAAGTCTCCAGTCTCCTGCTACTGGAAGGAAATGTCCTGTACATAATAATCAAATTCTCATTATTTAGAGGAGTTAGGAGGAGCAAAACCCATCCTCCTCGCCAAGAAACCTCCCTGAAACGCTGTTCTAGAAATTGTGCTCCAACAATCAGAACCATCTTTCATCAAAGCTTGTCCCTGTACTCTGCTGCAATAATATCTGTTTATATTTAACAGATAAATGTCCCCTTTACCTGCAGCAGCTTTCCCCAGTCTTCACCTATTTATCTCCCCATCTCATGGTGCTGCAAAAAACCAGGGGAGATCCAACCCCGTCCCAAACTGATTTTCCATTTCCAAGTCACAGAAGAGGATGAAGGGGCACCCTCAGTAACACCAGGTATTAGAAGGCTTTTCCTGGCAGTAATTGCTGAAGGATTTGTGCCTTGGCTGACAAGGCTCAGCACCAGGATTTTATTTCCCTGTTCAAAGCAAAGACAGAGAGGAAGCAGCACTCTCCTGGGATGAGCTGCAATCACTAAGGCTGACAGAAGCATCCAGTCACTCTGTGGAGCTTGCAGGCTGCCAGGGCTCAAGAACAGGCTGTGCCAGCTCACCTTGGAGAAGAGGTTGAAGCAGCCCAGGCGGCTCACGATGCAGTACACCTCGGGCAGGCGCTTCCCTTTCCCTTCTGGCTGAAAGGCAACAGCAACAGCTCTGCTGAGAACAGGGGGGCAAGGAACAACCCAGCACCCACACTGCAGCTGATCTGCAGAACTCCTTCTGCTGCAGCCCCCCCCTACACTTATGACAACGAAGATTCCCAAGGAACACCCAGTTCCAGGAGCTGGTTCATGCCCAGAGCTCATCTCGCTATTTCTGGGCACCATCGAGACTCTTCCCTCTGCATCCGAGGGCTGGCACCACCACAGCAGCACAGGATGGGTAGCCCACGTGGGGAAGCAGCCCTGAGTCTTGTCCTGACAGTGCCCAGACAGTGCTCCCTGTACCCCCAGCCCTCCCAGAGATGCTCACCAGGAGCTTCCTGCAGTACCCGAACCAGCGGCTGCCGTCCTCCCCCGTCAGCACGAAGGAAAAGGTTTCACTGGGGAACAAGGCAGAGTCAGGGTTAAATTCACACTCAGCTCAGGGGAGAGACTGACAAAGCACACAAACTCCTTCTGGTCATGCTGACAAGGGCCAAGGCATGATTACAAGGACTTTGGGATCTGTTCAGGGTAAAAACTTGCACCTCATGAGCTTTTCCAGCTCTCCTCCTTCCCAGCTCCTCTCACTGAGCTTTTCCATCTCTTCTCCTTCCCAGCTCCTCTCACTGAGCTTTTCCATCTCTCCTGCTTCCCAGCTCCTCTCACTGAGCTTTTCCAGCTCTCCTCCTTCCCAGCTCCTCTCACTGAGCTTTTCCAGCTCTCCTCCTTCCCAGCTGCTTCCCCATTCAGCCAAGGAGCAGCAGAAGCACTTCCAGCCCCAGCAGCTGGCCTTGGACAAATTCTTCCTCCTTACAGGAAAGGCAGCAGCAGCTCTCCAGCCCAGCTCCATACCTCATCCTCCCTCCTACCACAGGGATTTCCTGGATCCTTTCCCCTTTTCCTCTGCTCTGGCTGCAGCTCCTCTGGCACAGTCCAAAGCTTTCAGCATTGCCTGTTTCAGTCACAAGTGTCCAAAACCAAGTTTTTACCTTTTAAGGTCTGATGAAGGGAACCAGTCTTTGGGATCTGGAAAGCAGAATTTGGGAATGACCTTTAGCCTCTCTTCAGTATCCTTTGACGGTCTGAAGGGATGTTCAGGCTGGAGGGGTAACAGATGCATTTGAAGTCACTGAAGGTGGTGCACAGCTGTAGCATTTAAAATACAGAAAGCATCTTCCTGACACTTCCAAAGGCTGATCTATCCCATAGCTAATGCACAGGTACAGGAGAACATGTTCTGACCATCAGCAGCTTCCCAGTGCCCTCTTGCATTTTTCCTGCTGATTGGACCTTTGTAAAATGGCCCAGCTTGGTAAGGATGGAGTAAGAATCTACAAGCATGGCTAAGTTTATTGGAAAATGAATGTAGAAATGAGCCCCCAAATGATGGCTGGGTCAGCCTGCCTTGGTTCTACCCCTGGGAGATTTGAAAACACTAATAGGAACAGGAATGTGTTCAGCTTTTGATGTGCAGATCACTCATAACTGAAGTGCAAAAACTGTCCCTGAATCACATGTTCCAGCCACACCACATGTGGGTTCAAATCAAATCCCTCAAGGACTCCAGGACACTTTCCATGCTCAAAACTGTCCAGAAAGGGCAAAAGAAAGGTGTTCAGATAAGAGGCTTCATAAGAAATGGAAGGAAATCTTACACATTTAAGTAGGAAATGCCCCTGAGAAGTGGAAAGTTTATTGCAGGAAGTTGATTTTAGGCACTCAGCACATCCAGGCTATTCCAGTGTCCCAAGCTGTGACAGCACAAAGTGTTAGGAAAACAGAACAGCATTTTCACAGAGTAACAGTTGTACAAAAGCTTAGATGCCCTTGGGCACACAGCCCAAAGCAGAGGGTGACAGCAGATTACTTGGAAGCAAAGCTAATATTAGAAGGGAGACACCCAATCTGACACACTGTCCCATCTAAGTCACTCACCAAAACAATTTCCTTTGAGCAGAAGATTAAATCTGAGAAAATAATTTTTTGTGTCAGTGCCTTTCTAAAAGCCAGTAGAGAGCAGGAAGGGAACCCTGCAGTGCCCTTCCCAAAGGCAATGGACAGATTGAGAGGCTGCACCAGGGAAAAGCCAAATCTGCTGCACTCCTTTCTTCCTCCCAACACCCCAAAGTTTGCACTTTTAGCAGATATTATTTGGGTGTGTTCAGTCTCACCCACTAAATTAACACTGTGCACTCTTTCTGGCTGTAGTTCCTTACTCATCTTTTGAACCCAAGGCATGTACACACTTAAGACACTGGAGTTATTTGCACACAAATCCTTTAGGCAGCAGGAACTGGGACACTGCAGGACCTGCTGGGGTCCCACACAACCTCCCTGAATGGGTCTGACATCTCCTCTATGTGGATGACATGCAGATTCCTCAATAGTCCCTGGCTTTCTGATGGCACAGCCAGAATTCCTGGCTCTGTTCTGTTTCCAGTGGAAGGCAGCAGGTACGAGCCCAGCCACTGACAACTGAATATTCATCTCAATCTGGTACCACAGAAACACCAAGGCTCCATCTCAGCTTCCCAACTTAGGACACTGAGCTATAATTCAGTCACACACTGGTTTTGTCACCCATTTGGGCTGAACAGCTGATTTCAAAGGGCTTGGTTTAGCTTCAACCTCCACAGCTCTCCTGGTTTTGGGGGCATGTACAAACAGCTGTACAAACAGCTATTTTACACATGTGAATAGGAAATGCCCCTGAGAAGTGGAAAGTTTATTGCATGAAGTTGATTTTAGGCATAAATAATTTTGCTATTATTATTTTTCAAAACAGTATAGCATAAAAGCCCTGGGATTCCAGTTCCTGTGCAGCATCAGTGCTTTACTCCTTGTTTGTAAAGGGCAGACTGCCAGGATGAGGCTCCTGCCAGCTTTGGGACAGAGCTCTGCACTCCCTCTCCTTCAGCTGGTATCAAATACCCCACAGCTTCATGAAATTTGAATTAAGTAGGAAAAAAGTAGTTCAAAAAAAGACAATAAACTCATTATCAAGACACATATTCAACAACTTCCTGACACCACACACTAGGTGTGTAACAGAGCAAGGCGCCTCACGTTCCAAGCCCAGCTCCTGACCAGTGTAGTTCAGGAGGGGAAACAGAGCAGAGCAGTTCCCTGGGCAGGTTCCCACAGAGCTCCTACCTTGCTGGGGAACTGCTGGATGATGTGTGGTGTGTAGGTGACCTCAGATGCCTTCTTGTGCAGGGACACCACCACGAAGAGCTCGAAGAGCCGCTGCTCCTGGAGCTCGATGAGATCCCTCTCCAAGGTCTGGTAGTGCGGGTTCCTCTTGGAGGCCGAGCGCCTCAGGCACCTGTGGCGACCTGGGGAGACCAATAAACCCCAAACCAGCCTGTGGCTGGCACTGCCACACACCCACAGGGCACAGGAGAGGGCTCAGCATTGCCATCAGAGGGGGAAAAGGGATGGGTGGATTTGCCCAACATCCAAATGCTCCCCGTGGGATATGAAACCTGTGTCAGCTCCTCATGCCCAGAGCTGATCTTCCCCCAGGGAACAAGTGACAGGAGAGGAAATAACCTCAGATTCCACTGGAAGAGGTTTACATTGGATATCAGGGACAATTTCTTCACTGGAATGGTTGTTATCATTGGAGCAAGCTTCCCAGGGCAGTGGTGGAGTCACCATCCCTGGAGGTGTTTAAAAAATGTGTGGATGTGGCACTTGAGGATGTGGTTTAGTGGTGAGCATGGTGGTGGTGCTGGCTTGATGACTGGACTTGATGACCTTAGAGGTCTTTCCCAACCTTAACAATTCCAGGATTCCGTGATTCAGACAGGGAGCACTGGCCTGCAAATCCAGAATCCTGCAAATGTGCAGCTCTGCAAATCCCCCCTGACAGACACTGAAATTCCTCCTGCTGCCCTGATGTTCTTACACATCTCAGAGTGACACAATGGGGTACCAGGGAGTGAAGCCCAGCTGCAGCAGGTCAGGAGCTGCCAGGACTCAGGGAGCCACTCCAAACACCACGGGCAGAGGCAGAGGCAGCTCCCTGGCCAAGGCACCCCCAGGCTGGGCTGTCCTGACAGGCAGCACCAGCTCACAAGCACAGGCACAGCCCTCTGACGTCAGGAATTCCTGTGGCCCAGGCACTGTGACACATTCTACACACTCTCAAACAACTCTTCCATCAGGCAGTGACTCAATCTTTCTGAAGAAATCTCAATATTTCTGCTGAGATTCTTCACTCTCCACTACTCTCCTTAACATAAAGAAATGGAACTTCACTTTTCATGCCAAGCTGAAGCCTTTTGAATGTTTCCCTCCAGGTAAATTAAACACTTAAAACAGTTCACAGAATCCTTGAATGGTTTGGGTTGAAGGAACCTCAAAGCTCATCCAGTGCCACCCCTGCCATGGCAGGGACACCTGCCACTGTCCCAGGCTGCTCCAAGCCCTGTCCAACCTGGCCTGGGACACTTCCAGGGATCCAAGGCAGCCACAGCTGCTCTGGGCACCCTGTGCCAGATCCTTCTGTTTAATCTGTCTTCACATGGAAGCTAAAACCAGCTAAAACCAAGTAGGTGTTTCAGGTCTGGATTGTGGGTCTATGATCCAGCTCAGGACATTGGAACCAGACAAATACCCAGGTGAATTCTCCCCAGAGGAAAGGACATTTCACAGCATTACATAAAACAGAACCAAGGGAAGGAATCAGGAGGGAAATAACCTCAAGCAGCAGCAGCAAAGGTGATCAGGAACAACCTCCCACCAACCCAAAAATTACTCTGCTTCTGGTGACTGGCAGATTAATGGCATTAAATCTCAAGGGCTCAGGGGAAAGGGCAGAAACAGAAGTTGGTTTGTCACGGCAGCAGCTCCCAGACTTGGCCAAGTGGCCTCTGAGAGGCTCCTTGGCCCTGTCTCAGCAGATCCCCACACGTCAGCTCATCCCACCAGGGCCTCAGCCAAGGGTGCAGTGCTGTGGGACAGGACCAGCCCTGTGATTCACTCACTTTTGGGCTGATTTTCCGTATCGCTTTCATTCCCACTGGTTTCACCTGAAACACACATAGTTTTCACTTATTAGCCACGCTGAAGGAAGATGGGCAACACCCAAAGTTGGGAAAGAGAGACAACCTGAGACTCATCAGATCAACAACCCTCAGGGCTGCCCACCAATCCTGCCCAAAGCATCAGCCAAGGGCAGCTGGCAAATGTGTTACAAGAGCAAATTGCAAAAAAGCAGAGCTGATATCAAGCCAGTGGTGTCAGGGAATGACCTGCTGGTCAGCTGAACACGGGCAAAGAACACAAACCAGCTGGCTGGTTGAGGCTGCTATAAAACTTAACAGATCTGCTGAAGAGAGTAACTATAAATAAAGACCCTACACAATCAGGACAAGGCACACAGATAATGAGTGCAGTAGTCACTGGTAGTTCTCATGCCAAGTGGTTTTCTGAGGAATTTTTGCTTTAATCTGCTTTTTTGAAAAAGCACCTTTAATCAGCAGCCCAGCTCTCTAGGCTCAGAATCCTCCCCTTGTGACAGTGTTAAATTTGGGTTAGGCAGGTGTTCCTTGATCTGAAAGCTCAATTCCAGCCACAAGTGTGGGGGTTGTACTGCTGTGTCAGCATGAGGTAGTGGTGCCAGGCCAGGGACAGAGGAATTGTGCCACTCAAGGTGTTTAGAGCACAGACAGTGATGCTGGAGACCCCAATACCTTTCACTGGAGCTGCTTCTCTCCCAGCAGGACTGAGCAGCTTCACCTTCTTCTTTCCACGCTTGGAATCAAAGATCTCCTGTATTTTTAGTACCAGCTGAAATCCAAAGCAGAAGCAGAGGTTAATGTGGGGGTCCAGAGAAGGCTCCAGGAGCCAACATGAGGGCAGCCCAACAGCCACCATCCAGAACTTGGGGAAAGCTGCCCAAATCCGGCAGGAACCCTGGCTCAGAGGTTGCTTCTAGCCCAGCTCACAGGATAAAGAATGAGCAGAGATTTCTGCTGCAAGAGAGAGATCCCTGTCAGCACAGCTCAAAGCTGACACCAGACTGTACAAGCACTCTGGAACTGTCACACTTGCCTTCCCAAATAGAAGTGACAAACTGTCTGGCATCAGATCTCCATTTTCTATGCAAAGGCACTTGCAAGAACATCTCAAACCCTCCAGCACAGAGGACTCAGAACATGCTCCCCAGCACCCCAACTCCTTCCAAGCCCAGAAAAAGCAGAGCTCTCTCACTGTAGCTTGGGGGTTGGTTTTTGGGTTTGCTGCTGTAGTTGATGTCAGCTCCAGTCTCCTAAAGCACAAGGGAGGCTGCTGCAAGCCCTGCCCCAGGTGTTTGCTGGAATGAGAGGATGATGTACTCAGAGTACCCTGCTCTAGTGGAAGGTGAACATGGCCATGGCAGGGGGTGGAAAGAGGAGGAATTTAAGGGCCTTTCCACCCAAACCATTCTGTGATTTTGCACAAATGAAGACAGACAGTGGGACAGAACAATGGGTCTGTGCTGCAGGACCACACACCTGGTCCAGTGGAGGAAAAAAATTGAATAAAAGCACAGCCCAGTGCAGAGTAAGCCACAGACATGAAAGAAGGGTCAGCACTTTGACACTCTGCATTGGTGCTGGTAATCTTCCTTTCACTGGTCACAACAGCCTTACAGCCAAAGTCCTGACACTTTCTGTGTCCCTGTCACAGCCTGCTCTGTGCTTTCCCCTCACCTGCCAGTGCCCCAGGGGCTCCTGACTCCCCACATCAAAGGCGGCTTTCACTTCATGGCAAGAGGGATTTACCCTAAATGCAGGGAGCAGGTCAAGTTCATTCCTGCCTCAAGAATTCATTTAACTGAACACAGGAGGGTGGGGCCCAGCCATTTGTCATCACAAATACAGCATAAAAAGAAATATATTAAAGAGAACCTGTTTGTTCAGCTCAAGTGTTTAATCCCCAGATCAGCATTCCAGGCTCAGGCTCTCCTTTTCCAATGGATTTCTCCCCATTTTCTGCCTCAGCCAGCCCTCCCAGCACGAGGAGGATGCAGGGAACAAACAGCCCACTGCAGAGAGCAGTGCTCCTCCTGCCAAACCTGCCTTCTTTCCCTTTTTACCCAGCCTTACCTAGGAGATCTTCATTTCTGTCCTGATTTTTGTGCAGCTGAGTCACCACCCTGGGTGTGTTTTAAGGCAGCCATGTGTTTCTTAGGCAAAAGGTTTTGTCTTTTTAGACCCCAGTCCTTTTCTTAACCTCTCAAGCAATCTTGGCTCAATTCCTCATGAGCAAAGAGAGTAAAGTGCTCTTCCTGCACGTAAATTGTTACCAGATTTTTGGAAAAGGTTTGCTTTTGGAGAACATTTTATTTTCCCTCTCCAAATGAGAGATACTCTCCATCACAGCATTTTTATAATCTTGCCATCTCCTTCCTGATTTTCCAGACCTAGGATTTGTTTAAAAACACAGACAGAAGTTACTTGATACTCCAAAGCACTTTAAAGGTTTGAAAAGTTCTTTGCAGCTGTCCAACTCTACCTCACTTGTCTTGTGCAATCTGAGCAAATACACATGATTTTCAGATGAAATAAAGATCTGCTGAAGTGAAATGATTTTACCACAGCAAAAATAATTCCTTCTCACTGCCACATCTGGAATTTGAGTCCTATGCTCAAAGTGCCACCACAGTGGCAGCTGCAGCTGCCCTTCTACAGCACGTGGTGTCTTTTGTCACAGAGGGATGTCAGCTGGTAACCAACACAAGGATCTAGAAACCTTCCCAAGGCACCAAACTGAACAGTCCTCTGTGTGAAGGTGGATTAAAAGCCTTCCTCACCCCTCTGGCCTCAGCAGCATAATTGTCTTTGCAGCCAGGCAGGAGGGAGAGGCCAGAAGGGACAGCTGGATGAAGGCCTTGTAAAATGCTCTTATGCCTGAGAGTTCCTCTGCACCCTTAAACTATGAAACAGCTGTTCCTGGTGCCAGTCCAGAACTCCAGGCCAATATTCCAAGTAACCAAGGGCCCCACAACTATCCCACAGCTCAGGGCCTGCAGTGGAACACCAGGATCAGTCTGGGAAGTCACTGGGAGCAGGGACACGTGCACACAGCATTACAGAGCTGCCCCTGGAGCCCTCCAAGAGCACAAACCCAGCACCAACACTCCATGGAAAGACTGGGAACAAGGCTTAGGTGACAAAGCATGAGGAAGGGCTTGTGTGCACACACAGCCCTGACCTCCAGGCCAACATTGAGCACTTTGTCTGCCCACAAAAACGCCACTGTCCCAGCTAGAACTGGCACTCAGACCCCCAAACACCAGCCCTGCCACTTGGAGAGGGAATGGTTGGAGCAGCAGTGGCAAACAGCAATCACCTGCCTGGCCCACAGCTCTGTGGCCACTCACAAAGCACTTGCAAAGCAGCAAGAGCTCAAAATGCCAGGCAAGAAGTGAAGTCTCACACTTGAGTCCTACCCAGGGCAGGTTCTTTCTCCTGCTGGCAGCCTCCACTGCTTGGAACAGCTTCCACTCAGACAGAGTGACAGGCAGGGAGGTCTCCTTCCCCACCTTCCCTTGGAAATTTGTCTGGGAGGGCTTCAGCTCCAGCGACTTACGGCTGAGGAAGGGAGGTTTTGGGGGAGGCTGGAAAACAGAAGCAGAAGAGATAGTTAAGCATGAGATCCAGCTTTGGTCCAAGGTCAGAGGAGTCAGATTACAGCTGGTAAATCTGCTCTACCAAGCTCTCCATCCCATCTCCCCACTCAAGCATCTCACCAAATCTCTCTTGTTCCTACTCTTTTGCTCCTTAGCAGCTTAATCAGCTGCCATGGCTGTTCATTATTTACATTATATATTATTTACATTAATAACAAGCAACAGAACAATAAGGCAAACCAATGATTTGCAGTGTGGAATGTGAGGCTGAGCACAAACGAGGGCCCTTGAGGGAATGATTCTGCAAACACCTGACCCTTTAATCACCCCCCTTACCTTGGGAGCCCTGCTGATGCTCCGGGGAGGGGGCAGCTTCCAGACAGATGGGACCTTCCACAGGGGCAGGGGCAGTGCTCTGATATCTTCATAAGGATGTTCTTTTGTAGGACCTGGAAAAAGCATTGGATGGGGGATTTATGAAAGGAGATAAAGCCCTGTAATTTTTGCCAGGGATATAAGTGGGGAGAGCATGCCAATAACAGGGTCTGAGAGACCTGTTTAAAGTTGGATAAGGCTCCCACCACATCCTTCTAACCCACTGCCATCAACTTGGCAAACTGTACACAGACTCAGTAGAACAAAACACTTCTTCCCCTGTAGAGCAAGCAGCTCTACTGCAAAGCAGCTCATTTTGGCAGTGCTCACATTGATCTCTGTGCAACACTCAAGCAAAGCATTCCAAGAGCTAATAAAGAAATCAGTTTAGCACAGGCCAACTCCAGTGACCTCCCATGACATCTGAAACCAGGCTGTTCATGTGCAGATGTCACTAACACCAACAAAGAACCCCAGATGGGGAAGACCTTAAAAACCCCAGAGCCGGAAAGTGCCTCAACACATCCCCACCTTCACTCCTCCCTCCCCAGCACAACTGCCACCCTCAGCCACGGGGAGGGCACCCTCAGGAGCCCAGGCACATACAGATAATGTCCTCGTAGATGTTGTCCTCAGACTGAGTGCAGAGCAGCCTGGATCCTGCAGTGCCATTTGTCTCCTCCCGGGCTCTGTGGGAGCCGCTGCCCGCCGGCCGCTTGCGGAAGCCCTGGATGTCCTCAAACTCAAAAGATTTCCTAGAGGAAAACCAGGGTGACTTCTTCTAAAGGCACCTGCTTGAGTTGCTGCCTGCAGTCCAAACAGAGTGTGGCTCTTGGGACACATCCAGCACATGGATGCTTCACTCTGGACTCACATTTCCAAGGGTTGAGGTCTAACCCCAGGCAGCAGCTCAGCCCCTCAGTCCCAGCCCATGGGATGGGGAGGGAATCAGAGGGTAAAAGAGAGAAAACACATGCATGGGTCGAGATAAAGACAGTTTGGAAGGTAAAGCAAAAGCTGCACAAACAAGGAAAGCAAAACAAGGGATTAATTCCCTATTTCCCTCGGTGTCTGGCCATGTTCAGGGGCTCTGTCATGTGTAACAGTGATTTGGGAACACAAACTCCAAATTTCCCCCCTTTCTGCTTCTCCCCCAGTGTTTACTGCTGAGCACAACATCACAGGGTCTGAAACATCCTTGGGGTCAGCTATCACCACTGTGTCCCCTCCCAGCTCTGAGCACAACTCACACACTGCTGTGTTACCAATATTTCCATCACAACCCCAAAACACAGCACCACACAAGATACCAAGAAGAAAATTATCCCAGTCAAAGCCAGCACACCAGGTGAGTCCTGCTCACTTACTTTGGGAGATTTATTGAGTAAGAAAGGGAGCTGGAGGCTCCAGGGCCAAGTCCACTCCAAGCAGGCATGGCCAGCCCCATCCTGTCAGAGGCAAGACCTCAAACCATGTTTTGCAGACTTGCAGCAGCTCAGAACCAGGGCACTGCTTCCCACTGGCCTCTCCCACTTGTGCTTAAGGTGTTCATGCATTTGTGGGTTGGCATTTCCATCCACTTGGCCACTATATTGAAATTAGGGCACTGAGGTCACAGAGGAGCTGGCAGGGATTTAGCCCATCATCATCATAAAATCTGGGTTGATGCTGCACACTTTGCCACAGTGGAAGGTTTCAGAAGCTCAAGCCACATCTCTGCTGGTACTGTGCACACCAGTCTAGCACAGGCAGCTCACCTCTGAGCAGGATCTGCACCTCAGAAGGGTATGGGAAAGAGGGAAAACCAGCCAAACCTACTGCAAGAGTAGTACCCACAGCCTCCAGCCCTAAGCAACAAGAGAATCTTTCACTCCCAGAAAAGCTAAACACCCAGCAGCCACAGTGCCCCAAGAGAAAGCTACTCTGCCATCCCCAAACTGCAGCTGAGGGCAAGCAGCAGGCAGGGAGCAGGCAGGTCTCTCCCTGGGGCCAGCATATTGTCACTCCACTGTGTTCTAAGGTGTGGGCTGACTTCTGTTTGGAACCTGGAGCCTTCTTAGCAAGATTGTCAGCAGCAAAAGCAGGATACTTTCACCCAGGAACATCCTTTCCCCACAAAAAGAGGCATCATCACTAGCAGCACCTCCACAAGGACATCATGCCAAGCAAGTTGCTCAAACCTATCTAGAAAGAGATTTAAGGAAATGTTTCAGACACGAGAGATGGATTATGTACCTCTGGGCTCTCCCTCTGATCCTCCTGATGGCTATTTTCTTCTCAGGGTTGTTGGAGGATGACACCAAGTCCCTTCCACACTGCTTTTGCAGGGGAGCTTCCCTGGTGGCACTGGCAGCTCTACGGCCACCAACACCCTTCTCTGCCAGGTAGCGGAAAGTCCTGCGTGGTTTGGGTGGTGGATCAGGAGCTGCCTCCTCCTCTTGCCCCTCAACCTCGGAGTAAATGTTTCTCAAGCTCCTCTCTGCCCTGCAGAGAGTGTCCACTCCTTTGATTTGCAGTTCTCTTTCCGTGGAGCCAGAGCTGCCTCGCTTCCTCTGGAGGTCCAAGGGAACAGGAGAAGTTCTGCCAGGCAGGGGGGGATCTGCTCTCCTCCACAGAGCTTGTGAGGTATAGAAGTTCCCTGGGGGCAGTGTCACCCCCGGGGTCAGGAAGCCTGTTTGTCCCTCTCCTTTCTCCTTGGCTCGGGAAGCTGGGCCACCACAGTCCCTGCTCTGCCAGCAGCTCCGTGCATCTTCCCTGAAATCCAACCCCAGGCTCTTTGGATCTTTGGACCCAGCCCTTCTGCCATTCTCTGTGCATTCTGCCTTCACTTTGGGTAGTGCTTTGCAGCTGGGATCATACTTTACTCCAAAGTCCTTAGGCTGCTGCCTGTCCTTGCTGGGGCAGCCCCGTGTCCTGCCCTCCCACTGCGAGATCTTCTGCTTGATGTTGCGGCAGTGGCTGCGGGACAGGGTCTGGCTCTGCACGGCCCCGCGGGAGAAGCTGCTGTCCCCAGCCCCCACGGGGTGCATGGCAGGGCCAGAGGGCTCACACACAGCCCATGCCCAGCCCTGGCCACGTCCTCCCGTGTCCTGCACACATCAAAGCTGGCACCACGCTCCCAAGAGCCCAGCGGTGTCACGGAGTCCGGGCTGGCAGCTCCGACCTGCGGGCAAAAACAAGAGCCATCAGCTGCACCCCAGCCATGCTCCCCACCCCAAAGTCCCAGCTGCTCCCTGGCAATTGCTGCAGAACATTCCTCCCCAAATCACATCCAACACGTGCTCGGGACAGGCTTCCAGAGCTCGTCCCCACAGGGGCTGTTAGTGCACACATCGAAAGGGAGCTGAGGCTTCACCGGCTTAAAAAACAAACACAGCAGGCACAAAACACCCTGAGGGATCCCAGGCATGCAAACTCAAGGAAATTATTTAATGGCAGAGGAACACAGCAGCGTGGATCTCAGCCAGCCCTTCTGCAGGAGTGCAGCTCCTCCTGATGCTCAGGCAGTAGAGACAAATCCCTTGTGGCACCTGAGCTCCCCACTCAGCAGAGACACAGCAGGACACGAGGCACCAGGGCAGCTCTAGAAAGGAACCACATCTGCTCCTCCAGAGAGGAGCTGCTGCTTCACACAGGATGAGAGGAGCTGTGGTGGCTGGGGAAGAGTGCATCCTCCTCTCAGAAGTGCTCTCTTGCTCCACAACACAAGTGAAAACCTGCCTGGTGCTCTGTTTGTCAACACCTGACCTAAATTTGCCATCCAAGAGACTTGAGGGCAGTGGTGCCCAGCCTGTGGCTTGCAGCCAGGGGAGTTTCAAAAGGCAGAAGAAACAGATGAGTTCTCATCTTCAAGTGAAAAATCACCCCACGTTTAGATCAGCAGAGGAGGGATGTTAAAGAAACACTCTGGCTTCTCCTAGCCAAGCAGAGCCTGCACAAACAGGAGCTGTGCTCTTTGAGACTTCCCACACATGTAATCCAGGGGATACAGCACACATCCTCCAGATAATCCAGCAAGGAATGCAGGTGAAACCACCAGGGAGAATTGGGGTGGCTCTACAGAGCCACAGCTGCAGGTCCAGCACGGCCTCAGTACAGACATCTCATGTGTGGAATCCTCAGCCTTGGAGCCCTTGGGCTCTATGTGTAGCTCACAAGGCACCCCCAAAATTCCCAGATATGCCAGCACAGGTGAAAACTCATCCTGAACAGAAGAAAGCAGCCCATAGGCTCTAACAAGCCCCGTTCCTCCCTTTCTCTGGGCAATTATCCCATTTCAGAAGTTCCAACCCTCCAGCTGTATTTAACAACCTCCCTTTGCAGTAGGAGACAAGTGCTCAGCTCAGGCCAGGGGCCACACTGGCTCTGGTAACACTTCCCTGGCACCACAAAGTCTCCCTGAAAAAGGCAGGGAAACAGCAGAATTCCACACATACACAAAAGCAGAGGATCCCTGCAGAAAGCAGCCAGACCTGCTCCAGGTGGGACCAGGGGCCAGAGTCTCACCAAGCCTGTGCTCCAGCTGCCACTGCCACCCTGGGCACGTGTCCTCCACAGCCACTGCCACCACACCCGGCCAGCACTGAGTCACCACAGCCTGGCAGAGTGGGCAGAGCCAGGGAAGGGCAGCAAACCACGCTGGGAGACACAGGAGCTTAAACCTGCCTGGCAAGGGGTCATGTCCCACTCTCCAGGCTGGGTGTGGAGAGCCCCCACCACAGCAGACCCGCACCCTGCCCACTGCTGGGACCACACCTCAAATTCCAGGGCTCAGGGTTATCCCTGGAGCTGCTGATCTGCTTGGCAGAGGCATCTGCAGTGCAATTAAAAGCAAAGCACTGCTTGGCAGATCTCCTTGATAGCACTAGTGAGAAAGCTCAGTGGTCAAGGACATCCCAGGGCTCCCAGGCAGTTCAGGGATGGTTTGGGCACACATGGTACCAAGCCTTGGCTCTGCTGCACACTCCCCCTCTGCCAAAGCAGCACAGTTGCTGTGGGAAGCAGCTCCCTGTCTCCTGCAGGATTCCTGCAGGCTGGAATTGCTCAGCCCATTGTCCCAGACAGCTGCTGGTAACTCTGCCACTCAGCAGTGAATGGGATAAACTTGGACAATCTGGGTAAGCCCCGAGCTGGGGATATTTGCTCCATCATCAGCCCTCTGTCCCTCATCAGCATTCCAGCCTGTCCTCAGTGCTTCCATAGCCACTGGAGACCCTCTTCCCACAGCAGTGAGGGGCCCCTGCCCTCTCCTATAAATAGGCATTGTTGCCAAAACATCCTGAGCCAGGGCAGAGCCATCCTTCCTCGATGTGTGTCTGCACAGCCCTGATTAGCAGACAGGAAAGCAGCTTTCCCTCTGCTGTGCCACTCAACTGCTGCAGCTCCAGGACACTCCCAGGACCCGGCTGGCTCTGCTGGGGACAGCCAGGGGAGGACAGGGCTCAAACAGGCTCCCCAGCAGCCCAGCTTCACACCAGGATTCTCCAGGGCCTGCCAAGTCTCAAAGCCAGCGTTGCTGGAAGCAGGAGTGGCCCAGGGAGCAGAACCTGAAGGACCCCAGGGTGTGGAGCAGGGGTTTATCCCAGCACCGACCCAGTCCAGCGCTGCACTCACAGCCCGTGCCCACAGCTGCTGTGGTTCCAACAGCACTGGCTGCTTTCTCCTAAAAGCTCCAGCTGGGAGCTCCTCTGAGAGCAGCCTGGCAGAGAATCATGGAATACACTTGGAAGGGAACCACAAGGATCACCCTGCCCAACTCCTGGCCCTGCACAGGACACTCCTGGAGCTCTGGCAGCCTCGGGGCCGTGCATGTTCCCTGGGGAGCCTGGGCAGTGCCCAGCACCCTCTGGGAGAAGAACCTTTCCCTGACATTCACCACCATCCATGAGGACAAACGACTGCTCAGAGGAGGCTGAGTAGCCCTGCACAGCTTTCCAGGTGGGTCCATCCTTGCTGTGCCCAAGCTGGGCAGCTCTGCTGGCTGCCAGCCCACCCCACATCCTTCCTGCCACAGCTCATGTCGGGAAAGCTGCAACAAAAACTGCCTGTGCTGCAGCTTCCTCAGCCACACAGACAGACAGACACACAGACAGACAGACAGACAGATCCATTTCTGCTTCCTCATCTCAGGCTGTGGCTGAAGTCAAAGGCTAATGCTCCTGCCCTCGCCCACTGCCCAGGCCCCTGCTCCCATGGTAAGGCACATCCAGGAGCTGAGAAACATGGAGGAAAAGCTCAGCCTTGGCCAGGACACAGAACTCCAGAATCCCAGAATGGGTTGGGTTGGACTGGAAGGAACCTTAAAGCTCACCTCCTTCCACCCCCTGCCATGGGCAGGGACACCTTCCACTGTCCCAGGCTGCTCCAAGCCCTTTCCAGCCTGGCCTTGGACATGCAGAATGGGATCCACAGACAGTCAAGCACAAGCCTAAAGTTCTCCCTGCTCAGTTTTGCTCCCTGGACTGTCTCTTCCAAAATACCCATCCAAGGAAGAGAGGAATGCAGCTTTTCACCTGCCCAGGCTTGCTATCAAGAACCAGGCGTTTGATCTCAGCTCATCACGTGAGCCCAGGCAAGGGCAGAGACTGATCTTTGGTGAAGAAAGAGCACACTGGGGTGGTGTGATCCAAGTTAAGTAACTTTTAAATGTAGTCCAGGACAGGCTAAAACACAGTTCAGGGACACAGAGCTGGCAGAGACCACCTGGGTCACGCAGCCAGCATTTGTATCAAGCACTGTACAAATCATTCCTTCACAGAATAACCAGACTTGTGACTGCTTCCATCCTGACCTCCCCTTCCAAACTCCTTCAGTGGCCCCAGTGTGCTTCCAGGTCTTTCCAGAGAAGCCAAATTTATCATCCTTACTGCAGCAGGACTTAGAGGAGATCAGTGTAGTTAAGAATACTGAATTATTTCACCGGAAGCAGCAGTTTGGGGGAAAATTACATAATTTCTAGACAAAACATCAACCATTTCTGCCAAAAGACTGCCTCTCTGATCCACACTGTTTGGAAGCTCCCAAAGCAGAAGAATAAGGCACGTTCCCAGCATATGACAGGCAGCCCTGACTCTTTTTCCAGCCCTGAAATGCAGAGAGCACACTACACATTTTCCATGCAAAGCCTGGAGACAACTCCATTTCCTGAAACCACATTCCCAAGGAGAGAAAGCTGCCAGCTCTTTTGCTCCAGAATAAATCCCTGCCTAGTGCTGAGGTCAGGCCCCATCACCAGCTGTGCTGCTGGAACCCCCAGCACCCCGAGCACCCTGCAGCAGAGGCACAGAGAGAGCAGAGGCACACAGAGAGCACCTTACCTTGTCCTGTGCCTGGGAACACAAACACTGCCTGGACCAGCCCGTGCAGCTCTGAGGCAATCTGTCCCTTTGTGAAAGCTGTGCAGTCCCAAACCACCCCAGAGCCCTTGTCGCCAAGCCTCCTGTGACAACAGCCAAATAAAAAGCAGTTTCTGGTCTTGTGAAGCCTAGGGAAGCTGGCAGCTCATTCCTGGAGGGAAAGGACCCCTTCCAGAGCTCTCAGCTACTCCCACCCTGTTCCTCTCCAGAACAACCCTGACGCTCCTCTGAACAACTCTGCCATGCTGATGCCTCAAAGACACGGGCAGTACCAAACAAGCAGATTTTATATCAAAATAAGTAACTGTCCAGGAATGCAGAGTGCTTAGTCATTTCCATCTCGATACAAAGCAACTCTAACCACGAGGTATTAACTCCTTCCATGCTGCTGCATCTCCTGCTGAGGAGCAGCTCTGCCTCATTAGACCCATGGCCACAGCCCTGGACACAGAAAATGTGCTGCTAATCCCAATTACACAGCAAAAGGAGGTTAAGTCTGACCCTCATGGGTCCTAAGACTTTTCTACTGACTGTCCTTTTCTAAAGTGATGAAACTCAACTTCTTGAAAGCAAGTTTTTCCTCAAGATATAAAAATACCCGAAACCAGAGCACTTCCAACATGTAAGCCCTGAAGGCTGCTACACCAGGGTGCACATGGACAGAACCCACAATGTACTATTTTTAAAGTCGTGGGTTTTTAACCTGACTCACAGTATCTGAATGCCCAGGGTAGCAATACTGACAACAGCAGTTGACTCAGCCCCTACACCCCGGGCTGGCTGCCAGCCCCAGGAATGCTGCAGCTGCACACCAGAAATGAGGCACAAGCTGGGCACGGAGTTAAAAATCAATCACAACTTATCCTGGAGCACTTCCTTGGTGCCACCATCAGAGGTGAGGTTCCAAAGGAAAGTCACAAAGCCTGTGTGGCTTTACCCAGGCCACCCCAGACAGGCTGTGTGGGGCCACAACCAACTACTCGTTCCTTTGGGAATGTCCCAGCAGCACTGGGGCAGCTGCCTCAGGAGGTTCAAAGGGTGCAGACCAAGGCAGCATCAGAAAACCTCTCAGACACCATTCAGATAATGTGTTCCAGAGCTGCCCATTGAGTCATATCCATATTAGATTATTACAACTGGAAGACTGAGATAAAAACTTTGTCAAGCAGCAACGGACAGCACCAGGACTCAAGGTCACATCCAGGTCAGATCCTCCAGCCACCAGTGCTCAAATACACATTTCAAGGCGCTGGTTTTCCTGCAACTTCTCTTCTACTTTCCTTCCATCACTCTCTGATGCCAGTCCCAGCTGCGAGGAGGAATCGTTCCACCAGTGCCTGGGCTGTCACAGCCAGGTACCCTCCCAGCCAGGCCATGTCTCAGGAACAGAGGGGTGTGTGCATGCAGCGAGCTGGGGAAGGCAAGGGGAGACGGCTGCAGCGTGCCCGAGGAGCTCTGCACCCACCCAGCCCCACGCACCACAGCGCGACGAAGCACAAACACCCAGCGAGACCAACCCAGCCCCGCAGGGCGCAAAGACCCTCTGCACAGAGCGGAGAGACCCTCTGCAGGGTGACCTGCTCTGCTCACACAGGGGCAGCTACAGCACGACGGCTTTTGGACACCCCCGGGGGACACACCCTGCGGCAGCCCCGGGCAGCCCGCGCTCCACCGCCCTCACCGGGAGAAGCGCTCCCCGACGGCCAGCGGGCCCTCCCGTGCCCATCCCGGACACCCCGGCTGGGTCCCCCGGCACCCTCCCTGCAGGTATATTCGAGCTGGGGAGACGAGCCCACCCCAGCCCCGGCTCCCCTGGCGAGCTGGGTCTCCCCCGGGCAGTTGGAGCAGGCACCTGCTTCCCCCGGCCCGTCACACACGGGCAAGATGCTGCACCGGCCGCTGCCCGCCTG
>VZRH01007248.1:423763-446476 GCA_013397555.1 Urocynchramus pylzowi | reverse complement strand
ACTAAGANGCCCCGCTCCCGCAGGACGCTCCAGGCGCGCACGGAACCACCTCCCATTGGCTGCTGTAGCCATCACTCAAGTGGTGATTCCGCCTCCTCCCCGCCCCAGAGCGCCCAGAGCCGTTCCCCGTTGGCTGATGCGGCCGTCACTCAGAAAGAGGCCCCACCCCCACCGCGCCCCGTCCCGTCTCTCCGCGGCCTCGGCCCGCTCCTGCAGAACGCTCCCGGCGGTCACGGAGCCGCCGTCCATTGGCTGCCGTGGCTGTCATTCAGACGGAGATGCCACCCCCACCCCGCCCTAGGACGCACAGAGCCATCGCCCATTGGCTGGCCTGGCTGTAACTCAGGCGATGGTCCCGCCCCTTTCCCCTCAGGCGCTCGGAGCCGCTCCACGGACGGGGTTTTACTGCGCTGCCCCGGGGCCTCACAGTCCGGCCGGCCCCGGCCCGGCCCCGGCCCCCCTCACAGTCCGGCCCCCCTCACAGTCCGGCCTCCCTCACAGTCCGGCCCCCGCCTATTCGTTCTTCAGCCCCTCGGCGATGAGGTTGAGCTCGTAGCACCAGGTCTCGTAGCGATAAGCCACGCGGATCTGGGCCACGTTCGTCTTCCGAATGTCATTGCCATCGGGCCCGTCTTCCTGGTAGTTTTCACCCAGGAATTTCACTTTCTCCTGCCAGAGGCAAAGACAGCGGTACCGACCTGAGAAACCCCGCTGGCAGCGCCCGAGGGAAGCCCTGAGCCCACGAGCGGAGCTGGTGGCCATTCTCGGGCCGTGGGCAGGGCCACCTCAGAAGGACACACACCTCGTGGGACAGGAGAAACTGCAGAACACGCAGCTTGTGGGACAGGACACACTGCAGGACACCCCCCTCAGGGGACAGGACACCCCTCATGGGGCAGGACACACTGCAGGACACATCCCTCAGGGGACAGGACACACTGCAGGACACATCCCTCAGGGGACAGGACACCCCTCATGGGACAGGACACACTGCAGGACACTCCCCTCATGGGACAGGACACCCCTCATGGTACAGGACACCCCTCATGGGGCAGGACACACCCCTCAGGGGACAGGACACACCCCTCAGGGGACAAGACACTGCTCATGGGGCAGGACACACTGCAGGACACACCTCTCAGGGGACAGGACACCCCTCATGGGACAGGACACACTGCAGGACACACCTCTCAGGGGACAGGACACCCCTCATGGGACAGGACACCCACCTCGTGGGACAGGCCGCACTGCAGGACGCTGTTCCTGGCGATCTCACACATGTCGCAGGTGCTGAGCTTGAACACCTGGGCAGCGATGGCGTACTCCTCCATGAGGGGCTCCTGCAGCACAGGGTTAGGGGTCAGCAGCCTCTGCCAGCACAGCCTGTGCTCTGCAGGGGCTGTCCCACAGCTCACAGAACCACTGAATCACCGGGGCTGGAAAAGTTCTCCAGGATCAAGTCCAACCTTCAACCAACACCCCCTTGCCCACTAAGCCATATCACAAAGAGCCACGTGTTCTTATTTTTTGAAAACTTCCAGGCACTGCTGCCCTGGGCAGCCTGTTCAGGTGCTTGACCCCTGTTTCAGTGAAGAAATTTTTCCTACTATCCTACCTGGACATCTGCTGGCGGAGGGGGATGTGGCCCAGCATATGCTGGACCCTCTGCAAGTGTCGCTGGCTTCCAAAAAAACCGAGGCCCACACAGTGCCAGCCCCACAGTCCCAGCCCCAGTGCTCAGCTCACACTGTACCTTGGTGTAGTGAAACTGCATGGGGTCATCTGTAGAAAGGGACACCATGAGCCCTTTCTGGTGGAAGTCGAGCAAGGGATTCTTGGCATACTCCAGGAAGAGGCTGTTGTTGCTGAGTGGGGACATGGCAATGGGAATCCGGGCAAGGAAGTACAGATACTGCAGCACCGGGCTCTGCAGAGACCACAGAGGTGCCACGTTAGGGATGAAGTTGCTGCACCTTCCACCTCTCCAGGGTCACTCCTCAGATCAGGCTGGTCCCAGCCAGGGAATTGTGTACAAGGAGAGAGATGGACCAGCCAGCAATCAGTGCTTCAGGCCAAGGAGCTGTCTGATAACAAACTCAGCTGGCTCCAGTGATAACAAACATATTCTGTGATGGATCTGTGAGGCTAAACCCCCAAAATCTAATACACTGCTCAGCCACATCCCCAAACATGCCTGGAGAAGCCCAGAGAACCATTTAACATCTGCCTGAAGCCAGGCCGTGTCAGTGTAAAGCAGAGGCACAGGTAACTGCCAGCTACCTGAGGCAGCTGTGAGCACTTCTCCTGCTCTGCCATCTCTGCCATGCCTGGGATGCTCCTGGTGCCTGCTCCACGTACCTTCTTGAGGTTGAGCCCGTGGGAGATGTTATCAGCTGTCATGAAGGCTGCCAGCAGGTGTGTGAGGGCCCCGGCCTCGCCGCAGTGCGGGCGGAACAGGAACGTGTTCATGCCACGCTGCCTGGGCACAGGGAAGGAGCCCTCAGAGCAGGCAAACAGCATGGCTGGGTGGCTGGACCCACCTTCAGCCCAGCTCTGCCCCTGCCATGAGTCCCCAGGAATCCAGCTTGGCCTAGGAGCACATTCCTCCTTCTCTTTTCTCCTCTGTGCGTGCAATAGATGCATCTCTGCAATCCCTGAACTTTCTCCCCAGTCCATCACCCCTCCAAGCAAGGGGAGTCTGGATTGCTCTGGGATGTGATGCTCCAAATACAGAGCGAGGAGAGCCCCACTTCCTCCACACCAACAATCAAAGAACTGAGGCAAGTCACGAGGCAGCCCCTTGGCAGATCCCAGGCCTCACCTGCGCAGGTTGTTCAGCACCAGGATGTTGGCATACATGTAGTAGATGTAGTAGGTGTAGGATGGGTTCTTCTGGGAAGTCCACTCCTCTGGCTTTGGGCTTTTAGTGCTGAACATGTGTCCACTGTGCTTGGATTCATCATCCACGCTGTCAAAGCCCGTGATCTGCTTGGCAAGGGAACAAAAAAGGTGCATCTCACACTCCCCACCTCATCATGCCCAGATGAGCTCACTCTGCCCCACCACAGCTCACCAGAGCCCGGCTCTGCCCCTGTGCCCTGCAAGGGCAGGGTCGGGCAAGGCTGCAGACCTCACAAGCACTGTCCAGGAACTGGAATAAAGCTCACACCTCCCTAGGAGATGGGTGGATAACAAGCCACAGCCCCACAACAGCCAGCCCAAGCAGTCTGACCCCTCCCTGCACTGCTGGCCACCCCCCCTTCCCCAGAGAGAGGCAGAGCCCCCAGCCCACTGGTGCCGTTTGCCATGTCAGGGCCAGTACCCCATCTCTTGTGCACAAACAGGAGTGTGAGTTCTCCCCACACCCAACATCATCACCAGGTGACACTCACGTGGCGTAGAAAGACACTCAGCTCTTTGTGGGCTTGGGGATTGATAGTTGCCTCAAACACAGGAACAAAGATATATTCCAGCATTTTCCCAAAGTGGGGAAGGAAATTCTTAGACCTGAACACATCACTGTGGACAGAGACAGGAACTAATTGCTACCAGAGGGACAACATGGCCCACTGTCCCCACAACCCTTTCAGGGATGAGGGATCTATAAGGCACAGTGCTCCCTCAGCCCCACAGCACGTACTAAATCCTGGGGACTTGGATCATCCACTTCATGTTGGGGGAATAGACCCGGTGGGTGTTGAACCAGTTGGCCAGCTTGGCCCACTCCTCAGGCGACCGCCCGTAGATGGAGAGCCGGGGCTCTGTGTGCTGGTACTTGGCATCTTCCAGGTCAGAGCCAACCTCCTGCAAACCAGAGCACACCATGACAAGGGAAGCCAGAGCAGCAGCACAGCTTCACCCTGTTCTCCTCCCCCCTCTCCATACCTTGATGATGGTAGCAAAATATTCGCCGTTGATGGCGTTCTCCGTCTTCAGGTAGAGGTCCCGGAGCTCGCTGGCCCCCACGGGGTTGTACTTGTCATTGAACTTGTCAAAGCGCTGGAATGTCTGCCGGCCCTGGAGCAGGGAAACCAGGCCCAAACACTGCCCTCACAGCTTGCCAGGGAGCAGGGACTGAGCCAAACCACCCAAAATGGCATAACCAGGAGCTGCTGCACCCTGACACAAATATTAACAACAAGTGTGGATGCACAGGGAAGGCAAAAGCTATGGGGGCAACAGTGGTCCAAGAGTGATCTTACAGTAAATGTTCCACCACTTACAGCATGGACATCCAGGGAATCCACTGTCAGGTCGTAGGGGTGCAGTTTGAGCTGCTGGAAAAGCTGTTTCAGGGTGAGCTGTTTGCCCTTGGCATCATAGACCACGCGGTCGGCGTCCACACAGTAGGACTGCTTGATGAAACGCAGAAGGTGCTTCTGGTTCATGCAGGCTGCAGCATGGATGTGCGTGTCCACCTGGAAAAAGGTGACAGAGGGACAGCTTCAAGCTGGGATGCTCAGGTGCCATCCCAGGGGGGTGAACAACCCCTCAGGTGAGCGTGTTGTGTGGGGAGCAGGGCTCAGCCAGCAGGTGAACTGCGGCAGAGAGAATAGGGACAGGCGATCGGAAGATTTCGGGCTGTCACGGAATCTGGATAGGGCCCCTCTCTCCCCTGACTTAGAGAGATAAGAGATAGCCACAGGAAAAGAGGCCAAAGAATGTAACCTCTCCTAACACTGGCCTCTCCCAGTTTCCTTACTAACCATAAAAGGTAAAAGTTAGACCCCAGAAAGTAGAAGTAGAACCAAGGGTATATATACCAAGGAGAAAACCAATAAAGGGCTTTTGAACCATCTGCCATGTTGGTATCTGCGAGTTCTTAGCCCGAGCAGCCCTGGGGATTTGGGCTGCCGAGCTGTGTTCTGAACCAGGGCGCCGAGCCTTAACCATAAGGCTACAGTGAACACAGCCAGAGGGCACAGCTTTGCCAAGGGCATCAAAGGCAGCACATCCCATTCACAGGAGCAGTGCTGCTGCTACAGACATGGACTCTAACATCCAGCTGCCAGGGAGGGGCAGGCACCATGACAGCTCCTCTCCAGGGTCCTTGGGGTCTAAGCCTTGCCTTTTACCTTCCTGCAGTTGTAGAAGTCACGGTGGGGGTTGTTCTTCAGCTCCTTCATCTCCTCCATCTCATTGAGCATTTCATGCACTTGGAACTTGGACGAGAGGAACTTGAGGCGCCGGTGAGTGTAGGTCTTCCTGGTGATGGCAAAGGGCACAACAGTCACTGGGCTCCTCACCCCTCGGCACAGGGACACAGATTCCACCTGGGCTGGAGGAGCTCATGCTGGCCAGCCCTGCTTCCCTGGGGTGTCTCCCAGAGCTCTGAAGGAAGGGTGGCCAGCTGGGAGCCTACCTGCAGGTCCTGTCTCCAGCCCCTGATGCTGCTTTGCTTAAGACCCAAGCCAAGAGGGCTGACAAGTGCTGAGGACACTTGCACAGCCAGGTGTGTCACCAGCAGGTTCCTCCCTCTTCCCAGGAAGGGGAGGGGGCTGCCCTGACCTCCCTCTGCCCTCTGAGGCAGGACCTGGTGGGTTGTGCACTTACACAGGCCCCTGTGCAATCAGGACCAAGAGGAAGTTCATGTCATCAATGAAGTGCTCGAGGCTGGGGTAGGGCAGGTCCTTTGGCTCATTTCTCTCAGCCGCTGCCTTGTCTGCGTAGACATAAACTATCCCATCCTTCATCTGCACGTGGTACCCCAGGTTCTCAAGGAGGTTCCCACTGTCCAGGGGATCCTGTCCATCCTTCACTGGTGGGGTGAACACTGCAGCAAAATGAGAATTCCATAAGGCTGCCAGCCCAAACCTCCCAGGCCTGCCTTGCTCCCCTGCCCCACACAGCGGGCAGGGACACCCCACCCCTGTGACACCAAGGAGGGAGCCCGGGCCAGTGCCTGAGCCCTGCCCCATGCTGAAGGCAGAGGAAGCCCCTGGGGTGCCTGGATGTACCTGGGCCAACGTCACTGGGTTTCCAGGGCTCGCCCTCGATGGTGCGCAGGTACTGCGAGGGCGTCTTGGGGAACCTCTGCAGCGACTGCTGCATGTTCTTCTCCCGGATGCACAGCGCCCGGTACAGGCCCCTGCACACCACCTCAAAGTCTTCCACTGTCACCTGCAGGGGAGGTGATGCTGAAGGCAACCACACAGCTGGAACACAGGTGTGTCCAAGAGACACACCCTGGTGCACCCAGGTGGAGGGAGATTTTGGTCACAGCAAGATAAATGTCAAAAAACGGTTTGGGCTGGAAGGGATCCTAAATCTCATCTTGTTCTAGCCCCTGCTGTGGGCAGGGACACATTCCACTATCCCAGGGGGGTCTCAGCCCCATCCAACCTGGCCTTGGACACTTCCAGGAATGGAGCAGACACAGCTTCTCTGGGCAACCTGTGCCAGGGCCTCCCCATCCTCAAGGGGAACAATTCCTTCCCAGTATCCCATCTAACCCTGCCCTCTGGCAGTGGGAAGCCATTCCCCCTTGTCCTGTCAATACATGGTATTGTAAAAAGTTCCTCTCCAACTTTCTTGTCATATCATCTAATCATATCATTATCATATCAGATAATCACATATCTCATCTAGCATATCATATCATATCATATCAAATCATATCATATCAATGTCCCACGGCTCTGCCTGATCAGGGAAAGGAAGGGATGAGAGGCAGAGACCCAGGCATAACAAAGGGAAGCTCCTGGTTGCAGAAGCAGGGAATTCTGATGTCACCCCCTCTTACATTCCTCACTGCAATCAGTAATGGACCCTGAAATGGAAGCCAGGCCTGGGCAAAACATTAAAGCTATTTTTGGAGCCCAGGCTGAAACTGAAGCAGGAACAACAAGATGCACTAACCCTGGGTGTCACTGAATTTTGATTTACTGCACAAACAACTGGTTTGGGCAGTCAGAAGAGACTGGAGTGGAGTAGGTCAGGAAACTAGCTCTCCCAGCTAGGACAGTGATGGCAGGGGGAATGTGCTCAGTGCCCGAGCAAGGAGGGATTTCCTGATCCCCTCTGCTGGGCAGCTCCAGGCTGAGCAACCCTCCAGCAGGTTCTTAGAAGCAGCACAAATGTAATAGGAGGCTGAGGAGGAGAGGGAGGCAGGATTAGCACAGGATGTGGTAACAGTCCTGGTCAAGTGGCTCTAGGTGACCCTGCCTGTACCAGGGGCTTGGTGACTTCCCTCAGCTGTTCTGGGATCCTTGGATGTGCACGAACCTCAGACAGAGCTGTGTGCAAGCAGAGAGGATGTGACAGAGGGAGCACAGCCCGCCCTGCCAGGCCCTCCCTGGAGAATCCCATGGGAATATGCAGCAAGCACAGCTCCTGCTAAGGAATTCAGCTCTGGATCCCCAGGGATGCAGCAGGGCACCCCCAGATGCTTGTGAGACTGAGCTGTGAGACACCCTCCCCACTGCAGCTGGTACAGACTCCTGTAACTGACCGTGAAGCTGGGCACTGGGCACTGCTGAGGGACAGGCAGGGACCAGAGGGTGGCCGGTGTGGAAAGGGAGCAGCCATGGGAGGACCTACCCCAGAGGCGTAATCCCCCGTGATCTGCACCCGCTGGAAGTCGGGCACAGCCTGGTACTGGGGGCAGGTGGAGCTGGCCTCCTCGGTGGCCGCCGGGCTGGGCACGGCCCCCGGGGCCATGGGCGGTGCCAGCACAGTCGCCTTCATGCGGATCTGCTTCTTCCTGCTGCGGAGGAAAGGCTCAGGCAAACAGCCCCGTTCCATGGTCACACACAGGTGCGGGGCCAGGGGCGCTCCCCCCAGCCACGTTCCAGCTGTGCACATGGTGATCCCTCCCGCTCACTGGGGATTTCTGAGCACATCCAACAGGCGCTGCCAGAAGCACGGGCCACAGCACACAAAGTAGCCACAGGCTTTGGAAGTTGCATCTTTCCGGAGTCCCCAAGTCTCCCTCCCGAACTGCTCTGTGACCATCGCTGTGCTGACGCCCAGGGAATGGGCCAGGGGCGTCTTTCTGTCCAACAGTGGAAGCAGTTGGAGAGGAAATCCTGGAGTACCTGACAGATGCCCTGGGATTATCAAGGATTTATTCCACAGGTGTGGTGAGCTGTGCCCGAGGGCCTTGATTTACATCCCCCCTGTTTGCTCTGGCCGGGAGGTGCAGGCCGTGCTCCTCTCCTTGCCCAGGCTCCTGGGAACTCACCGCATTTCCAGCGTGGAGCTGGCCTCCTGCAGCATCATGTGCAGCGTCATTTCCTGGCGGGAGATGGGGCAGATCTCTTCCACATCAAAATGAGAGATTTCCCCCCTGACCTCCTCATCCTTCACCTCGGAGGCAAAGACCTTCTCGGCGAAGGAGCGCAGGGACTCGTCCAGCTCTGCAAAGAGGAGTTCAGTGTCCCACAGGGAGCTGATTCCCAGCCCCTGGAACAGGCAGGTGCCCCTTGCAGGCAGCTCCGTGCTCAGCTGCCGTTTCCTCGTGGCTCCTACACCCTAGAGAAGACTCTGAGCCACCTCCCAAATTTGCAGCAAGGCTGGGCCACACCTGGTGGGCTGGAGATATACCTTGACACCCCCAGTGCAGCAGGAAAAGTAAATACAGTCCAAGAGTGCTGCCAAAAGGCCCAGAAAGAAGCAGGTCCTAGGGAAGGGCAGTTATGGGAGCATGCACTGGGAGGAAGAGGGGAAAGTTGGCAGAGCCCTTAGAGCTCCAGGGAGCCCAAAATCTACTTGCTGCAGCAGTCAGGGGGAGACAGAGGTATGGATGAGGGCAGAGCTGGCAGCCTGAGCACTCAGCTCCCACCATCCCAGGGCATTCCCAGCTGGGCACTCCCAGCCCATCACATGCATTGTGCTGCAAAGGTGCTGGGGCCACCATTGCCACGGGGCTGGCTGGAGCTTTATGGAGGAGGAGAAGGAAGGTTAAAAGCCCTTCCTCTGCTAACAGAGCACCATAAAACAAGAACCCAAGGGTTCTGCTGGCAGCAACTCCCAGAAGCAGATGTTTGCATGGCAGCACAGGGGCACTGACAGTGGGTTTTGGCAGCTGGACATGAAGCAAGGTGAGGATCAGTGCCCAAGGATGGACCTCACCATCGAGTGTCACACAGGACATGGTCACAGGTGAGGTCCAAAGCAGGACAGACAGAGGGTTCTCAACAGCACTCAGGGTGCCAGAATGATATTTAACAAATTGCATATTTTGGTGCTGTATCAAAAGACCAAAAAGTGGGACCATTCTGTGTAACACCAATGGGTAGAGCTGACACTGCCAGAAAATAGCATTTCCCCAGCTGCTGAAGGATCACCACGATCATGATCTTCATGATCTACATGATCTTCATGATTATCTACATGATCATGTAACTGCTGCTTGGTTCCAGTGATCATGTCTAGGCAGCAACACAGCAGAGCATAGAGAAACCCAGCAATACTCACGCTTGTGTTGTGCTGTTTGAGATAAAACAGAGACAAAATAAAAGCTGTTGTGATCAGCCCCTCAAAATCTCAGCCTTTTTGCCTTATCACCTCATCAGTCTTTAAAAAGAGATTAGCAAAGTACAAGTTTAGCCAAATCCTTCCACTTATAAAAAAATCATAGAATCCTGGAGTGGTTTGGATTGGAAGGGACCTTAAAGCTCATCTGATGTGCAGTTGACACAGTCCCAGGTTGCTCCAAGCCCCAGCTTGGCCTTGGACACTTCCAGGGATCCAGGGGCAGCCCCAGCTTCTCTGGGCACCCTGTGCCAGGGCCTGCCCACCCTCACAGGGAAGAATTCCTTCCCAATATCCCTTCTAAACCCACCCTCCTTTGGGTTAAAACCATTCCCCCTTGTCCTGTCATTCCCTGCCCTTGGGAGAAGTCCCTCCAGCTGTCCTATAGCCCCTTTATGTACTGGAAGGAAAAGGCAGAGAAGAAGTTGTCACTTTGAGGAGCACAAAGAGGGACATTGTGCATTGCCTGTCCCACGACAGCGTCGGTGGGTTTCCTCAGTGTGGAGCCAAACCCCACTGCAGGTCCATCCCACCCCTCCAGCCCAGTGTGGCTCTGGCACAGCCTCTGCCTGGCACAGTCCCTGCCTTCCCTGCAGTGCCCAGGGTGGAGCATCCTCTAGAACCCAGATCCTCTCACTCTACACCTGACAGGCAGCAGTCCTGTGCAGAGGCCGAGCTGGCCTGGAAGGGCTCTCCCTGCCCCTGCAGGGATGCAGCAGGGACACAGGGAGGGCAGCACAGCCTTCTGCAGACCAGGCAAGCAGACATTCCAGAGACTCAGAGCACCAGGCTTTGCTGCTTTTTGCCCTTGACTGCCCTCCTCTGTGGCCCTCAGCACGGGTGGTCATTTCAGAGATGCCAAGTTCCATCCCCCTGTGCTCACAGCTCCCCTTGTTCCCCAGCAGGATCAGACAGCTGGGACACTGCAGTCCCACAGACCCTCTCTGCTGCTCAGACAGGGTGGCAGCAGCATTCTGAGGCTGCAGCCCCTGCCCTGTCCCTCTGCCCCAGCAGTTCAGGCTGCAGCTCTGGCATCACAGCTGCTGCCTTCCCAAAGCCCGGCCTGCGGAACACACGCTCCAGAATCCTGACTCCACGTATTATTTGCCTGCAAAGCATCCCAGAAATGTTTAGTTTGACCTTTCATCTCTTTAGTGGATGGAAATTACACTCAGGAAGGTTCAGAGCCTCCCACTGATGGTGCAGGGCCAGGCTTTAACACCAGCTTCATGTGCTGGCACAGCACCTCTGACAGCACAGCCCTGCAATTCCAAACATGCTCCTATCAGGGCTGTTTGGTGCTGTTATCACTCAGGGCTCTGCAGTCACTGCCACATGTCCCTCTGCACTGTCCTGCAGAGCCTGGCTGGCCCTGCTCCTGCTGCCCAGCTCCTGCTCCCATCCCCTCAGGGCTGCAGCTCCCCACAGCTGAGCTTCACCAGGTTGACAGAGATTGCTGAAATCCCTCTGAGCCCTTCCACAGGGATTTCATGATGTCATTACAGGACACATTACACTGCAGGAGAGACAATATTTTCCTTCAGTACAAGCAGAGGAAGATTTAAACAAGAACACAGTTTCTTTACTGCACTATCCAAAAACGTCTCCAAACAGGAGGAAAAATGCCCAAAGGCCCCAGTGAGGTCCCCTGGACACCACACATCCAAATCTCTGAGGCTGTGGGCCTGGAACCTGCCCTGTGGCTCCTTGGCTCACACTTGGCTTTCAGACCTACCTGGAATTCTCACCCGAGACATCGTAGCAGCGTTTGCAGAGCCTCAAAAACACCCCAGAGTCCCTGAGCACAAGGGGCCAAGTGACTGCCTGGCAGCACAACACTAATTTTACTGCTTTCCCTTCCCTGTAATCAGACTCTCCCACTCTAAAAGGAGAGTGGAGATCAACTGGGGGACTATTTAAAGTGCAGCCACAAGCACTTGCACTGAAACAGGTGAAAGCAAGGCTCAAATTTAATTAAATTTTATTTAATTTAATTAATCAAATTTAATTAATCTTTTTCTTTAAGTAAGGTCTGCATTTCACATTTTGTGAAGTGTCATGTGGTGTCTAGCCAGATTTCTGCTTTCCAGGGCAGCTGCATCTTTCTAATGTGGTTGTGGAATTCAGTCTTTTAAGAGAAACTAAACCTGATGTCTTCTATGCTGAACCAAAGGTTTAAAGGAAATTCCCAATCAGAACAGGGGCTGTGGATAGATACAAACCATGTGCTCTCACCTGAGCTGTTCAGAGGTTTTTCCTGAGGGAGGGATCTGTTTGAAAGCCTGGATTCTACCAACAGGGCTGCCCAGATGTCCTCACTTCTTTGCGGCTGAATCCAACAAATAAAAGGTGCAAGGAGCCACAGTTTGTTCCTGAGCTTTTCAGGAACTGCCTTTTCCAAGCTTTGTGTCATAATATTGATCTGATCATCAGTTCTGTACGTGGTGAGCCACAACCAAGGTGTATCTGACAGAGAGCAGCTCTCAGTCAAGCCCAAGGTGGGTCAGGGAGCTCCTGCCTTAGCTTGGGACTGGCAGAGCAGCTCTCAGGTTGGGAGGCACCCCTGGCTTCATCTGGAGCAGGTTGTTTTCAGCACATTGGCTTGGAGGGCTGTACCCTCCTTTAGGGTGTCCTCAAACCTTCTTCAGATCTCACCTGCAGCTGGAAAACACCTCCTGTGTGAAGAGAAAGGCCAGAATTTGTTGTGTCCTGCCTGTTGCCAGGATAACTCTGAGCTCCTGATTCAGATTTCTGGTGGGAAGTGGTGACACTGAATAGGTCAGGAGGATAAAATAGTTTTGAGATGAAGCAGAGTCTCTCCCTGTTTGTTTGTGCTTCAATTCTTGATGGCATTGAAAAGCTGCCCTGGAATAGGACAAAGCATTTGGGTGCAGTCTGGCTCTGGTTTAAAGGGTGGCTTTGGTCAGAGCATTGAAGGGAACAGAAGAACCACTGGAACAGACAGCATTATTTGGAATTATATGTTCATCCAAGGGATTCCTGTGCCACGTTTTGCAGGAGCAACTATGGAAAGCTCTTGTCCAAGAAGAAGGCTGGAATAGGTGAGAGAGCCACCTGCACAAATAAAATAAAATGCAAAGCTGGAAATAACAAGCCATGGATTTTTGTCCTTAGGAGCACAGGAATCTTCTGGAACACCCAGTGAAGTGAGGTGAGCTGGTGCAGTTCCTCCAGCTGAGATAATTTCCACAGCATCCAGAAACTCTCTGGAAGAGATGTTCCCATTATTTGATGGGCACAACTTCCAAACAAGCTGGATGACAATTGATAAATTCTACAGAATTTAGGGAATTTTACCCCCTCTTCCCTGTTATTCCCCAAGCATATAAATTTCCCTCCCTCCAGCTGCAGAGGTGCAGCACCAGGGCAAAGCTGGGATGATGCTACAGCCTTGATCTCCCTCTCATGCTGATAAAATTTTCAGGTTCTGAATTCTTCTTGCTCTCACCCATCCCCAAGTCTGAGAGACTCCACACCCCATTATTGTTTAACTGTTTCATTCAAGGTCCATAAAATCTGTCTCCTCTTGTTTGCCCTCCCACAAGAACTGTATCAGCTCTTTACCCTCCTTGGGATCTTGGATTCACATCTGAAACCAAAAATAACCTTTAGGATACAGAGGTCATCTCCCTCAAGAGAATCTTGATGGTCTTTTGATCCCTCAGCTTTTTTAATCACAGGGTGAGCTTGGGTGGGCTCATGGTGGAAATCTGAGTAAAGCCTGGGCATGCTATGCTAAAGTTAGATCCAGGGCCTGTGCAAACTCAAGGACTGACACAAACAGCCTGTCTTCCCACTTTTTTTCAGCTGGAAAGTGAGTGATTCACACCCAGAGTACCTCAACCCCCCCCTACTTTCACCTCTGCCCTAATGCAACACCCTGGTTCCACCAGGGAGAATGGTTGGAGAATGGTTGGACCAGAAATTTGGCAGCTTGGGTTACAGAGCAGGATCTTCCTCCAGCTTGCCTGGCCTTGCACTCACAGAGGCCATGGGGCAAACTTTGCTAGAAAATGGTTTAAATTCCTGAAGAGGAGGAGTCTGAACAGGAGGAGATAAGATGGATCTCACCAGGGCATCCTGGCTGTGCTGAGCCTTTGATCAATCACTGGGGAAACCCTCAGCAGATTCTCCTCTCCCCACCTTGTGGTAATCACATATCCTCTGAGCAGAAAGAGACATAGCTCTGCCAGGATTTCCCTGGGAAGCTGGGAGAAAGCTCAGAGAAAGAATTAAAACAATTATTATCTCAATCTCTACAGCTGGCAGGCAATCTCTTTACAAGGAGTTGTCCCTTCTTGACCAATAGGTGAGAGAAGATTCCTAAAGGCCAATCAGGTCCACCATTGTTTCTGTAAGAACTGTGGATTTCTGATAATAAAGTTCTTTTCATGCCTTCTGATGATGGAGGCTCTGCATCACCTTTGTCTGTCCCTGATACCCCTTTGGTGCCACCACCCTGCCCTCAGTCATGCCCTGCACAGACCCCCAGGCTGCTGCAATCTCCTCTGTTCCAGGGCACCACCAAAGCCAGTTCCTCAGCAGGGAGCTCGTTTGTAGGGCCAGGGACAAACCCATTGCAGGGAAACCTTCCCAGCAAGCCCAGAAACCCTCGGGCTTCCAGCACCCACCCCAGCTCAGGGTGTGAATGCTCTGGGCACAGGCTGGACCTGCAGTGGCAGGAACTGTGTTTCCCTGTTCCTTGGGGTCTGTTTTTAAATTCCTGACATAAAAACCAAGTTGGACTCCAGGTTTCAGATGCCTGACACGAGGTCTGAGGAGAAATACCCTTGAAGCACATTTACTGACTGTGTGCTCTGACAAAATTTGCCTTCTTGCAGGAGGGAAGGCAACAGGGAAGTATTTTAGAAGACTGAATCAAGCAATTTAAAAGGCTAACAGAGCATGATTTGGGCACAGCAGTAACTTAATAGCTGGTTTTGCTATTACCAAGTAAAGAATTGACTTACATAAATCAGCATGAGGGACCCCACTGCAAACAGATTCAGCAGCAGCAAGATGCAGAGTGGTGAAATCATTAAAACTGGGCTGGGCCAAGCCTGTGGCAGTCTCAAGGCCACTCTCACTGCTCATTGATGCTCTATCTGTGATGGAGCTGAGCCTGCCCCATGGCAGAATGGAGTAAATCCCACCCCACAGAGGGATTTGGGCACTGGGATAAACCTCCTGTAACCCACTCGTGGATCCTGTACCCAGAACCCAAAGAAAACAACCAAAGAATTCAAAGTTTATTCTTTAAAAAAAGTTATTTAAGAAGCAAAATAATTTACTTCAATCCAAACCAAAAGAGATGTATTATTGAAAGCAAATAATTAAACAAAGTAACAACAAATTAGCCCTTGGGTTAAAAGTCCAGATCCCAACATTTCCTGACCATCCTGAGGGTTACACACAGGCACACACTCAAGGTTTGGGGTTTTGGAGGAGCACAGACAGGTCAGAATGTGACTCAAACTTCCACTGCTCTCCTTCCCCCACAGGCCTGAGGCTGCTTGAAATCCCATTTGAAGGCTGAGCTGTACTGAAAATGATGGCAGCTTAAACATCCTGGTTAAAATCCAAAGTCCCAGCAAGGACAAGAACAGAATCTGAGCAATTGTTTGAGCAAGAACACGGAGTGAGGACACAGAGAAACAACCACAGAATTCCACTGGCTCCACTGAGCTGTGCTCAGCCACAGCAACAGAAACATTTCTTCCAGTCATTGGCACTTGGAAGATCTGAACAAGAGCTTTATCCTTTTTTAATATTTTAAATATTTTACCTCAAAAGTTGTTCATGTCTGTTCTGCCCAGTCAGGGCAGTGAAATTAGCTTGGCACTAGTGCAGAGTTGTGCTGTTCTAAATAACAAAGTTGGACCAACTCTACTAAACCACCTTTTCCAGGGACTATTCTTTTGCAAAGCCTTCTGTGCTTATCTTCTAAATAATTTCCCCCAAAATTCACCAAAGGGTTTTGTCCTTCTAGTTCTTGGCTGCCATGAAACCCAGAGTTCTCTGTGAGGCAGCTGGAAACAAATTACAACCATTCAGTTCACTCCTGACTAGTACAACACCCTGATTTTGTATTTTTTGCTGGATTTGGAACTACACTGATGGAGTTGGGAGAATCACCTGTGCAGGTCAGCTCTGCAGCACCCTAAAAACTGAAAAAGTCCTAAAAAACATTCTAAAGGTTCCAAAAATGACACAAATACAGACCTATCCTCACCAGGGCTTATTCCCTTTTCAGGTTTTATAGAGCCCAAGAGAAAGGGAACAGCAAAGAGCAGCAGATGCATTTTCCAGTCATCTCCCACACATTGCTGAGAATTCCCAGCTTTTGGAGCCACAGCTGGTACATTTTAATGCCAACCAGAGCATGCTGAGCAGTGTGGAGCATTGCTATGATGAACCTCCATCCAAATAATTCTCCAGGTTGACCACACAGCCTTCAAACACCAAATGCCAGAGGTTTCCCATGGCCACAGGCAGCTGTGCTCTGGCCAGGAAACAATTTCCTGCATTTCCCAAGAAATCAAAGCCCATCCACAGGCCTGGATGACAGAAGGTGGTGACATTCAGTGTCCTCACAAACTCCACACTGCCCCTTCCTGCTGGCTCTACGTGACTAGATGTGCATCCCAAAAGCTTTTTCTCATTTCCCAGGGGTGTTTTTAGTAACACCTCTTCAGGAGCAGACCCACAGGGAAGGCTTTCACAGAAAATCTTCCTGACAAAGCCTTCTCAGCCCTGGCTGTGCAGGGTGGCAGCTCTGTCAGGTTTAACCTGCAGCATGACATCAGTCATGGAATGGTTTGGGCTGGAAGGGGCCTTAAAACTCATCCCATGGGCAGGGACACCTTCCACTGTCCCAGGTTGCTCCATCCTGGCCTTGGACACTTCCAGGGGTGGGGCAGCCACAGCTGCTCTGGGCAACATCAAACAAACTGAACTGGAGCCAATGGTCCCCACAATTCTGCCCACCATTGTGTGTATGTTGCTGGAAAAGAATATTTTATGTTAAATTTTTTGAGGATTTAATTCTTATCAGTCACGTCAGTCAAAGTTAAAATAAATTGAAAAAAGTATTTATAAGGCTTATCACAGATAAAGAAAATGTGATGCTGATTGATCCTCTTCATTCCAAGAAGAGATTTAAGACTTTAAGTAGTGAAGGAAGCAATATTAAAAGGAAAATATTCTTCTCTCTCTGTCTAAATTTCCAATGTCCATTTGAAATTGAGCACTCCAAATTAAGATGTGGGACTGACAGCAACAACCAGAAACTGAGCCTGCTGCAACTGCCCTGCTCCTCTGGCCTGGCACTGACCAAATGCTCCCTCTGTTGGCTGAGGGCTCCTTCCTCCTCCTCCTCCTCCTCCTCAGAGCTGAACTCAGCTCTGCTGCCCGAGCAGGGCAGAGCCCAGCCCCAGCAGCACAGGGAGCAGGGAGGACACAGGGGAGGACAGGGCACCCCAGGGGCACTGGGGTCTTTGCAGCAGTGACCACACCTGAGCACCAGGCAACCAGGGGAGGCTGTTCTGCTCTGGGAAGAACTGGCTCAGCTCACAGTTCCCTCACTCAGAGCAAGCCCTGAATTCCTCCAGTCTGTCCCACACCTTCTGTGGAGCCATCACTGAACTCATTTCCCTCCTCACTTTGCAAGGATGCTGCAATCAGAAGCTGGCTCAGGTGCCTGTGGCAGCTCTCAGCCTCCTCCTCTCTGTCACAGAATCCCAGACTGGTTTGGGTTGAAAAGGACCTTAAAGCTCATCCCATTCCCCCCCTGCCATGGCAGGGACACCTCCCACTGTCCCAGGCTGCTCCAAGCCTGTCCAACCTGGCCTTGGGCACTGCCAGGGATGGAGCAGCCACTTTCTGCACCCCTGACAGAGGCAGCCCCAACCCCCCCACTCCTTCCCTGACAAGGAAATTCCAACAACATTTTACAGTCTAGAGACATTTTGAAGAGACTCTTTACAGTCTGTGGTAAGAAAATAATTCAGAATAAAACAATTTGCAAGTTACAGAGAGAGCTGAATAGCAGCTGTCCAAAGCAACCTCCAGTTACCAGATTAATTAGTGAGAAGCTGCCCAGAAATGTTGGCAGTTCATGTTAAAAATGAACAGCTGACAGGTTTGGTCCAACTTGGAAGAGATCTGAATGCTGCAGGAAAACAATACAGAATATAAACTGTTCCACCCACAAAGAAAGTAAAACACAGATGCAGTGTGTCCCCTCCCTTGTCCAAGAGTCTCACAAGTGCCTGCTGGACCTTCCAGCTCCAAATTCCTGCTGGAGGATCCTGTCAGGCCCAGAGCACCCACACCACACTTGCCTGCTTGACACAATGAGCTCCCAAGAAATTCCAGTCCTTGGGGTTTTCCTCAACCCAAGGGACAACTTCAAATCTTCTTAGCAAACAGGCACTTAGTTAGGAAAGGTTTTCCTTTTTATTACAGAAATGGAGGATCAGGTAGGTGGCACTCCTGGCACTGGAGATGTTGCACTTTTGCTGTACAGGTGCACAGAGAGCAGACACCCAGCTGAGAGGGGACAGGGGCACTCCTGGTGGCACAACCCCGTGTGACACTAACTGTGCCACTCCTCTGACAGCACTGCACGGAATCCAACAGACAGGGGACACACAGCACTTCTAGCTTTTACTCTAGAGGTAAAGTGTCATCTTTTTCACAGCATTTAGTCTCTATAGTTCACTTTTGTGACTGGTTTTCTTCTGGAACAAACCCAGGTAACACAGTGAGAGAAGAATCCCAGCACATCCCGAGGTGCTGCTGCTCCGTGAGCTGAGCAGGGAGGTAGATGCCATGGATGTTCTCTTCAGATGGAGCACGGAGAAGGACCTTGTGCTAATTAACTCTGGTGCCCAGAGTCTGTCACTGGCACCCAAACACTGCAGGGATCAGCAGGAGAGGCAGCACAGGAGATCGAGGCTCGTCCAGCAGCTGCACCTGAACCACGTTTTCTTGGCATCTGGAACAGAAAGGCACCTCCAATTAGCACTAATTAGCTCTGTCCTGCTCTGGGCTGGATGTGCAGTGCAGCAGTGCAAGTCCTGAGCTGGTCTGGCTGTTTTCATAGTCATGAGCAACATCTTTCAGGGAATGGTTGAAGGGAATTTCCCTCAGTTGGGAACTCAGATTCCATTGTTTTTATTTGCACCATTTTATTTGGTTAATCCTGGAATCAGCATGTTCCAGAGGAGCACAGCTCAAGGGGAGCTGTGCAGGAGTCAGTCACTCAGCTGTGCACACCCCTCTTTTGAGGGGTTTCTTCAGAAATTACACGTTCTCCAAGCAGTCCAAATGGCTTCCCAAAAGAAGGAGACAGAAAGGAATGACACAGAAAATCACACCACTGGAATTGATGGAAATCATGGAATGTTTTGGGTTGGAAGCAACCCTAAAGATCATCTTGTTCCACCCACCCATCAGCCAAGAGGGTGACGTGAATGAAAATTCCTTTTCTTAAGCTCTGCCACCAACTTAGAGGGGAATTTTTCTTTTTTGAGCATTAAAACATTGTAGGACCCAATTGCAGGATCCATTGCAGGATCCATTGCAGGATCCAATCCTCTGGGAATCAATAGCTTCTATAAAAGGGGAAAACCCCACTACAGCAACCAGCATTTGTAAGCCACACTTATCAGCTGCTGGAAGGCAAAGAAGCCAGTGCAGCAGTGGGGCTCAGCTCACCTTCTCACATGACAAGGCAGGACAATCCCATGCAGCCCTGGTTCCCATCCTCGCTGCTGTTGAGCTTCTTCATCCGGTACTGCCGGATCTCCCTCACCAGCGTGTAAAAAGCATCTTCCACACCCTGAATGACAACACAAGGTCAGGTATTTTCTGCCCTGAAGCTTTTGAAATCCCTGATCTGTCCATCCCAGAACCCCTGAATGGATTTGAAAGACACAATTCTGCAGGAAGAGCAGCACCCAACTGGTCCCGTGGTTCCTAAGAGGAAGAATCCCATATGGGTGTCCCAGCCTGACCCCTCTGGAGTGACAACCACTAAAATAAACATGGAAAACTGTATCTCAGGGAGGTTCCATGCAGGAAACAAGCTACTCCTTGCCTAATTTTAGAATTCTTACCATTCAGCTCTTCAGGATTTTCTGGCTGCTGCTCAATAATTGCACCTTCCCTGCTCTGCTCCCCTGCTGCAGGGCTGGCTGGCCAGGCCCACGTGGCCAAGGAGGCTTTGGAGAAGCCCATTAGTCCAGTCTGGGGAATTCTGTCTGCAATCATAATCTGCTAATTGGCTTTCATTAACGAGCCAAGAGAACCCAGCAGGTCTGGGGTGAGCGAGCTCAGCCTCTGACACTCCCCAGGGAGAGCAGCTGAAACTCTGCTGCTGCTCCTGCCAACACTGAACTGTGCTGAAATTGGCTGGAATCAAAATTTTAACATCATTTGAAGCAGTAGAAAGTAGATGGGTTTCTTTTTCTTCTGTGTGTTTTGTGAGACTTTATAATAAGCTTTTATTTATTATACTTAAAACGTGGTTTTTATTTAAGACATAAGTATTATTTTTTAGGAATTATTTTGCAGGCATTTGTTTCTTATTGGGAGGTTTTTTATGGTTTTGGAGGTTTATTAAGAGGGGTTTTTGGTGGTTGCATTTGAATTTTTTGATAGTAAAAGTGAAATTTTAACTTTTTTTTTGGGCATGTGTTATTTTTTCTTGTTATATAATTTTCCACAAAACCACTGTAGGTCTCTTTATCTCTACATTTACTGGTATCAGTTATGTTTATTATTTTAAGTTTTTTTTTTTCCCCTAGTTAGTTTTTAAGTTTTATTTAGTAACTTCAGGGGAGTTGAAATTTTTTTATTCTCTATGTTATTTATCAACATGACCCACTTGAAAGAAGTCAGGGCGAGTCTGAAGTGATTTCTGTACTGGCCCAGCCCAGAATTCTTTCAAGCTAAGATTGAGCAAGGAAATAAAAGCAAAAAAACTGTAAAGGGATGGAAAAAATGCTTCTCCTGTAAATAAGGCAAAAGCACATGGGAAAATGTCATTGCTGCATTTCCCAGGAAGAAGTCAGGCCCTGGGGGAGCCCCTCACCTGTCTCGTTTTTGCAGAGGTCTCTATGAAGGGGATTCCGTAGCTTTTTGCCAGTTCCTGGGCCTGTTTTGTGTCCACTGTTCTCGTGGGCAGATCACACTTGTTCCCTACCAGCACCATGGGCACGTCATCCGAGTCCTTCACTCTCTTGATCTGTTCTCTTTAGGAAGACAAATTTAAAAAATAAAATAAAAAAAAAATTGGGAACTATTTTCTAAATATAAAAACTGGTTTAGTTCAGTGTTCAAACAACCTTGCGTCACAAAAACATATTAAAGGTGAGCAGGGCCTCAGGGGTCAGCAGGAGGGCCAAGCACTTTGTACACTTCATTTTCTGTCCATGGATAACTCCACTCTGGATTTCTCACCCATTTTCTTAGAGATGATATTCTGTAGCTGCAAATGGCATCTGATTCACAGAATCCCAGAACAGCTGGGGTTGGAAGGGCCCTCTGGAGATCAGCCAGCCCAACCCCTCTGCCAAGGCAAGATCACCTGGAACAGGTGACCACATCCTGGAGGGTTTGGAATGTGTCCAGACAGGGAAACTCCACAGCTCCCTGGCAGCTGCTCCAGGGCTCTGCCACCCTCATAGAAAGAAGTTTTTCCTCATGCTGAGGTGGAACTTCTTGTGGTTTAGTTTATGGCCACTGCTCCTTGGGCATCACGGAAAAGAGTCTGACACTGTTCTCTTGGCACCCCTTGGAGATATTTATATGGATTAATGATATGATTAACACAAATAAACCCCTAAAAATCATCCCAGTCTTAACTGATTAAAGGTGGTGATGAGGCCCTGGCAGCTGTGGCTGCCCCTGGATCCCTGACAGTGTCCAAGGCCAGGCTGGACAGGGCTTGGAGCAGCCTGGGACGGTGGAAGGTGTCCCTGCCATGGCAGGGGGTGGAACTGGATGAGATCTAAAGTCTCTTCCAACCCACCCCTGTTGTGACTCTATGCATTGGCACAGAACAGTGACAAAACCTCCTGAGACAAGTGGGAGATTCAATATTTGTCTGTTCTGAGCCTTCACTGAGGCCCTTCAGCGCTTCCTTCAGTGTCCCTGCCCCGTCCCCGCGCTCCCTGCCCGTGGGGCAGCCCCAGCTGTACCTGTAGAGGTTGATGTCGGCGAAGGATTTGCTGTTGTTGATGGCGAAGACGCAGAGGAAGCCCTCCCCTGTCCTCATGTACTGGTCCCTCATGGCGCTGTACTCCTCCTGCCCCGCCGTGTCCAGGATGTCCAGCAGGCACGTCTCGCCATCGATCACCACCTGCTTGCGGTACGAGTCCTGCAACACACGGCACCGGCAGTGAGCCCTGACTGCCCCTGCCCCCCAGGGGGCACGGCTGAAACGCAAAAATCATCATAAAAACGCAGGAGGAGCTTTGCCAGCTGTTCTGCAGAAGCTGTGGCTGCCCTGGATCCCTGGCAGTGTCCAAGGCCAGGCTGGACAGGGCTGGGAGCAGCCTGGGACGGTGGAAGGTGTCTCTGCCATGGCAGGGGTGAATGACATGAGCTTTAAGGACCCTTCCAACCCAAACCAGTCTGGACTTTGTGATTCTCATCCGTCTCTGATTAAAAACTACCACTATCTAAAACTAGAGTATTTTAAATATTACCCAAACTATCACATTTTAAACCACGCCCAAACTATCCCATTTAAAATGAGACTCTAGCCCTCTCATCCATTGTTACAAAACACAGAACTCTTGTTGCTTTAAAGAAATTCCTCAACAGGAGAAGAAGATAAAAGACTGCCATAAACACCCTCCCTGCGAGCAGAACCCCCGCCCCGCACAGACCCGTGCCGGCCTTTTTGGCTGCCTGTGGCTGCTTTAGGAAGCCCGAGGCAGAACGGGGGAGGAACCGCTCCCGAGCTCCGGGCCGGGCCGGGCTGCGGGACCTGGCGGCGCATCTGCTGCGGGCAGAGCCCTGGGCCCGCCGCGCTTCCTCCGCGCTCCTCGTCCCGCGGCTCCGAGCCCGCACCGGGTCCCGCGGCCCCGCGCACCTCGATGGTGGGGTCGTACTCGTCCACGAAGTGGTTCTGGATGAGCTGGATGGTCAGCGCGCTCTTGCCCACGCCGCCGGCGCCCACCACGACCAGCTTGTACTCGGTCATGG
>VZRH01007248.1:401814-422560 GCA_013397555.1 Urocynchramus pylzowi | reverse complement strand
ACCAGCCAAAAAAAGCCCAAAACAAAATTAAAAAAAAACAACAAAAAAAATTAACCAAAAGAAAAAAAAAACCAACCAAAAAAAACCCAACAAAACAAACCCAAACCAAACCACAGTACTGCCCTCTATTCCAAAAAGTAACTCCTGATCTTTTTGGTTAAAGTAATACTTAGACCAATCATTCAGTTTTCTTGCTTGATAAAGTGTGACTGGGGAAATGGAGGGAGGGGGGCAGGGGAGGGGAAAAAAAACCAAAACAAAAAACCAAAAAAATAAACAAAAAAAAACAAAAACAAAAAAACCCCAACAAAACAAAAAACCAAACCAAAAAAAAAAAAAAAAGCACACAGACATCAACTAGTCACCTTGATGAAAGTCTCAATACAGCTATGGAAAGCCTAAGTATTTATTCTCTTACAGTACACTGGGTGCCGGCTGCAAAAAGAACAAAAAAAATGTATCCACTTCAGGCACAACTTCTTTCTTTTTAAATTTAAATCAGTAAAAGAAACTGGGTTTAGAAGCTGCAGTGTTCTAAGCAGCAGCAGATTTGTGCATTGTTTTAAATATATTTAAATTACCACACTGATGGCACACCTCAGCCTTATGAAATTCTGCACTGTCTGTTCCAGAACACTACAAAATCCACCGACCCTGGGAGAGACTTGCACTGAGCTCTAAGGACTGGCTAAAGGAGTCAAGTTAAATGAACTAGGAAAACACTGTAACATTTGGCCATCAACTCAAGGTATCTGAATGTTTGTGGAGATCTGAGAGAAACAGAACTTATTCCACCCTCACGTGTTCCTCAGAATTTGAGCAGAGTGAGCTGAAGAGAGTTTTCCCTTCCACTTGGGAAGAAGATAATGCAACTGAGCACTAAGGCATAATAAACCTTGGCCAAAAACAAGGATAAAGCATAATAACTGTAGTGCAGAATTCCACAAGGTCTGCCCGAGCAGAGCTGTCTATGTTTACTCACAGAGGCAATGGAGATTGCAGTTACCAGTTGCGTTAAATGCACCATTCAAAACAAGCTTCTAAAATGTGATACTATAAGGCGCCACCTTAAAGTTCTCCAGAATGCAACTGTGCAGAAATTTAAAATGGTTTCGTAAATTTAATTTTAAACATAACATGAGAAGGTGTTAAAACTGGTGGAATAGCTTCTGAGAATTTGGAGGAAGGGGTGAACAGGGAGATATTCAGTACCCTTCGCCAGCCCCACCGCACGGCCCAACGTTGCCGTGGGGTTGGGATCAGTCTATAACACCAGCCTGGCGGATCTTTCTCTCTGCACCAAATCCCTGCAAGGAAAACAGAACACACTTTTAGCTCTGCCACCACACAATCATTAAATCATTTAGACTTTAAAATTATCAAGTTCAACTGTGAACCTGGCACTGCCACTGGGCTTTGAGGCAGAGCCTGGTCTGTTCCACTCAAGCAGCTCCCTTTCTAATTAGTCATGTTTGTCTTCAGAAACAGAGACAGCAACAAAACAGGTTCTGTGGGGTGTTCTTTGTAGTCCAAAACACAACAGAGATTCCAAACACTTCTCTCCTGCTTATCAAGAAGTGCCAGAATGTTGTGTGAAAGCCATGTCAAGGTAAATGGACTTCACTTGCTACCTCTGAGGTTTATAAATGAAGAGCAAACTACGATGGCCAAGACAAACCATGACAGAAAGGCTCCAATACAGACAGCAGTGGTTGCTTCTCTCCTATGTGCTCCTCTGAAAGCAAAGCACTGACAGGGGGCACAGCACTGACACGGGGCACAGCACTGACAGGGGGCACGGGACACAGCACTGACACGGGGCACAGCATTGATGGGGCACAGGGCACAGCACTGACAGGGGGCATGGGGCACAGCACACAGCACTGACATGGGACACAGCACTGACACAGGGCACAGCACTGACAGGGGGCACAGCACTGACAGGGGGCACGGGGCACAGCACTGATGGGGCACAGGGCACAGCACTCACACGGGGCATGAGACACAGCACTGACAGGGGGCACAGCACTGACACAATCCACCCTCACAGAGCAGAGCTCACTACAGAACAGCAGCAGGCACAGCTCAGGCCCCTGACAGAGGCAGCAGGGCTGTGCTCCCCAGGCCAGGCAGCCCCTGCGGGCTGTGCTCCCCTGGCCAGGCAGCCCCTGCAGGGCTGTGCTCCCTTGGCCAGGCAGCCCCTGCAGGGCTGTGCTCCCCTGGCCAGGCAGCCCCTGCAGGGCTGTGCTCCCCTGGCCAGGCAGCCCCTGCAGGGCTGTGCTCCCTTGGCCAGGCAGCCCCTGCAGGGCTGTGCTCCCCTGGCCAGGCAGCCCCTGCAGGGCTGTGCTCCCCTGGCCAGGCAGCCCCTGCAGGGCTGCTGCCCTGTGTGAGAGTACCTTTGAGTTGTCGGGGCCCCGGGGCTGGCGGAGCACCGTGAGCCGCGGGGCGTTGGCATCGTCCAGGTTGATGCTCTTTAAACGGTTCACGAGTCTATCGGGACGCGGAGCAGCCACGGCCTTGGCGCCTTCGCTGCAAGAGAGCACACACAGGGCAGGGTCACCCCCGAGCTGGGCAAGGCACCCCAGGCTTCCACAGGCCTTGAGCACAGTCATTTACTGCAGTTCCAGGCTGCAGGGTTGATGCTGTGTAACAGCAGACTGGCTGATGGGCTGGCCCTGCCCCAAACCTTGCTGTCCACACTGGACTCTGCACTAGCAGGAGCTCAGTGATCTCCAGAGCGTGTTCCTTAAGGAGCAGAGGTCTTGTATTTACTCTCATGCACACCTAACCAGTGTTTCCTACATGTCTATTGCCCAGAGGAGCTGTGGCTGCCCCATCCCTGAAAATCTCCAAGGCCAGGCTGGATGGGGCTTGGAACAACCTGGGATAGTGGCAGGTGTCCCTGCCCACAGCAGGGGTAGAATGAGATGGGGTTTTAGGTTCCCTTCCAACCCAACACAACCCAACCCATTCTGTGATTAAACTGCAATAATAAAGGCTTGCAAGTTGCCAGCATATCATTAGAGCATTAACTTCTATGAAGATGATGGGAACACAGAATTTTCAGACAAAAACATTAGCTTTCTGTTACTGCTGAAGTGCTATCTCAAGCTTAAACAAAATACAATTTATGCACTTTTATTCAAGCGTGTATATAGTTAAAAAACCCTAAACCTATCACTTGTAAGAAATGCCATGCCAAAAAGAAGAGTCTCTAAAACATGAGTTTTATATTTAAAAATTAAAGCTGCTCTTCAAGAAAGAGGCAGCAGCACTGTGGAGCACTGGCCGGAGGCCAGCACCCACACAGGAAAGCCATCAGTTTCCTTATCATCAACTTCCACTTGCAAGCCTGTATCCAAATTCCTGCTACAGGGTGAGTTTAAGAATAGGTCAAAAAGAGAACAAGTCATCTGTAATTAGGAAAAGCTGGGAGCACTGCTGCTGCTGCTGCCTCAACTGAATCCCCTCAAAGAGCTGGGAGCTCTCTCAGGTGCGGCTCTCCCTGGAGCCAGCTGGAACCCAGAGCTCCTGCTGCAGGAGCATCCAGCTCAGGCAGAGCCAGCCTGCAGGGCTCTGCTGGGATGCAGACACTGTGCCAGGGTCACTCCCTTCAATCCCAAAGCCTCACCAGACACGCCACACGTTACAGGCACTGCATTTTCCTGTGCGCTGGTTCAGGATTACGGAGAACTCCACTTCATCCCCAGCCTGGAGCTCCACACCATCCTGGACTTCTTTGACATGGAAGAAGAGCTTTTTGCTGTCACCAACTTCATAGTTAATGAAACCAAACTGAAAAGCAACACATCACAAGGTTATTGATTTGCTCTGCATCCAGACAAATGCAGCAACTTATTTATTAGTTAAACTGTAGTTTAACTACTTTTAAATAAAATTTCAAAACTGTGGTGCCAAGTGGAAGTGGAAATTCAATTTCTGCAGTGATCAGAACATTCTGTCTGAAAACACGACTTCTGGAAATCCAGGCACTCTTAAGTCACATTTAAATCCTAAAGTCTATAGAACAAATTCTGTAAACTGCCCTCAAGTCCTGGCAGCTGTATTAAACAGAGAAGAGCAGTGCCCCAAGCTCTGAGACTCCACCCTGAAGTTACACAGCAGCAATCACTCAATTTTTGGCCTGTCACTGGGATAAGAAGCCATTTACTTCTATTTTCCATTCTACTCATATATAAGCCAGGAATACTCATCCAGCCTCTCCATAAATGACTGGAGATTAGTGCTGCACGGTGTCTGTAAAAACAGAAAGCATTTGCAGCATTTAACTTTTTAATCATTCCAAGATGCAACGAGGGCAAAGATCAGCCTTTGCATTTCAGATGAGCTGTAATCACTGACTGCTTAATACTGTAAAGAAGCTTCTTCCAGAAGCAAAGTACGTGCATGTTTTGTTTGTTTTTCTGAACACTTTTTAAACACTCTGTGCAGCAGAAACCAGTTAGAGCAATTTCTAGGACATCTCAAATCCAAATCTTCAGAATTATCTGAAGTTCTGATGTTTCAGCACCAAACCAGGCTCTGAGCTCACCTTTACTCAAGTCAAAAGGTGGGTCTGGCATAACCTGGGTTACCACACCTGCTCCCTAGAGCTGGAGTTCTGAGCAATCTGTTTGGGCACAGCTCCCTGAGTTCCAGTGCTGAAGTGGTTCTGAGTTGCTCCATGCCAGTTGGAGCAGTTATTTCCCATCACCATGGCCCTGGTGCCCACAGTCACTCACCTGGTCCTTGACACACTCCACGGTGGCCCTGCGGAACGGGGTGATGTTCACAGCCATCGTCTGCCCGTTCTGACCCAGCACACACAGCTGGAACTTTACTGTCTCCCCCTTCTGCAGACAGTCACCTTTGTTTGCCATGCCAACAATTCCAAAGGGATAGACTTCTCCTTTCATCTCACCTGGGGGGAAGCACGAGACAGAACTGAGAGGCCTTTGCCACCTGATGTCAGATTTCCAATACTACAAATGCTGCTTTTACAGTCAGCTTAGCTGTGTGGATACAGTTTGTAGTGTGAACAAAATCTTCAACAGCTCTTTTTACAGTGCATTCAACTTGTGCACTTGTGAAAAGAACACTTAATTAAAAGGAACCAATCTTATCTTACCATCCTCCATGACTTCAATCATGCCCTGGTACTCTGTCTGTGTGGGATCTACACTCCTCAAAGGACGAATTACTTTACCAGAGTAAACAGTTGGATCAGCTTCTTCAGTGATACCATTCACTGAAAAGAGACAGAGAGTAGAGGAACAGGATGTTTTAATCATAGTTTATTTTAAAACTGATTTAAATAAGTGATTCAGATTGACCAGGAGTCAGCATTTTGCACTACATGACACAGAATCAAAATCACACTGACACATCATACGTGGAAGTAGAAAAATTTTTCTCAAGAAACTTAAGGTCAGGAAGCTTGAAAAGCAAATCAAAGTGTTTCCTTCCTTTCTCTTCCACATTCCCATCTCATGTTAATCATCCAGTAATCTTGAAGTATGCATTCCCCCCCACCCCCAAGTCCTTAACACCCTACCCCATCTGCCCTGCTCCTGCAATCTTTTCCCCTGTGAGGTACAGCACAACTAGTGCAGGTACTGGTCTGGCCAGTTCTGCCATCCAGCCTCTCCTTATAACCCCCAAGTTGGGAGGACTGAGGACACTAAAGGTCCACAGAATTGCTACTGTGCACAGAACTGTTGGCCTGTGCTTGTCTGTTCTCTGCAAACACAGGCAGCAGCTTTCAGGGAACCAATGACCACCCCACACTGAGCATCTTCTTGCTCTCAGCTCCAATTGTAAATGGATCTTTAACAAACTTTACCCCTCAGCATGTGCCAAGAGCCCTGCAGACAGAAAACACCAGGTACAGCCTTACCTGCATGTGTTTTGTTTACTTTCTCTGCACTAACTTTGTTTCCTTTGCCTTTTGACAAGCTGTATTCCACAGTGTCTCCAAGTTCCAGGCTATCGATATCACCACAATATTCACTACAGGAACAGAATGATAAACAGTTTTCCTTTATTTACATGACAATAGTGATGCTCACCCAACATCCACATCAGTCATCAGAAATTATTTAAATCCCTGATCAGGTCACAAGGAATCTCCATTCAGGAAAGTGAAGCATTTCAAATACATAACACACTGGATTTCTTGGCCTGGGAATTAGAGGCACAGAACACCAGGACTGCTGACTAACAGAAAAGCCTGAACCAGTCCAGCAGAGATGATAAATAAAACTGTAGCTATCTAAGCATATATATAAATATAGATCTATTACATGCATGTGTAAAGTGCAATGGGTTCAACACTCAACCCAACAAAACTCCATGCCCTCCCACTCCCCCCAGACAGACACATAATCAAATAATAAAACTGTCATTCACCTGTAGTGGAAGAAGATCTCCTTATCATGATTGGCTGTTTCAATGAACCCAAAGTTATCTTTCAGGGCTGCCACATATCCCAAGAGCCTCTTGGAGCTGTAGTTGCGTCCCAGCATCCTGACAGAAACAGCCGTCTGCAGCCCGGTTCTCTTCACCTCACACACACAGAACTCAACCTGGTGGAGACATGGCCATCAATACAGACAGAAAGAGGCAAAGAAAACCACAACCACCAACAAGACACCCCCAAAATAATTTAGAAGCTGTGGAGCTCTGCAGCAGCACCTGGTCTCTCCAGGAAAGTCATTTCCCAGTCACTACTTTCCCATAACCACGTCAGTCACTGACATTTCCTACATCCCAGGGAGCAGCACCACACCTGGGACACCTGCAAGGCAAGCCAGCCCCCAGCACTCAGCTTTTCACCCCTCACACATGAGAACCTTCCTGTCCATGGGGATCAGCTCCTTTCCCTACACTGCTCACCAGTGACCTACAGTGAAATGTGCCTCACCTTCACTCCTTGTTTCAGTTTTTAGAGACAATAACCAGTAACTAGAATGGCCCCTGAGGGTTTTGTTACTCTTCCTGATCTCCAAGCTTTTTCCCTCTCCATTGTCCCTCAGGCTAATATGCTTATGAGGGAATATTCTCCCTCTTCAATATTCATCTTAGTCTCTATGCTAATTAATTTCCTCTTGACAAGCAGTGTCCACTTAGTGATAATAATCTTGGTTTAAAAAGCATCATTTACACAGTAAGACACTATTTCCATCTATATATCACCAGGTTAGAGGGTATTTTTTACTTACAGAAGACTGACTCATTTAAACACAACACTCCAGGTGATATCACACAGATGCTTTGTCCTCCAATTGTTCCAAGTAAAGGCAAAGAGAAGCTCACATCCCACAATGCCCAGAATAGTACACTTAATTCTCTTACCTTATCTCCTATCTGGGGATTAGTAGATCCTTCCACATCCTTGGCCTGGTAAGGAATGGTCAGTTTTACTCCACAGTCATCATACACAATTATTCCATCCTCAGCTTCCTGAAAACAAGAGGTCAGAATTCAGCAATCAATGTCTGTGTAGGAACAGTTTCCTACACACAGTTCAAGCCTGCTCATTGGTTTTACAGTAACTGCTAAAAAACCACAACCAAACTCTGGGTAAGGAGCTTTAAATGATGCCAGATAGTATCTTAAAAGGCAATGAAGTATTGCCACCCATTCCAGGAAGCATTTATTGGAACTTTTAAGTATTCTGGCATTTTTAATGTTCTGTTTAAAACAGCAGAACAAAACAGTTAAGAGATTCTTCCCAAGAAACATAAATAATTCTATCTAGAATCTTGTGTACTGAGAGGTAGAAAGAATTCCCCATCAATTTCCTGGAAATTATCCTCAACAACAATATGATCATTAATGATTATTAACAATACTTTTATTAACTTGCTCAGAGCAGTTAATTTTCACTGATTGCTCTCATCAGCTGTAGTTCACATCTATACAGAATGAACAGTGCTTCAAACCCAGCTGAACTAGAGATTTTAAGGAAGCAGCCTCAGTCTGCAATGGCAGGAATGCAGAAGAGATATTCACAAGCAGAAGAGCAGCTTTACCTTCTCTTTGCCTTTATTTGGGCTAGTGGCTTTGGCTGGAGTGGCTTCTTTGTCTATAGTGCCCACAAAGCGATGTTCTGACTGGGTGTGGAAGGAAACCGTGCCCTTGGGGAGCTTTTTAATCCTTATGGCATGGTTCCTTTGGGCAGACAGCATATCCTGGAAAAGAAATCCATCAGGTTATAGACAGACTGTGCATAATCTCCCCTTCAATGCTGAGGTTTTACAGAGTTTGAATCCCACTCACAGGAACGACGGTGAACTCTACTTCATCAGAAATATGGAGCTGGTTTCCATCCATGATCTCACTGAAGTGGAAGAACATCCGAGCATCCCTGTCCACACACTTAATGAAGCCAAAGCCATCCCTCATTGCTGCAATCACACCCTGGAAGAGCCAAACCAACAATTACACTTTGATCCCTGGTATGTGACACCTGTCCAGCTGATCCACGTGTCAGGAGTGGGCAGAAAGGCCTGAATCCTGGGAAAACACCTGGTTAAAACAATGTCCTTCCTTGCAAACCCTGGTGCTCACAGCCCTGGTCAACCTGAAAGGCAGAGAAGTTCTTTCTACCTCATTCCTGAAGCCAACTTGTGATAAAAAGTGGAGAATATGAATTTAAGCCACTACCAAGGACTGAAGTTAAAGAACCTGCCAGTACAGAGAACACAATGGGGCAGCCCTACAAACACTGTATCATCTATAGAAGCATATAAAACATACAAACACACACTAAAAGTACAACTATGTATAAAAACAGGAAATAAAATCAGCGTTCAGAAGCAAAGTTCAAGAGAAAAACCATCAGATTTCCAGTCACAAATGAAGGAATTATAAAGAAGCTGTTAAACAAGAGTCCCATACCCGTGGGTGTGTTTTGGGAACACACTCCCACGTGACACAGTTTAGTGACCTTCCTGATAACCACTAGAAATGGAATGCTGAGTGATAAACAGAATATACTGACAAAAACCCAAACCCTAGTACCAGATGCTGCCAGAATTAAGGCAGAATTCATTAACATCTTGCCTTCAACCCAATTAATACAGAGTTTAGCAAATTTCAGTCAAGCTTAGAGGATGTGAATCACAGTACAAAGGTACCTTTCACCTTTAGGAACATTCGTCTCTTAAACAGCTTTCACAAACTCCAGCAAACCAAGCAACCTCCCCAGAAGCTGCCTGCACATATCACCCCCAGGACAGCTCCACTCAGGCAGGCAGGTGTATGTACCCAGAGTAGAAATACAAGAAGTCTACAGGATAGAAACCCAAAAACTCAAAGGATGAAATCAAAACTCAAGGTTTTTTTAAAGCCAAGGGACAGTAATTCACAGCACACAGATGTGACAACACTGTAAGTGAACTGAAAATTGCAAAGGAAAGCAAAGTTACAGTCTAGCTGGAAAAGAACCAACATTCCAAGTTACAGGAATGAAAGATATTCTGTAATACTCATTAGCACATCCATCTTAGTCCCTGTAATCCACAAAGAGTTTCTTGTACTGAGAGAACTCTGCTCTTTACCATCCTTCTGCTTGACCCTCAGACAGAGATTGGCCAAAAAACTTGAAATACAAAAGCTGCTCACGGTCCCTCCTCCAATTATTTACACTTTTCACTATCTGAACCAGGGTAATCCCAAGGTCTTCCAGTTTTCCTAAGGAAGATGAGTAGTTCCCTCTTTAGATTCAAGTATGTGAATTTTAACCTGTCAGTTCAAGACTCCATTACTTCTGTCTGCTACAACCAGCCAGCAATCCCATCCAAGAGGGCCACTTAAGGTCCAATTTCCTAACATAATTTAATTTAAATGTTAAAAAGTATTTAAGACTTTATTCTTTTAAGGCAAAGATGCAGAGCATTATTTCTGAATTTTCTGCTTTGCTTGCACTGCAGGTCCTAGAGCTGGATTTCAGAGCAGGCAATGGAAGATTTGAGTGATTTTTGTATCTGTTGTAGGAGACATCCCCCAACTCATGTTTTACTTTCACTTCCCCTCAAGAATTAGAAACGTTTAGATACTTGCCATTTCTCTGGTTTCATTAGTAAACTGGAAAGTGTTGGGGAGAACCTCAATGTTGGTGGCTCGCTCCAGTTTGTCGCGCCTGTCCGTGGAAATGTTGAACCGAACGTGGTCGCTCTCCAGCAAGGTCACCTTGGATTTTGTGTCCTTGTCCCCAAAGGGGAGCTCTTTAGGAATCACAAAGTCCACTTTGATGCGGCCGGGTAGCGGATCGCTCTGGGGACAGAGAACCAAGGGAAAGCTGAGTTCACCTGCAGGGCTCAGCACAGCTGCCAACAGCACAGGGGCTCCTGCCAAGGCCTGCTGGACTCGGGCTCTGCTCCATTTCCACCACTCCTCATCTGGAACTTGCCCAGTGCAAGGTGGCTTTTGGAGACGTTGGCTGGCTTGAAGGTTTTTTAAGCCCCAGCCATGTGCTGCTGAAGGAATTCTCTCTCTTTCACAATTAAGTTTATAACCATACTCACAACACTTCTAAAATGCAGACCAGTTCTTATTATTAAGTCTTCAAAAGACCCCAAACCTTCCCATGCTAACAGAGGCTCACCTAAAACCTTAGTGGAAGTGCTCATGAACACTCCTCCAAGTCAAACATTACAGCCTAAAAGCCTCATTAACTGTTAATGCTCACAAGAATCCACAGATCTGGCTTATCCCAGCAAATATTTTTCCCTTTTTTCCTAGTCTTTTGCTTTAAGGATATGTCCTAACCCCACAAAAATTTATAGCAAGTATTTGAAACAATAGTATTTGAAACATGAAACACACACTCCATCATGTACCACTACCCTAACTCTTCCTCTTTGGATTCAAAATTAAGAAAAAGAGTAAATCTTAATTTTGACATGATGCTTATGCAGCAAACAGGTACTGGGAAATGAGAACAAATGTTTCCAGGTATTGACTGGAATTCAATACAATCAAACCAGCATTACACATATTTATTTAACTACTGAAATTCACCTGGTTTTTGCTGGGTACTTTTGGAATTACTTTGGTTACAGTTCCTTCAAAATGTTCAATGCTGATATCTTCAAAAATGACAGTTCCTTGAGGCAGCAGTCTAACATCTGTTGCAACTTCTTTACCCTAAGAGCACAAAATCAGTCAAACACCCAAAGAAAAGAGAGAAAGTAAGAGACATTTCCCAAGGAACCTCAATGAACCTCCTCCCCCCTTCTTTAGAGCTGGGGAAAGCAGAGAGCTGTGCAGTTATTCCCTAGGACCTTTGCTTCCGTTTTACTGGATTTCGTCTTACATTTCTGTCTTTGATTGTAAACTCCACATCATCACCAGGCTGTAAGGTTTCTAGGTCACCTTTAAATTCACTATAATGAAAGAATATCTCCTTCACGACGTCACCTCTCTCAATAAATCCAAAGGCTTCCTGTCAACAGAAAAAAAAGTATTTAATCATCCATTATAGGAACATACTAATAAATCATTTGACAGGTTCTGTTAAACACAAAACAATCTCTGAATCCCAGCACAGCACTTACAGGTGTACACAGCTGACTGCCAAAAGAAATTATATATAAACAGAAATAAATGGAACTTTCTTTGTTAAGGAGAGTATCAGTATCAAAGATGAGCTGTTTAAACCATTTCACACAATTTACATGTGCAGCCCAAGCTGTTAACAGCTCTAAACAACTTAAATACTACTTTGAACAGCACTCTTCAAAACAGTATTTCATTTTCAAATGAAACTTAAAATCACTTACTTTCATGGCACAGACTACTCCTTGACAGCGGGCTTGTTTCTTTTTTAATAGCATAATGTTACGAGCACTTACAGCACCAGTACTAGAGAAAAATAAAATAAAAAGATCTGTAAACTCAAAACTGAAACAATAACTAAGATTGTATTTAATATAATTAATAAATATTCTTGGAATAATTTAAAATAATTAATAAAAGTTCTTGGAATAGATATAAATTCTGCCTGACTACTAAAACAAAATATGAAGCCAGAAAAGTAATACCAACTTACTGTTTATTTGTATCAATTATAAAGTTTATTTTATCTCCTGTTTCCAGCTGTACATTTCCTTCAACATCCTCTGGGGTGTAAGTCAGGTAAAATACTTCCTGTAAATTAACATTAACTAAAGTTACTCTATTTGCAGAACAGTTGTTTCAAAGAAAGATAAACAAAATTGTAATAACAGTATCTGCTTAATTTAGTGAGAAAATCAACAATAATAAACATGGCATGCAAAACATTCTTTTTCTGTCGTGCTGTTTTGTGAGTATGTAACAAGCAGCTTAAGTTGAAAAGTTTTGTACATGACCATCTTTTAAGGCCAATTTCTAAAGGTTAGAAGTTCAAGGTAAGGATACATGAACTTCATCAAGTTTAAAAGAGAACAATTATTTGGCTCTGGGAAGTTATCCACAGATAGAAGCAAGCAAACTGTCTAAAAACCATTATTTTTTGTAGTAATTACCAAAGCATGCTTTTTTTTTTTGGCCAAAAACGACACAGTTTTTCAGTGCAGTGTCAATTGTCTACATTAAATTGCTTTTTTTTTGGTTGTTTTTTTTTTGTCATAGACCACAGTGATGGACCAGTGAAGAGTTCAAGTAAAATACGCAAGCTTTACCCCATTACGTTCGTAGCAAACACTCCCTGTTGGACTTTGACCCGGGGCAGCTGGAGATTTACTCTCTAAATTGTGAGGAACAGCACACACAACCTACCAGTCAAAAAAAAAAAAAATCCATTGCTAGTCATTTCAGGAGTGGCATTGTTGTACACAAAATGAATCTCAGTATCCTCTACTACACACTCAGCAGAGAATGCCACACTGCAACTTTTCAATCTCACAGAACCCCTCTTGACTCTAAGAAGTGTTTGGAGCCAAGTAAGAGCTCAAACTGAACTCTGAATTTTTATCAGAGCACACTGAAATATATTTCAGTGTAACCATAGTGAAGGTAGTTAATATCCATGCTAAATTAACCCAGTTTTCTGTACTGGAGTAAAGGATGGAAATGATGCAGATATAGAAAATAGGCACTAACTTGTCCATTTATTCGTTCTTCAGGTAATATTTCTGGCTTTATCTTCACCAATTTAATAGCAATGGGTTTTCCAGTTCGGCGATCAGAAGACACTTCAAACTCAACATCATCTGCAAGACAAGCAAACATTGCAATGCTCTCAGAGCTCTGGCTGGGATTGGGGTTTTCTACAAAAATCACTAAATGGCTGAGTTTAATTCACTGCTTGTAGCAAAATACAATCAAGTTGAACTCAGGTCCTTTTGTTACACACGATTTGCAAAAATTTTCTCGTTATTCTGCTTATTATCTCCTGCTGCCAATGAACTATTCTGGTGTAATTCCACAGCAATTCCCTCCCCCTGCCTTGCTTGCTGTACAGCAGACACCACACTGAAGTTCAGACAACACAACAAAGGCCATGAAACAGTTTAGAAACTTCACTCTCACGGTGATTATCAGCATGAAGTTGCAGCCTCCCCATGCTGAACAACACCTGGCCACCTTCAAACTAACTCTAACCAAAGAAATAAGGGAGCACAAGAGGTAAATTCTCCCACAGTCTGAGTACTTGCCTCCATCTCAGTTAGACAAGTTTGACCTAACACTGCACCTTTTCCTTCTGCACAATGGTTTGTACCACAAGCTGCACAAAGTGCTGGGAAGGGCTCCCACCAGGAGCAGTGAATTATTTACAGGCGATTTTTTAAAGTTATCAGTGAAAAAGAAAAGGTTGTGGAGGGAGGAGAAGCGTTCTAAAGAGTTTGATTCTTACTACTTTTTATTCTTTTACTTTTAATAAAATTTTCTTTATACCCTTTTAAAATTTTACACCTACTTTACCTTTCTCCTAATCCTATCTCACAGCAAGAAATAAACCCCTTAATAATTAACCAACACTGAAGCTCACCGCACTCCTCAGCGCGTTAATTAGGACATCTCAAAATCAGCAAAACCTGAAACTAACAAACCAAAACCACTACACCCCAGAAGCAGCAGAGGGTATTTTCTGAGTGGTGCCAAAGCTCGGGTACCTCCTACTTTGAGCTCCTGCAGGTTGCCGTTGTACTGGGAGCAGTGGAAGAAGAGCCGGGCCTGCCGCTCCGAGCACTGGATGAAGCCGTACGAGGTCAGCAGCTTCTCGATGACCCCGGTCTCGCGCAGCGCTGCCGAAGTACCGTTGGGGTACCCGTTGTGTCCATTGTTGTGGAGCAGGTTTGGATCAAAGCTCATCTGGGCCACGCAAGGCAAAGAACAAAACTGAGCATCAGCTTCCTTCCTTCACATCCCCACAATGTGCTAAGAGCTTGTGTAGTTACTGACACCTTCCTAAAATGTTGTTTTAAGAATGTTCCTAAAACGTGTTTTAAAACCACCAAAAGAGTTGAGCTTTTTAAACACAGTAATCCTTAAAATTTATACAGGCAATATATTTATAAAACAAGCCAGAATTGTAATACCAAAACAAAGCTGGCTTAGAACAAAACAGACTCCTGGCATTTTTCAAGTATTACACCTCAAAGTACTCCCACGTTCACTGTTTCACACCAGAGCCTGAAAGTATCTGAAGTATCTGCTCTTCCAAATTAAATAGGTGATTAGGAAAATGCAACAGTTCTGAATCAACACAATTAGGTTCAAATCCCTGCATAGTTTCTCCCTAGTTCATGTGTTCAGTCTTTCATACTAAAAAATGCTATTAAGTAATTAAACAGTTTTGCACGGTTAGGGCATTAATAACAAGAATTTAACATTCCTGTGGCAGGGAAGCTCAAGTGCTAGAAAGACATAGAAAATTTGAAAATAGCACTAAAGTTATAATAAACTTCTAAATCAACTGACATTTATTAAAACATTTTATTTTATGGGGTGTTTTTTCTTTTCAAGTCACAGATTCACCCTTGAAACATTCCCAATTCCTTCACCAACTCATTGGCTTTTTTGATGTACAAGTCTCCTTTTTAAAGCAGGGCCCTTGGACTTACAGGCCAGCAATTAAATCAGATGAAATGTATTACACCTTGCTAAACACTGCAATTCAAGAGGGACAACTGAAGCTACCCTCTTCCCTCCAAACAGTCAATATGCATCTTAAAATATAGAGGATTATTTGTTAGTTTCCAGAGGTTTTAATTTGGAAAAGGAGCGAGATCATATCGGTTCTCTGCTTTCTTGCTGCAACGAGCAGAGATTCAAAATTACTCAGCAATGTGTTTAGTGGAGATAAAAGACACCTGAGCAACTTGTAAAAGGGTCATATTTCTCACTCTAATACAGCTAGTGAGTTACTCCATGTACTAGAAGGCACAGCATTCTTATTCTGCTGTTTGGAAATCAGTTTAAAAGTGATCAAAGAGCACCAAAAAACACCTGCTGTGAAGTTCTTGGGCAGAAATCTTTGGTCTTGGAGACTGACATTATAAAAATAAATTGGAAATAAGCACATAAAGTAGAGACTGATAGTATTTTGACCTCCAAGAAGAGGAGGTCTTCTCCTCCCTTCTGCTTCAGATCCACATGGGGTAGATGTAGATGAAGCAAAACACAAGTAACAGAAGGTGGGGGAGTGATTTGAGGAGGCAAAAGGATCCCAGGACACTGTGTAATGGTCTCCATCCCACAGCACTGGTCAGCACTTCCACAGTACACTGTTACCACCCAAGGCTCTTTAAGAATTCACTGAACTGCTAAATCTGCTGTGATATCATTTCTGTAACATGCACTGCTTATTTCCTTGCTCTACACCTCACTTTTCTTTCTCTTCAAAACTAGCAACAATCTCTTAATTTCAATCAATGCTGTCCTCTTATTCTTACCTGATCAATGGGCAATAAGTGGCATAAATCAATACCCTTAACATGTTCAAGTCATGAAATACTGCCATGCCAGAAAATCATGAATCAGAAACAAGGCCCCGTTAGAGACAGACAGAGAGCTCCAGCCCATCCCTCCTCAAAGGCCTCTGGCCAACAAAGGCAGCCATGGCTTTGTCCAGCTCAGTCCTGGGGACCTCCAAGGACAGAGGTTCTACCACCTTTCTGGGGTAACTCTTGCCTCAGCAAAGTTCTCTTTCCCCTCCTGTCCAGCCTAAGCTGCTCAAATGACAAAAGCCACAGCAGTCCCATCTTTTTTATGCACTGGATTATGTTTAAAGGACACATTTTCTCTGAGTACTTAACAAAAAGCACTTGATAAAGCTGCTAAGATTTACTGACTAGTTCCTGTCAGCATCATCCCAAGATAACAATCCTCATCTTTTGAGGAAGGCAACCCCAGGACACTCCACACCAGAAAATGTCCTTGTGGGAACACAACAGCTGATGTGTTTTAGGCTACCCTAGAGTCTGAAATACTTTTCAAAAATAAACTGGTCCTGCAAGTAGGGTGGCTGGGAGAAGAGAAAATGATATGTTATTATACCTTCTCCCAGGAGAATTACAGGCCAGAGCATTAACCCATTCTGGAAACTGGAATGAGCCTGCCAAAGGCTTCTGTGAGTCACCAAATGGCCACCTCACCTCTGATACAAGGGAAGCAACAAACAGACACCCTGCCTCAAACATGAACTAAAGTTACATCAGAGAGAGAAAATGACAAAAATCTAGCTCAAAATTTAGCTCAGAATAGTCTATCTTAGGGTTAGAAAGCCAGAGTGCTTCACCTCCTGCTCACACTACCACTGCAAGACATCATTTGAACAGTCTGAGTTTAAAGGAGCATTAGCAGCACAGCACAGAGCTCCTCATCAGTCCTCTAAAGCCTGACAACTTCAGTTCACACAAAGATTCCTCAGGTGGCACTAAAACTTCCTGTACAAAGATAGTATAAAGTATCAACAGCTTTTCCAGATAACTGTCAAATTCCTGTAACAGGAATATGAACTATTAACCCCATCAAAATAAATATTTAGAGAAAGAAAAAAATACCTGTGCTGTAAGATTAAAATACTAAAGAAAAGTTATTTGAGAAAAGGGATTGGAACCACAAACCTATTGTTACTAGAAGAGAGAAACACCAATAATCAGCTCTCAAGGGTTATAAGTATCATTAAACAGAGCCACATTGCAGCTACTATGAATTCACCAAAATAAATGAACATAACAGCAAAAAGCCATGGAACCACTGAATGGTCTGGGTGGGAAGGGGCCTTAAAGATCATCCTATTCCACCCCCTGACATGGGCAGGGACACCTTCCACTATCCCAGGTTGCCCCAAGCCCCATCCAGCCTGGCCTTGGACACTTCCCAGGATGGGGCAACCACAGCTGCTCTGGGCAAACTGTGCCAGGGCCTCACTATTAATTTATTATCAAGAACTATAAAAAAAAGCACCTAACCAACCCCACCCCCTTCTGTTAAAAACTTAGTAAGAACCAAGGTCAAAAATACACATATAACTCTTCCTCCCCCACGTGCACCAACCTCGCAGTGATATTCAAATATTGCACTTTCAGTAGTATTTGCCGATTCTTCTGTTTCAGCACAAGTTTCTAAGGATGAAGACTGCTATTATTTTAAAAAAGGGAACAAAAGGAAGAGAGACAAAAAGAGAAAGAAAAAGATAGCAAAAGAAGGTGATCTATCAAGCTCTAGAGAATACAAGTGCTGCTGCCCTGGGCAGTTTCACTACAGCACTGGAGAAAACAAAGACTACTATAGCAGCGTCGGGACGTGCTCTTTTGAAGCTGTTGAGTAGGCACAAACTTCTTGTTTCAGATCAAGCCTTGTATCTTCTTCAGTGTAAGTTGCCTCTTCTTTGGTCTTGAGTTGTTACAATGTGGTATACTTATATTCTTTTCCTGATCTGAACTTGAAGCAGCAGTTTCAGGTGGTAAATTCTGTTCTGTTCCACTTCATACTGGAGAAAGGAGAGAGACACACACACTAAATATCACTTTGAAGGAAATTCTCATCAAATCACAGAATGGATTGGTTTGCATGGGGCCCTAAAGACCATCTACTTACAATCCCCCTTGCACATCAGTTCTAGGTCTTAATAATGACAGGGGCATTTCCTCTACCTTAAGACAGTAGGTTTAATCCACGTTAATAAAAGCTGTTTTACAGACATATTTGGCATTCCCACTTCCAGTTTTGTTTTCCAGGAGACTGGTTGACTCTAAGCCAGTGAGATGGTATTTCCCATTTTGAACTCTTCAGACACACTTAGGCATCTCAGGGAAGGTCCCAGTGTGCACCATTAAATGTCAACTTCATTTTGATCTCTAGTTTTTGACCCATTAGCAAGCCTTAGTCCTCTCATCAATAACTTTATATGGGTGCTTATTAAATTATGGTATAACTTACATAAATGCTCACACAGATCCTCAGAAGATCAATAGGATGTATAAAGACATGGGAATTAAAATTTCCTGATTACTTCTGTTCCAAAGGTTAAGGACTAGTGATGCCTGAAGCACATCTAGAATTGTATAAAAATTAACAAACTTCTCAATTATGTGTACAGACACTGCATGTAAAATAACACAGAGCCATTCTCTGGACTTCTGAAACAGTTTTTGTAAAATGTTGATTCCATGTGCTGTATTTGTGTAGCCAACACCAGGGACAAGCCTTTCTGCACCAGTTACTAGTTAGCAATTAATTCCCTCCTAAAGTTTCCAGTGCCACTTTGTCTTTTCATGAGAAAAGCAGTTTCAGCAAACTGCCACCTACCACACAAAACATAACCTTACAGAAACAGAAGCCTTCCTTGAGAAGAAATTAAGTTTTGAGTTTGTTGCTTACTCAGTAGATAGGAAAAAAAAAAAAAGGGGGAGGATATTTTTGTGGACAAAAGCGGGTGAGAAGCAACACAGCTCTGAGCTCACAGATACACTGGCAGCTCTGCAGTCAGCTAAAGGTATGAAGGATCAGAGCACAACTCTTCCCCAAATCACTCCACAAGTCCCACACCAAAAGAGAAAAAATATGGACAAAGCCTATTTCTCCAGTGTAGCAGGAAAGTGAATTTCATAACTTATACTGAGCTTTGAATTCCCTCTGGTGATTTGAAAGAGTCAGTTTAAGTGACTGAAACCTGAATGCAAAGACACTTCAAAGTCTCACCCTCACCCCAGTGAAAATGCTGAGTGAAGGCAGCTATTGCAAGAACCCCAAATATGCAAACTCATCTCCAGCTTTACAGAAGTTTGTATTTCAAAGAAGTTTGATTTTCCCCAGCTGAAGCATCTCCTTCAACCACCACTGAGAATCTCCAGCTGAAATGAGTTTTCCTGTTGGACTATCAAACACACGTGAAACAGATGAAATAAACTGGGTGAGGGCTGTGCAAATCAGGTGGGAAAGGTTTGCACTGAAAGATTTGATTATAAAATATTATAAATTGGAAGACACAAAGCTATTGCAAAGATAACAGTATCACTGCTTTTCCCTCACCTCAGCATTACACTGGGGCAACTGTTACCACAATCTTTCAGGACAGTGTTATTTTGGGGCAGCATTTCAGCTCTCAAATGAGCACACTGCATCCCAGGAACTGCACAGACACACTTGGAATCTTCTCACGTACTTCTCTCCCATTTAATTAGACTGATATTATTAGAGCTCTCCTAGAAATGTAACTCTTATCATATTGCATTTATAGTTTTTTGGCCATAAAATATATCACTTTTTCATTTAATAATCAAAACACTTCATCTGATCAAATAAGACTAAAGCTAATTTTATCAGTCATGGAGTAAAGGCACAGATCTTTCCTTAAAACACAGTCTGATTTGATAACAAGATGGGTTTACTACACTTAAGTTATTTAAAAATAAAGCTCCTCAAGCAAGCATAACTCAAGCAAAAAGAAATCTGTGCTCATCTGCCTCAAATTCCTTACTTTTTAATTCAGCTACTATAAATACTCCTCCAAATGGTAAACACCCTGAGCAGCTGCCCAGCCCCCAAGTCTCAGTGCCTTCTGCATTTGTGTATTTACAGCTGAAAGGTTTAATGCAAAGACAGGCAAGAGCTGGGCCCTGCTCTTGAGGCCTCTCCTGTGCAGATCCTGCTAAATGACAGCTGGTCACATGAAGCTGTTCACAGCCAGAAATCACCTACAGAGCCCCACATGGAACCTGCCCGATGACAGCATTGTTCTGCTTCCCATTTTCTTCACAAAATGAAGCAACTGCAAGGACATGCATTCTGTGGATCAGAGCACGTGCTTCCAGAAACAGCCCTCTATGACGTGACCAAGGTACAATTTGGTAAAGATAAGACTTCATCTTCTAAGTGTGCCCATACAACACAGATCCGTTGAGATCAGGCTCCTCCATCTCTTTTCAGATGGATATTGGAAAGCAGCACAGAGCTCTCGGGCACCCCAGCCAGTACGTGACAGCTACGAGCCGAGCCACCACCAAAGCAGTGAAGTCCTTTCCATGTCAGGAAAAAATACATACGTGGGGGGAAAAAGAATTAAAGAACTACCAAGGACACGTGTAAAGAATGTATGGGGAAAAAACCCACAAAAGTCGTTAAAAGAAATACCCGGATTTTTTAAGGGTTCTGCGGTGCGGAGACGAGCCCCGCGCTGGGTGTCGGTGCGGACAGCAGAGAACCGGCCCCGGACCGACGGAGCCGCCCAGGCCCGGTCCGTGCCCGGCCCCGCTCGCTGCGCTGCACCAAGATGGAGGCGGCGGAGCGAGGGGCGGCCGCGCCGAGGGGC
>VZRH01007248.1:384682-395266 GCA_013397555.1 Urocynchramus pylzowi | reverse complement strand
GGCCCATCCTGGGCTGCTTGGCGGCGCTCTGGGCGAGCGGACACCGCGCTCCCCCGGCGCACGGCCTCCCAAAGCCGCCTGCCCCAGGTGGATGGCCCCCCTCCCACGAGCCGCCCACGCCGCGGTCCCGCGTGTCCGAGCCCCCGTGCCCCGAGAGCCCCGGGATCGGCCGCAGCGGCCCGGCCCCAGCGCGGTCGGGGGAGCCCGGGACAAGGCCGGCTCCGAGAGGCCGCTGCTCGACACAGGCTGTTTGCGGAGGGCCGGCGGCCCTGACCCCGGGTCCCGCTTATCTCTGCGGCTGCTCCCTCCCAGCGCGATCAATCCCGGCTGGGATACGCGGGGCTCCCATCTTATCTGATCCTGCTGTTTGTCCCTTCCAACAGTAAACATCCGCCACTCAAAATAACAAGCTGTGCAATGCTGACTCGCCGCTTTGATTCTTATTTGCTAACTGAAGCTACTGTTGGTGATCCGGGGTGTCCTTGAGGCTTAGTGCCACAAAGTTTCGTTCAATAGCACCGACTTCGTTAAAAATGTTTTCAACAATAATATTTTAGCAGGACTGCCTTTGATTTGAATCATCTTTCGAATTTAAATCCCTGTTCACACAGACGCATGAGAAAACTCCTGGATGCTTTATCAGATAAAGGTTCTTTATGATCCCAGAGATAATCAAGCCTGGTGCAGAAGTGCTGAACGAGATAATTTTATAAAAGCAACAATCTCAAAACATGCACACAATGCAAAAGAGAACAGGGTAAGCAGCTGCAGTTGGAATATTTCATCAGAATCAGATTAATTAGTAAAGTATGAGAGCTATTCTGCAAATTTGGGAAATGTAATCCTTCCGCTAGTTTGGAAAGAAAAGCCTAGACCATGGTTATAGCATATTTCACCTTCTGGTCTTTCCCTATTTTTCATCTTATTAGAGAATTCTAGAAAGTTTGGACAGTTTATCAGAATTCCTTTTTCCTAATAGGCAAGTCATGAACACTTGGAAAACTGACAAATATTGCTGTGTGGACCATCCTGGTTATGGAACAGTTGGGTAAAGACTGTCCTGTCCCAAAATGGACCCACCATCCCTAAGCCATAGCCAGTGCTGGTTTCCCCTGTCCCACTCCCACACCCTCTCGTGACCCCTCGTGTGCAGCTCAGCACCTGCTGCTGCCTCCCTCCCTCTGCTCCAATTCCCAGCTCCATGCCTGCCTCCAAGGCCTCTCCCAGAGCACCCATTTCCACAGAGCAGGCCTGACACAGCTCCATGGAACGAGCTCTGTGTGCCAGAGTTATCTTTCCCTTCTTCACTTTATCCAGCACAGGGATTTCTGTGAAACCAAACTTGCAGTCCCTGAGGTTCCACTTAATCCAGCCACTCAATGAGCCGTTTAGAGATGTGGCCCTGGCAATCCCAGTTCACATCTGTCGGAAATCAGCTGAAGGAACCCACGGTCTGGGCAGAGTGAAGGATCATTTCATCTCCACAGGACCTGCACCAGGATGTGTCTGAGCTGCCTGTTCTGCTCTTGTGTTCATAACTCTGATTTAACACTCACTTCCCCCTGGTGGCAGGGCTGCCATCCTGGCCTTCCCTGCCCGAAGGGAAAGCAGGGGTAGGTGAGGGCAGCACTGCTGCAGCAGACTGTCATTTCAGGATCAGTTCATTTCCTCTGTGGCATTCTGGCTTCTAGGAGTAAAATTCCAGGATGAGGGAGATGAGAGTCTATGACACCACTGCCACACTGCCCTGAGCCCATGCTCCCACTCGGGGCTGGGGCTCAGCCCCTCTCCAGCAGATCTGGACATGGAATCATTTGTCCAGCTCCAAGGGACAGCAGAGTGAGTTCCTGTGGCGCCAGGACACGGAGAGGATCCCAGTAGGACAAAGCTCCTTGGTTTAAATGCTGGGAATGCTTGTCACCAAAACTTCGAGTGTGTAGCAACAGAGCTCAAACAAATCAACAGATGAGCATTTCTGAGTAGGGGTGCCTTGTAATTCCTTTGGCTTATCACAGCAATTCTGTGTAAACTAAATAGAATGTATAAATTTGGCCTCTCAAACTTTTTAGTGTTTAACTTCAATTCGATTAAACACTTATGTGTGTGTACAAAGTGAAAAATGGGGTTACAAGAGGTTAATGTTTTAATGCTTTTAATAACTCTTAACCACATGGCTGTATTTTGTCAAACAGAACACGGGGTTGTTGTAGCAGGAGAAGTGAAGGCTGGATAGCAGAGTACTGGCACACTCAGAACAACAACGCTGCTGCAGAGCCCAACTGCTTCCAGGCCATCTTTGGAAAATCAGAAATAGTATTTCTGTGGTGGGATAAATACATAACAGTTCTGAGTACAGCTGAGGAGGCTCTTGCTAACAGTAGGAAAATCACAAAGAAAAGAAATCTAGATGGACAAAAAGTGAACAAAATTGCTCAGAGCACAGGAGCACCTCCCCTATGGATACAGGCTGAGAGAGCTGAGGCTGTTCAGCCTGGAGAAGAGAAAGTTGTGTGGAAACCCCACAGCCCTTTCCAGGATCTGTAGGGGCTACAGGGAAGCTGGAGAGGGACCTCTCATCAGGAACTGGAGGGACGGGACAAGGGGAACTGGGTTCAAGCTGAAAGAGCAGAAATTCAAATTATATATATGGAAGAAATTCTTCCCTGTAAGGGTGGGGAGGCCCTGGTCCAGGTTGGCCAGAGAAGCTGTGGCTGTCCCACCCCTGAAGTGTCCAAGGCCAGGCTGGACAGGGCTTGGAGCAACCTGGGCAAATGGAAGGTCCCTGCCCATGACAGGGGGTGGAACAGGATGGGATTTAAGGTCCCTTCACAACAAAACTATTCTGGGATTCTATGAACAGATCGGTATCAAATGGCAACTTCTGTGACAGATGGAGTGACATCTAGATATTGGAAGTAGAGAAAAGAATAAAGGGCAAATTTCTAGGATACTTGGATTTTCAGTAGAATTGTATTAATTGTAAGTGCAGTCAGCCCAGGTAGAAACATTGTGGCTAAGTGTCTGAAAGTACAAGTCTCCCACGGTGATGCAGCTGGGCACAAGCTTTTTAAAACTGGAATGTGACAATTCTCATTTCCATTACAAGTCCTTCCTTCAAAACCTAACTATTTCAGCAGCTACAGCTGTTTAAAAAGCAAACCAGCCCCATCTCACACCACACGCCCCAACACTTTCTGACTGCTTGCTTTTCAAATTAAGTGGTAGTGTTAAGACAGCTCTCAGCTACTGTCACAATTTCACTGGTATTGCCTTCAACAAAAGTGTAGCACAGAGACTCACGGGCCAGGAGCCCAAAGCAATCCTCCTCTTGCACTTCCCAGCCCATACTTCAAGGTAGATTAACGTGGCACAACACTGAGCTATCCTGTGACAAGTTATTGCCAAGGAACTCAGTCTTATTGTTCATCCTAATTATCTTGCTTTGATAAATCTTGAGGAGTCACCCACTGCACCACAGCACTCACACTTATGAGTCTAATATTCTTTCTACTATTAAAACAAATGTCCTCAAGATGGAATCCAGGCTGGAAAAAAGGAAAAACATTATCATTGATAAATGGATACATCCAGTTAGTTCAGTCTCTCAGCAGCAAGACCACTGCTGATAAAATGCTGAGCAAGGCATTCCACAATAATTATTTTGTAATGCTTAACACAAGATAAGATCTGCTTTATGGAAATGAGGTCTTGGCTTCCCTTTGCTGTACCTACAATGTACTGCAGTGCCTCTAGTTATGAGTATTCTCTATGAACTACCAACTCTTGGGACTGTAATCAAACTCAATTGATAGCTTTGCTTTCTTCCACCTTGTGCCTCGCTGGACCATTTTATTAACAATGGTCTTCCAGCCAAGGGGAAACAGTTTTGGCAGAGGGTACTGAAAGGGGGAGGTGTCAGGGTACCCAGGAACTTTGTGTAGGTTGAATGGATGGGTTTATTATACCTACTCTGCCTTCAGGCCCTGCAGATTAAGTTTAAGAGAATAAACAGGAGAAACAGTAACATTTTGTGGGCTGTCCTGAGATTTTCAGGTGAGTTTAAGGCAATCTGGCTCTTGGACTGAAACTTGACATAATGTTTACTTTTTCAAGATTGGCCTTTCAAGCCTGTAAGAAAATGCAAGGTGAAACTATCCAACAACTTCATGATTAAGAAAAAAATCAGCCTAAAAAAATTTAAAATTGTTCTTCCTCTCTGGTCTGATATTTCATCATTTAATCCCATAAAAGCATTTCAGAATTTAACAAGAACTTCCATCTGCTGAGTTATTTCTTGTCCAATTTGATTGTGAGGATTTGTCTGATACATTTGATGCAAAACGAAGAGTATTCTATTATCTCACATTAAAAAACACCTCTGCAGTGCTAAATGGGAGCTGTTCACTGTAGAAGGTAACACTAACAGGCAAAATCAGTACTCACAAGGCTTTGTGCTGCTTCTCACCCAGGACTGACAGGTTCATCCACACCCATGAAGAACAATCCCAACAGTGACAGCATTCCTGAGCCTTTGGACGATCTATAAATAATAGAAGAGAGGGGGAACAGAAAACTTGTGGTTTTTATGAGTTTCTCAACAAATTGGAAAGGAAATCCAAGGTCTTGGATCACAAAATTTTTGGCATGGATGTGTCTGCCAGTGTATTTTATGCCTCTGAACCATTTTATTTCTCTGACACAAAAATAGGTAAAGATTAGGTTAGATCATTTTGATACATGATCTGTATTGTTAATACTCAGCTTTCTGTAATATTGCTCAGAACAGTTTACCAACAGGAAAGATTTAATCCTGTAATGAAAAAATCATTGTTTTAATATAACCTTTAACTCACATAGAACAACAATTACTGTAATTAGCAATTAGTTTTCTGAGGGCTATAGTCATTTAGTATTTGACTCTTGCTTTCATCATTTAATGATTTACAGTAATGAGCTGGAACATCAGTATTTTGTACTGAAATGGCCAAAATAGTTGTCCAGGCATCCTTGCCCTCATGTGACAGATCTCAGATGGCTTGGGGAGAAGTTAGCCAAGAGCAATAGACAATGCCATCACTTCTGCTTCAGTTCTACTGAAAAACAGCAACAAAGTGACTGCTGTGCCTTGCAGTCAGGGCTCGGTAGCTCTTGGAGGGCCGTTAACATGCTGAGATTCTGCCCTTTGTTTGAGTTTTGTTTGACAAATGCTTTATAAATGAGCAGAAGAGGTGGTTTATGTTTCATTAATGAGGCTGATAGTGGTTAATTACTGAAGTTACGTAAACAATCCAATACCAGATCAAGCCAAACGGGTCATTTATGGAGAGAAGATCCAGCTGGAGTAGATGCGATTTCCTTTAACTATTCGGTTACCAAATGAGTCACAGACATCTGGAATCTCCAGTCCAGAAGAACAAAGAATTCTGCTGACCTTGAAAACGGATTCTCTCAGCAGGTATGGATCCAGGGAAGCTCTGCCTTCATCTCCAGCTCCCTCACCCATCAAACCTTGGAGCCAGCTGCCCAGTCTCCGTGGGGATTTGGCTGCCCAGAGCTCCCAGTCTGCAGTGGTGGCAGTGAGGCTGCACAAGTGCTGCAGCAGTGTCCACGTCAGGCTGCTGTCACCAGATCTGCTTGTTTTCTCTGGAAAACATGTGTGTCCCTTATTCTCCACTTCAGTGCCACTTCTGGATGTTGGCTCATGGCATGAACTCCTTCAGCTCCTATCTTCAGGCCGTATCTATGAGTGACACTTTGCTTACTTACCACTAGTAAAGCAAGCTTGGAGTCTGGTATTATTTCCTTTGCCACTGAAGTGGCTCTGGGCATGTTACCGACCAGAGACTTCAGCAGTGTTTTACAAAATTGATGTAGGTATAGAAAAATCATAGAAAACAGAGCTGGAAGAGAGCTTAAAAGTCCTTTGCAGAAAGTCCTCTTTACAAACTGAAGCAGCTCAGAGAAAACAATTCTTGAGTTCAATCTGGTTGCCCAAACTGATCTTCAAAACAGCCAGTGGAGAAGATTGTACAAGGAACTCGCTCCAGTGCTATTTTTACCACAGTAATTGCTTTCTCTAGTTTGTAATTTAAATCTTCCTTACTCCTAAATAACCTTTCTGGGTTTTGATTATTTACAAGCATGGAAAAGAGTTTATTTTCCTCTTCTTTGCAGCAGTATTTTAGGTGACTCAAGTGTGCCCTCAAGTCTCCCATTTTTGTCATGCTAAGCTTTGAATAGGAGCAATGATTTATTAAAATAATGTAAATATCTGTATTTACATATATATATATATATACACACATATATATATATATATATACACATATATATATATATATATATATTTAGCCAGTCACCTGGTCTGAATCACTTCATGATTNAATATCTGTATTTATATATATATACATATATACACACATATATATATATATATATACACATATATATATATATATATATATTTAGCCAGTCACCTGGTCTGAATCACTTCATGATTATGCAAAATAGTTTCATTACTACAGTGTGGGAGTTAATTAACCTTGGGCTAATACTTAATTACTGCAATTCATTTCTACTACAATTTTATATAGTTATTTTATAAACTTATTTATATACTGATTTTAGAACCTGAATTTACCCTGAATCCAGCAGGTTTTATAAACTGAGTAAAATGGGGATTTGATGCCTTTTAAAAACCTGAGCTTCAGGCTTAAGTCCCCTGGGGTCAACAGGCTCTAAATATTCACATCCTACAGCTAATTTGAACAGCTTATCAGTAAGGTGCCTTCTATCAGAAAAAAAAAAAAAAGCTAAAAATAAAAGTCAGTCAGCATTTAAAAGCTAACCACAATATTTCACAAACCTCTGCTTGTTTTTCCAACTTTCATGAGAAAGGCTGGACGAAAAAGTCAATGGGATATTGTGAAAGAGATACTTCTATGAAAAAAATATTTGTTATATCAATTGTAAAACCTTCAGTTTTACTATTGAAGTTTTTTTGGCAACTTGGCAAGTTTCTGTATGAGGCTGCTTTTACCAGAAAGACAAGTGCTGAGCATAATTAAGCTTAGAATATCATTATCTTCATCTCTGCTGCATAATCACTGTGTTGCAGCCCCCCATCACCACACGTGATCAATGCAGGACATCTGAAAACTTAGAAAACCCCATAATATGCTCAAATAACATTTACTAGTCAATGCTGTTTGTTCTTGAAAGACTCAACCATTCCACTCCACAGACAGAGTCATAAATGGCACATGGAAATAGTCAGCCTTAGGGCTGCTCTCCTCTGGAGCCCATGGAACAGAAATATGTCCCTCCCTTGAAGGGTGATGGCCATTTATCAATGAAAACCTACTGTCCCAAAAGAGTCTTTTAAGTGACTTTGCTATAAGTTACCCAACAGGAAATTATATTTTCCTTTTCCCATCTAATTCTGTGCAGTATCCAACAGAAACAGTTTTTCCTGAGGTAAATGGAGAACTGATTTTACACAGAAGGCAGGTGAGCTCCTCCTAGAGTGAGGAGATTTGCAACCTGCTGGGAGCACTGGAACAGCATGATACCTAACAAGAAAATTCCCTATCCAAAAGGTCACATCTACCTAGGAAACAATGAAGACATCAAATTGCAATATTAATTTATTAGAAGTTACTAATAATGGAAATACTCAGGGGGTTAAGAATGAAATTTTGCTGAGTTAATGGCAACGTGAAGTTAAGTTCACTGAGGTTGCCAATGAACTGAGTGAACCTGGTGTGTGCCACAGGGGTGTCTGGATCAGAACACGGAGGACAAGGTAAGTGTTTGATGTTTGGAGGTCCTGGCCCCCTCCAGCCTCTCCAAATCAAATTATTATGTCATGTAAAAATCTCCAAATAATACTACTGCAATATTTTCCCTGCGTGGGAATTGAACATTTTCCATCACCACCCCAACATATCAACGTGAAGCAACCAAAATGGGAGCATTTCGAATTCTAGCAAGAAAGCAGAATCTCAGTGCTGGCCAGGGAGGACTCTGGGAAGCAGTGACGTGAGGGTCCCCATGGCCTCTGTCCCTGATGACCCAGTTCCGATGTGATTTATGTGGGCTCGCAGCTGCCCTTGCTCCGACCCCAGAGGAGCTGTGTGGGAAGTTGGTGTCTCGGAGCCGCGGCGTGGCTCTGCCGAGTGTCTGGAGCCCGGGCTGTGCACACAAACTGATAAATAGGGAAAGGCCTGCTGGGCTCCAGCTGCAGCAGAGCTGGGACCGGCGCTGCAGCCCCACGGAGCCCGCGCCGGGAGAGGAGCTCCCTGCAACCACCGTGAGTACTTCATTCCCTTCTCTGCATGCTCCGAGGTTAGAAATTGCTGCTCAAGCCATACATCACTTTGCCGTGTGAAAATATTCCAGGCGCTGCGCTTTTTTCTTCATTACCTCCTTTTTTTCTTTCTTTTTAAACATCTGACTAAATGAAAACAGCAAACGTGCACTTTTAAATCTGGTATTCTACTGCCAAGGGTTTGTTCCAACAGTGCTTCATTTGACACACAGAGTGAAGAAAAACAACTTTTAAATTGAATCATTTGTTTCCCTTCCCAAAAGTACCCTGAAAAATGTGAGTTTCAAACAACCTCTAACCTCTTATTTTAGAATGTATAAAAATTATGCTTTTGAAATAATTATTCATGGAATAACAATTCCAAAGGAAACTTTCAAGATAATTGCAATGCAGTCCGTTGGTAAAATAAGCCAGTTCCTATGATGGTTATTATATGGAATATAGTAACCAGGAAGGAACACATTTAATAATAAGAAAAGTGGAATTTCTTCAATGAGTAGCTTTGGGGAGCTTCTTGGCACATTAAAGCCAGGAGGAACAGAAAAACCTTTAATAATGAGTGTAAGCTGCATACAGGATCAATCAAGTGATCCTACAATCTCCCCTGCAAAATCATTCTGGAATTAAGCAGTGATTACTGAATTGCTTGAGTGAAATTGAATAGATTAGCTGGCATCACACCTACTTGGCACTGATTATGCTCAGTTACCATTTTTTTTCAGGTTTCTGTTTAAACTTTCACAAATTAAAAATATATAAGCTTTGCCTTCCAGCTGCAAGCAAAGTACAGTGATTAAACCTGAGCCTGAAACGTGCTCTGAGTTCTACTACGTGACCACTAACGTGCTCCAAGGTGTGCTAAATAGATGGTGGAGACCTTCAGCTTGAGTTCCTAAAATTCCCTGTAAACAAGAAATTTCCCCATGACTCAACTGTCAAAATATTTACGATAGCAGCTAAAGCACTGTCAGTACCGACCTCTGAAAGGGCTCCCTGTAGCCCTGCTCCATGAAGGATGTTTTGTATCCCAATAAATTTGATAAGTTGATGATATGTTGCTTTATGATATGGGGTTTTATAGCAATAAAAATGATAAACCCCACATCTTTCACCATAAATAGATATAAACAGATGTACAGTTCAGATTCTAGTCTGAACGTGTACATTCTATTTATGGTTCTACTTTACTTTTATCAATCAATGGCTTTTTTTTTTTTTTTTTCTTTAGTGGATCTCATTTTTGATAAATTGTCAAGTCTTTCAGTTGGGACTAAGAACTAAATTTCTGCATGAGATGGATGGCCAAGCCCTTGAATCAACTCGTTCTGGTTTATACTGAACTTTTGTCGTTCCGAAGATGAGCACTGGCAAAACTAAGCCTATAAAAGCACAACATTTTCAAACGTGCTTAAGCCACCTTGAGTGTAGGTCACCTCTTCCAAAAAACACCATTCCCCTCACCTGCTCAGGCCTTCACACGTGAAAATGCCCAGTAGCAGAAGGAAAAGCAGGAACAGCGTGTATTTTGCGCAGGTGACATTTTCTGTCAGCTCAGTTTGTAAAATTGTCATGGGCAAATTGCCTCTGACTCAGGGCTGAAGGCTCCCACTCTAAGTGTGTTACTGCTTGGGATGCTACAAAATAAGTAATTAAAAAAATCATGTTTTGTTCTCAGTTGCTTCCACTTTTTAGGCTAAAGAGGATGCATTTTTTATGCATACTCTCTGGGAACGTATTAAGATTTTTGCTTCCTTTTAAAGCACTCATGCACAAATATGTGGTTATATTGGGAATATATAGAAAAAAGGGGCACAAACCATTTTGTTTTGGGAATGGCATGGCTTCAACTGCCCCAAGCATCCAAACCTGTTGCTCCATTCTTACTTCAGCTTTGTTCCAGTTACTCTTTTGGACATTACACCTGGGCACGTCTGGTACCTTGTGTCAGGAGCATCACCATGCTGGGCACGTGCAGAATTCCCTTGCCTGGATAGGGTTAATGAGTGTCTGTGTGGGCTGGGGAAGTGTCCCATGAGGTGTGAGGGGTTTGGGATGGCCACAGAGCCTTGAGGAAAGCAGCACATGGAGCATGGAATCCCAGGGACTGCTGCAGTTTGGAGGAGGCCTCCCTGCTGCTGCCTCGCTCACCAGGGGGGAGGCAAAGGTTGGAAAGCATGACTCCCACACTCATAAATAATCAAAACTTGCCTGGCCTAGGAAATGAAGTTCCTTCCTTACATATCATATTCTCTTTT
>VZRH01007248.1:361438-384659 GCA_013397555.1 Urocynchramus pylzowi | reverse complement strand
TTTTTTTTTTTTTTTCTTTTTTTGCTTAAAAATCCCAATGTTTGCTTGTCAATGCTAAATTCTCAAATGTCAGAAAATGAAACTCTTAATGTTTACATATGTCTCATTCTAAGTCAGTAGAGCTCATTCCTCAGATAACCATTGGATTTACTATTCCCACTGTTCTAATATCCTCTTAATTCTTTTAATTTAAGATTTCAGTTTACAAAGTCTCAATCTAAGCTGGAAATTTTGTAGGTGCAACTGGTTACTGTTATTAGCCATAAAATTAAGTAAGAAGGGCTGAATCCTTTCTCATACAATACCTAAGCTGAGGAAACTTTGCCTGAGGAAAATCTGCTTCCAAGTTTTAGAATGTTTAAGCAATCAACCACCTTACATTTGGTACTTCATATTCCCAATATACTGCTTTTATTAGACTGGATTGGTGTAATTTTTTTTATCTACTATTCAATTATAACTTTTATTTAAAGAAACCACTGGAATTCAGAAACACATTTCTTCAGCAAACACACATTTTTGGGAAAAAATGTAGACTTTGCCCAGGCCAAATTGATCTAACTGATAAGACCTCGTGATTCAGTGACTTATTTTGCTCTCAAACAAATATTTACTAGCAGAGATAACAAACCCCCAGCATTCCAGTCTCACTGCATCCTTTCACCTTCTGCTGACAACACGAAGCGAAAGTGGTCAGCCCCAAAGCCCTGTGCAGTCTGGGGGAAGGGATGTGAGTTTTACCAGTCAGGACTTCAGATTCCCTGGGGTGATTCATTCATTGTCTCAGCTGCAGCAAGGTACAGGTATAGCACAAACCCTTTCCTTCAGGGAAGGTCTTTAAACCCAACTTGCTGTAAATTCTGCAGAGAATCCTGTTGAAGGAGTTGGATTTGCTGTATTTTCCAAATCCTTCCATGCCTTTTTAATCTTTTCTATCCTTCCTGTCTGCTCAGGGAAAGCCTGTGAGTGGTTCATGGGTAAATTGCCTCTGACAGCCCTTGCTCAGTGGGCATCAGGCTCAGCAAAGGTTTAACCTGTGGCCACATCCCACTCATGCAGAGGAATAAGGGGGCAAGGAAAATATTCCTACTTCCTCCTCTAATGGCTACTCTGTTAGCAACACCAGAGGTTTGCTGTGAACTCAAACTCAGCTCGTGCCACTGTCCATACAGACTTTCTTTTTCCCCTAAAACTCTTTTAAGAGTTTTTAGAGCACACATTTTCAGAACTTCTCTAAATTTGAATTTATAAGTCAAATTGTTGAAAAATGAGGTAAGTTTTGGACTCCGAGCACAGCAGCTCTTCTCACCATGTCACTCTCACCAAGTGAGCTCTCAGTGCACTTTGTTGTTAGGAATGTCAGTGAATCCAGCCAGGAACGCAGGCTCCTTCAAAGACCAAGTGGAAAGCTCTTTAGAGGCAGCACATCCTATAGGAAATCAATATTTTGGTCTTCACTGAAAACTTTACACTGTTAAAGGAACACGGGAAGTGTAATTCAGGCAGTACTTAAGCAAGGCAAAGTTGAGTTTTACTGCATAAATGAGTACTTACATGACGAAGAACAGATATTCCAGGCTGGCCTTTCCATGCTATTTTCCTTGCTTCAACTCTGCATAAAAAGTGAAAGAATTAAACTCATTAAAAGCCCATCTTTGTGCACAAACAGGACAGCCCCACATATACACCAGAGCAAAAGCCCCAATTCATGCCCAAAGCAAGTTTATTCTAGTCAGTGAAGCTCCTTTTAACCTTCTCTGAACTAGAGAATTTACCAGTGATTAGTCCAATTCCGCCACATGGTTTTGTGTAAAACTCAGAGCAAAACATTTCTAATTATAACTTGGAAATTTAGGAAAGAGTTTTAACCTGATTCTGTAATATCAGGACACTCAAACATTTTGTAGTCTCGTTGAGGGCGTTATGTGACTTCACACAGACATCTGATTTTGTTATCATCTGAAAGCTCTGCCATATTCTGGAGTTTTCTGGCTCTGTGTCTAACCTACCCAGCAATTCTTCCCCATGGGATGTTTCTCTTCCTTTCCCCTTTCCCCAGGTTGCTGTTTAAAGGCTGGTCTCACAGCAGAGTGGATGAAGCAGTGCAGCTGGGAGCAGAGCATGGCCAACACGTTTGTCACCGTCCCTGACGGGTACGGCCTTCCCGAGCCCATCCAGTACTACGGTGAGTAAAGCAAGTTTTGTACTCTGGAAATGCAGCAAAATGAACTCCTGGGGGAATTTATTTTTTTTTAAATTTATTTTAATTTATCTTTAATGCACTTGAAAGCTCTCGCCAAGCTCATACTGAAAGTGTATGGAAATCTATGACTGTGTGCTCATACAGTTTTTTGAGCACAGTGGGATTATTCTGACTGAGCATTCCATATAAACATCCCCAGTGCTGTCTCCCTTTGACCTGCATGGAGAAGACACAGGTTTTATTGCAGTATTCCAGATACATTATAAATAGATAATACCTGTTCTACATCTTATGTAACTATAATTGCAATAACTAATTTGATTCTGGAAGACTAAAGGCAGGACCCTAAGCCCACTAAAAGGAAAAAAAAAATCTGTTTTAAAAAATCTTTCCAATTTGTTTTTATAGAGATTTTAATAATCCCAAAGGAAGAATGAAACATGATGCATGTTGCACAGGATTTCTTTGGTATAGCTGTGTGTATTTAAGGGAGAGTGGATAAAATTGAAACTCAACAGACAGAAAGGCAGGAAAAAATTCTCTTTGTAATTCTGTACCTACATTTTACTAAACTAAAATCTCATAACTGTAAATACACATGTGTGGGAAAATACTAAATAAAATAAGTCTCTGTCTTTTATTCCTCTGAAGTTCAACTTTAAGACCCCTGTCACAGTATTTTTTTAGTACTCTGATTTCTACACAATTTTTCTCAGACCCTTGTGCAATGTTTTCAAACTGATGTCTGAGATATGTACCAGTAATAAACACTTCATTCATTAAGAAATTCACTTGCGGAACATATTTGACTGTAGTGTGAACAACTAATAAAAACAACCTTTAAGAGTAAGATTGAAGGCAACTGTGCCATCAGTTGGGAAGTGATATTCAATTATCTACTAACACTAATCCAGTGGCACCCACATGATATTGCCCAAACTGTTACTGAGCCATTTTTGCTACATTTCAGATTTCACTTAAGAACATTACAGGTTTAAATTTAAATAGAATGTGTCAGATTGCCCCTCTGAAAATGTGTTCCTCTAATATTTATGCTACTAAATCTATAAAACATTTTTAAACTTTGGAGCAGCCGAAGTTGAGACGTTCTCCGGGTTTTCACTCCACTTTCGATTTCCCCGCACAGATGTTTTACCGGAGCACATCAACTACCAGCTGCAGGACGCGGATTTCCAGGCGGCCCCGTACTGCCAGTACTCAGCAGTGCCAGTGCCAGCGCTGCCGCCCCAGCCCGCCCCGGCCCCGTACGGCTCCTACAGCCTGGACCCCCCGTACGGCGACGGGCCCTGCGTGGGCAGCAGCTGCGAGCTCAGCAAGGGCCCCTTCCTGGCTCCCCACGGGGAGGACGGGGGGTTCCAGGGGCTCAAGAGGCCCCGCTTGAACCACTCGGTGAGGCTGAAGGGGCAGGAGGAGCTGTGCGTGGTGTGCGGGGACAAGGCCTCGGGGTACCACTACAACGCGCTGACCTGCGAGGGCTGCAAAGGTGAGCGGGGACACGGGGCCTCGGTGCCACCTTCCAGACACATCTGAGCTGGTGTTACTACAGTAGCTTTTAATTTATCTAATGAACCCCCTGTCTAACACGCTTACTCCAAATTCACATTTTTATAACGTTCTTTGAAGAAATATTTTCACCGTCTGCATTTAATACGAGCACTTTAAGCATCTCATTTTTGTATTGATGACTTGCTAAAATAGTGTCAGTGTAAGCAGGTGCTGGATTTCTCATGAACATTTCTTAGAAATTTATTTCAGTGTTATTAATTTCACTTACTATTACAAGTGAGTAAAAGCAAGTAGTAATCACTTGCTAATCACATTTTAACTTGTTGGTATGGGAGCTGTCTCATGAGGGGCAGCTCTGATCTCTGCTCCCTGTGGCCAGGCACAGGACTTGAGGGAAGGGCTGGAGCTGTGCCAGGGGTGGGTATAAGGGAAAAGTTCTTCCCCCAGAGGGTGCTGGGCACTGCCCAGGCTCCCCAGGGAATGGGCACAGCCCCGAGGCTGCCAGCTCCCCGAGCTCCAGGAGCATTTGAACTGCTCTCAGTGATGCACAGGGTGGGATTTGGGGGTGTCTGTGCAGGGTCAGGGGATGGACTTGGTGATCTTCGTGGGTCTGCTCCAAATCACCATATTCTATGATTCTACGTATGGAAAATGTCAATATCAGTCAGAAAGAGCCAGACATAACTATATTTTTAAAAAGTAGATTTAAAATCAAGGTAACGTTTCCATTTAAAAAACCCAACCATACAAACCCGGAGAACACTTTTAAATCCTTGTGAGATAAAGCTCCTTAGATTGCTCTAGCCATCACCTTGTTATAGATACATATTATAATATTGGCTTTTTGCAAATAATTAAAATGGATTTTATATGTGTGATGTTAAAGTAACTTTGCTATAAAGATACAGTTTTTATTTCTGTCGTTAATTAAGCTTAGACATAGTAGTGAAATAGTTAATGTAAGTATACTTGTGTTAAAATGCCTACTTGAATAAGATAACATCCAGTGAACATAAGATAAAGACACCTGCTACAGATATGCCAACTATCAGCACTCACCATCTGAAGACAGTGGGGACCAAAGCCCAAACTGGAAGTGATAAAGAGAAGGAGCCAAAACCACAGCCCAAAAAACACACATGCTCTAAGAAAGCATACCCAAAGAGAAGCCATGTAAAATGGTTCCTGAAAAGTGTAAACTAGTTTATAGATATACATAAGAATCTATAAACATGCAATAGGCTGATGTAAGAGAAAAAGTATTTAAGAGGTATCCCCAAAAGTAACAGTGTAGTCTTAGCTGAGTACCAAGTTGCACCCCGCCGTAATAAACTTTGCCCAATGGTGCTTGTCTCCTGTTGTCCTCTATTAAACTTTTTACATTTTCACAAGAAAGTAAACATGTTGTTCACAACCTGGTCCTCGTTCCCAGGCTTCTTCCGGCGCAGCATCACCAAGAACGCGGTGTACCGCTGCAAGAGCGGGGGGCACTGCGAGATGGACATGTACATGAGGAGGAAGTGCCAGGAGTGCCGCCTCAAGAAGTGCAGAGCTGTGGGAATGCTGGCAGAATGTGAGTGCTCCTTCCTGCTGGGTTCCTGACTAATCACCACAGACAAAACCTTCTCCAAAGTCAATCCCATCCGATGATACTGGTCTAAGCTTCTGATACTGGTCTAAGCTTTGTTTGGCTGTAGGAAAATTAACTTTGGGGATGGTGGCACCTGTAGCATCTTGGTGTGCAGAAGCCAGCAGTGCTTGGGAAGCATCCCCTCACCTTAAGAGAACTGTTGCTCAAAGACAGTACAAGATAAAAAAAACTAATTACTACAAGATAAGCTAAATATCCCCAGTCTTGTCAGGACAACAGTGAGCAGATCAGATGAGCTTTAGGGTTTGAGGGAAAAAATTTAAATAAAAATGGCACAATGGGCTTTGGTAAAAAATTCTGATGCCTGTGTGTGACAGAGCCACAAGGACAAAGATGCCTGCAGACCCTCAGGCCTTTGGTGGCTACTGAACATCAGCTCACCAGTAAGTAACACACGGCCACATTCTCTAGGAAACATAGTTCAGGATAGGTGACAGCTTCTGCGATGCAAGACTGGAGTGACCTCTAATAAAAGTGATAACTTCAGACTGTAATTATTGAAAATGCAAGCACTGATGGCCACTTCACACTTCACAGGTTTGCTGACTGAAGTCCAGTGCAAGTCAAAGCGACTCAGGAAGAATTTCAAGCAGAAGAGCAGTTTCCTTTGCAACATAAAGCTGGAAGATGAGGGACTGAATAGTAAGCAAGTATCATCTACAACAAGATCTGGAAAAGTGGGATATTTTTCTATTTAAAATATCTCTTTTTATCACTTATTCTTACTCCAAGTCGTTGTGACTTGATTGGTTTACTTTTTTAGCAGATCCCAGAGAAGATGGAACTTACTCCTGGAGAACATCAGCTTCTTGACCACATTGTAGCAGCACACCAAAAATACACAATTCCCCTTGAGGAAGCCAAGAAGTTTGTAGGTATCCAGCACACCCAGCCTGCATTGCTGAGTCACTGTTGTCATGTATCTTGGCTATATCCAATGTGCAAATGCTCTTTTTGCAGCTGCAGGAAACTGCAAGTCCTGAGGAAAGCTTCCTCCATCTGTCTGAGACAGCCGTTGTCCATGTCCAGGTGTTGGTGGATTTCACAAAAAGACTCCCAGGTGAGTTCCTTCCTTTGGGGAACACTAGAGGAACCAAATCAAAGCGATGACATGAACCAGAGAAAAGTACAGGCTTTAAGAAAAGGCTTTAAACTGATTATTTGTACGTCTAACTTGCCATTTATGTGTCATGAGGACAACCTAGAAGCCTTCGGTTCAAAACCTTGCTATGATTAGATTTCTTCTCCATTTCTGACATGGAGTAGAGACATTTTCTGGAAGCACATGGACCTCAAAATACCACCATGAGGGAATTACTATCTCACCACATTCTCTGAAATCCAGTTGAGTCTACAATTTATCATAATCACCAAAGGAAAAAAACAGATGTTCCTTCAAAGGAAAAGGCAGCACCAAAGGGACCAACCAGGTGTTCTTATTCATATTTTCCTGTCATAAAGAACAAGAGAACATGCAATTAAATTCACTCAATTTCAGTGTAAAGTTGACAAAGTAACATTTGACAGGGAGGGTGATAACTTTTCTTTGTAAAACTCACTGACAGAGGTCAATCACCATATCTAAAGCAGGTATTTGATGTAATTTAGCATCTCTGTGGGGCAGAGCTAAAGGAAGGAGTGAGCTGTCTGTTTTCTTGTGTTACATATCGTGCTTTGATCAGATTTAAGAAAAAAATCACCAAAGTTCCTTTGCTCTTGAATTACAAGTGCAGACAATGAGCTTGTCAAGAGATGACACAATTTCTAAAAAGAAAATAATGTAACAATGAATGGAGTATCCACAGTCACTAAACAAGGCAGCAAATTTATCAGGTGTTAGGAATATTTATCAGATATTAGGAAGAATGTTTTGATAACACCTTGCTTAATCCCAAAATTTTTAGTTGTATCTTTCTGTGAATATTTTAACACTGAAAACTGCCCCCTCCTTTTTTTTTTTCCTTTTTTTCTTTTTTTCCTTTTTAAATTGTCTAACCTGCAAACTAGCAAGAAAGATCCCAAGTCTTTGGCACATGCATCATTTAACTATGGCTCCCCCTTTCCATTAAGATATTTATTTTTAAAAAATCTTTTTTTTCACATGATGTTGGGGGCTTAAAGGCAGCCCCAGACTTCCCTGATCCTGAACATGCACCTTTCTCTGCAGGGTTTGAGAGTTTAGCCAGTGAGGACCAGATTGCTCTGCTGAAAGGGTCCACAGTGGAGGCAATGTTCTTGAGATCAGCCCAAATTTACAACCAAAGAATGAGCGAGTGCCAGCCATCAACCAGTGAAAGTAGGTCTGAAATATTTGACTTGCATTATCATTATGGGGTGAGTGGATGATATTAGCTATATTAATTATATATTATACATTGTGTCAAATTTAATACAAGAGACCTTGACCAATAAAAATGCAACCAAAGAACTTGGATCCAGATGCCAAAAAGGATTTTATACCTTTGTGGGTCTGGGAAAAATTCACACATTTTCAGCAATGATACCGACAAATATTTAAGATCACTTTAAGCTTGACTGGGAACTGTCATCTGCCTTGTTCCAGGTCATGTAAGACTTTCTGATCACGGGACATGTTGTCATGTTCAAAACCTTGATAAAACCAATATTTATTCCATGGAAATGTGTCATAATAAAGAAAGGCCAACTTCTACTACTACCACAGGTAATGGAGGTCTCAGAATCTAAACAATGAATTTTTTGCTTTACTGGCCCTATTTTTCTTACACTGAACTACACTGTCCTTATGACCACTGTTCCAGCTCCTTGCCTCTCTTCTTCCTCTCCCTTTCCTTCTCCTCTCCCTCTCCCTTGAGCTGCTCTGGCATTACATCCTCATGGCAGGAAGAGGTGTCTTCATGCTTGCTTATATCCTTTGAGTAATATATACATTCAAAGCTCCACAGTACAACTGCCATACAACTTTTGTTATTATTTTAGCAATTAACATTGTTTTCACTGAGTTAGTTAAATATTTCATGCAATGGAAAATATTCACAGAATCACAGACTCATGGAACGGGTGAGGTTGGAAGGGATCACACTGGGTCACGTGGTGCCACCTCCCTGCTCCAGCAGGGTCATCCCAGAGCACATGGCACTGGCTCATCTCCACTTGGGTCTGGAATATCTCCAAATAGGGAGACTCCACACCCCTTCTGGGCAATCTGTTCCCTCACAGGAAAGAAGTTTTTCCTCACGTTCAGGCGGAACTTCCTGAGCATCAGTTCCTGCCCATTCCTCTGGTGCCATTGCTGGTCCCTGCTCTGCCCCTCCCTGCAGACAGGGACACCCGGGGCTGAGGGCCCCTCTCAGCTGGAGCTCCTCTCGAGGCTGAACAGCCCCAGCTCCCTCAGCCTTTCACAGAATCATGGAATCACTTGGCTTGGAAAAGACCTCTAAGATCACAGAGTCCAACCATTCCCCATTTCCTTGTAAGAGAGATGCCCCAGTCCCCTCATGAGCTCCACAGCCTCAGCAGGACCTGCTCCAGGAGCTCCATGTCCCTTGTCCTGGGGAGCCCAGAGCCGGACACAGCGATCCAGATGTATCAGGGAGGGTCACCTCGCACCCTTCACACAATGATTTGCCACTGTTTCTGCACTGAAATAATATCCTCATTATTCTGCACGTTTGTTGAGGGTTATTTTTTACCTTTTTGTTGTTGTTTTCTTTTTTTTTGCCAAAAAATGTTGGTTTTTTCCATTTTCAAGGCATAACTGAGGAGTTCATCACCGCCCTGTTCTACTTCTACAGAACCATGGGGGAACTCAAAGTGACCGAGACCGAATACGCTCTGCTAGTAGCAACAACAGTGTTCTTTTCAGGTAAGCTGGGAAGGTAACAACAACGAGCTTTCACTTGCCCCGGGGAGCTCCCGTTTGTCCCCTCAGGGGCGGCGGCGCCGAGCGGACCCTGAGGGGCGGCGGCGCCCGGAGCATCCCGCTCACCGCTCTCTCCGTGCCGTCGCTCTCCCGCAGACCGCCCGCTGCTGAGGGACAAGCGCCATGTGGAGGAGCTGCAGGAGCCGCTGCTGGGGATCCTGTACAAGCACTCGAAGCTGCAGCACCCGCGGGACCCGCAGCGCTTCGCGCGGCTGCTGGGGCGCCTCACGGAGCTGCGCTCGCTCCGCCACGCCCACGCGGGGGCGCTGCGCGCGCGGGACCCGCGCCTNTGGTGTTGATGTCGGTGCCGGTGTCGCTGCCGGTGTAGGTGGTGGCGGCGATGTCGCTGTCAGTACAAGTGTTGATGTCAGTGCCAGTGTCGGTGCTGGTGCCGGTATCAGTTTGGGTGCCATGCTCAGTGCTGGTGCCGGTGCTGGTTGTTGCTGCTGGTGTCAGTGTCAGTACCAGTGTTGGTGTTGGTTTCAACGCTGGTATCGGTACCGGCGGCAATGTCGGTGCCGGTATCAAGTGTTGGTGTCACCGCTTTTCTCCGGGCAGAAAAGCGGGCTTTTTCACCAAGAAAAGGCCTGTTCCAACAGCTCGTGCGGCCATGCCTGAGCTCCGGGCAGGCCCCGCGGCCAACGCCCGGCGAGCGCTCGGGCCGTGGGGCTGTGTCAGGTCAGTGGTGCCACCGGCCGCCCCCGGGCTGGCTGCAACGCGCGGGGGACACTGACAGGGACACAGGGACACTGCTGGGAGCCCCCGGGCAGAGTCCTGACCCCAGCACACACATCTCGGCCTGTCCTTGGAAGTGTTCAAGGCCTGGCTGGACCACACTTGGAGGAAGCTGGGATAATGGAAAGTGTCCCTGCCATGGCAGGGCGTGGCACTGGGTGAGCTTCAAGGTCCCTTCCAACCCAACCCATTCCATGGCTCTGGGTGTGTGTGTGAAATTTGCTGAACTCGTTTCTCTGCAGACTGCCAAGACTGGTGATGGAAGGAACATCTTTGACTTTAATTTTAAAGATTTCTGCTGTTATTCTCTATCAAGACTGAAGGAAATCATCTTCTGGATATCTGCTCTGTGTTGTAGCTGCACATCACCGATGATAAATCCACGTTTGATGTGGGTGATCCATTAGTGAGCAGTGCCCCACTTGGATGCTTGCACTGGCTTTGAAGTCCTGCTTACACCAGACCAAATGTGCAGTGAAAACGTTCTGTCACCACACTGAGTTATGTGAATTAAACAAATTATTGTTTCATGTTGAGGTTCCTTATGGAATATGTTTAGATTCAAATGTAATATTCTGACAGGAGATGAGTTACACTATTTATCCTATTTTTTTGTGACTTGAAAACTTTGTAAAATGGCATTTTCATACTAAAACATAATCAGATGTGGTGTTTAAAACTACTCATGGGAGTAAAGGAAAAAAAATAAATACCAACTACTGGACTTTAAAAAATCATTTTGTTTTGTGAATCCTTTATCATGCACCTGTACACAGACAGGCAGCAGCTGATGAGATCTCATCAAAACCTTCTACTCTGGCCTCAGCCTATAAAGCAAACTACAAATCACTTCACAGTGGTTTGAAAGGTCACTGTGAAGTGTGAATCAAGCGAGTTCCAAAGCCATTACCAATTTTGGTAATTTCAAAAATTGCAGTCAGTTCAGTTATTAATTAAAAATTGTGTTTTCACGTTAGCTGTAATTTTTTTTTCTTCTGGATTTTATAATCCTTCTTTACAAATCTACCCGTAGGAAACCAACTCTTAAGTTTGTGCAGGGGTTTAACAAATGCCCAGGTGATTATTTTAATTTGCCCTGTATATTTAGTCCCTGTACTGTGGCAAAATCACTGATTCAGGTAAAACTAAAATAAATTTTACCTTGCACTTTCTTTAATATTTTTTAATATTGTCAAGTTTTACTATTAATTAATAGTCTAACAGTTTAGTAGCTGTAAATGTTAAATACAGTTTCACTGTTAGTTTTTTTTTTAAATATGTTGATCAAAATCACTTCATAGTTCAGATATGATTTCACAGCAAGTAAAACTTTGCTCTGAAGCAGATGAAGAAGTCAGCTACGCATGAACTCTGCTTATCTGAATTCTTAGGGCCTCTTAATTTGTTCACAAATAGTTCCTCAAGTATTATTCAGTGGCTATTTCAAGGCTAAATAAGAAGGCAAAAGGGAATAATAATTCTGTTTCCTGTTTGCAGCTGAATCACCTAGAGGAGACATTTGTGTTTCAAAGAACATGCTTAGAGATAAACCTTTAAAAATTATGGTGATTCCAAGTTTGTTAGTTGGGTTCTGGTTTTTTGTTTTCTTTTATCTTTTGTTTTTCTTACTTTGTGGGGTTTTTTATTTGTTTGTGGTTTGGTTTTGGTTTTGTTTGTTTTGTTTGTCTTTTAAAGTGCCTGGGAGGACTGTAAGTTTTAATCAGAATAAGATTTAGGCACTTAAATATCTTTGTGAAACTGGTTCTGAATAGTCTGTTGAAAGGTAGAAGGATTGAAGTCAAAGTATTCTTTGGAAAAATGAAATAGATTATCCCAGTTGCACTGTCTGGCTTTATTTTATCTATAAAAAATGAATTTAGTGGAGTTTCCTCAAGAATTTAATTCTTCTCACAGGGTCTTCACCAACTGCTTCATTAAACTCAGCAAAGCTCATTTTTTTCAGTACTTCTCTGCTTCCCAGTTACAAAATTGAACTTATTTCTTGCCATTCTTGTCCTGATTTTCATATCCCTGAGGACTAAACTTCTAGTCCTGGCAGCTCCTGAAGTCCAGCCAGGACTGCAGCAATTCTGTGGTGCAGCCAAGCCAGGGGGGTGTGGGGGACATCACACCTGAACCCAAGTGCTGCCCTGACCTGTCCAAGCACGGCCCCAGCGCTGCCTGTCCCACACCCTGGGGTGCTGATTTGGGATTTTTGGATTTTGGTGGAGTGCAGTTATCTCTGGTGATGGCTGAAGGCAGTGGGGGATTTTTCACTTGTGTTTGTCCCCTCCTTGTCCTGCAATGTCTGCACCAGACACAGCAGGTGCACAAAGATTCAAACTTTGGCTCCTAGTCGTATACAAAAGCTTGTGTCACCCTCTGTGGAAAAGAATTTACTCTTGTGATGTTTTGAAGAGATAAATAGGTATTTCTAACATTATTAATTAAATAGCATTTGAGATTAAATTGTGGAACTTGTTTTAGTAGAGAATAGAAACAATGAATGAATTGTACTCAAAACTCTACAAAGAGACTGAGAAGATCAACCAGTGGAAACTGACTGTGGAATCAGAACTAAACCAGAAAGAAAGTGCAAGAAAATAGAAAGGTTATTGAAATTAACCTGGCATAAATGGCATAAAGCCATTCAAGAACTGCAGGCCAGGATAGTGCAATATACACTGAATAGATGAAGCAAAGACAAAATGCTTCTTGATTTAGCATGACAATATTACTAATACAATTAAAGAATGTTGCATGTGATTTTTACATTGAGAAAATGATTATTCTGAGCAAGGGTGAGCACCTATCCTGTGTGTGTGGATGAAGAACCTGCAAGTGTTTCAGTTGCTGGTAAATTATTGTTTATTATTCTGCCTTTCCTGCAAAAGATGACTCAGCATGGAATACCAGATAAACAGACTTCTGTCTTCTGATGAACAAAAATACTTTTCCATGCAAGATTTGAAAAACAAAAGTGTATTTCCAGGATATTTTTCAATAATTATGTAGTTTCCTATATGTTCCCTTTGAAATTAGTTTGAAAATTAAAAACTCAGTTTAAAACTGGAAGATGAGTAAGTAATACAGACAAATTTATTTTTATGAAACATTTTTTGTTCTGAGAACAGTGCTGGTATGAACAGGTATGTTCAACTGTTAAATTGTAAAGGTCATTACATTGTTAATCCTCAGGCCCACAAAGTTTGTGCATTCCTGTGACACATATTATGGGGTTTTTCTCTCTTTTAGAAGCACTACTTCGAGATTTCAAGGAAACCTGTAGTCACTTCACAGAGAAGTCCAGCAAATGTAAATGCTCTTCAATTCTGCTTTTAATTCTGTTGGAATTTGTGTTTTGATTTTGGAGAACTTTCCCAAGACTTGATCAATATTTGGCTAGGACCAACCACCTTATTCAACTTGAATGTCTGCTTATCAGACACAGGGGCAAATGAAAGTAGAATCTATCCTTTTTCCTTCATTGTCATATTATTCTCATTCTGTCACATTTCAGCTCTGACCATACAGAGTGATAAAAAAGATGATTTAATAGGAAACATAAGGCTCAGCTGCAGGACTCACAAAATCAGTTTGCTGACTTAACAGAATCAAAAAGTAAGAGTTCCCTTTGCTATAGTAAAATGTAATTGCTTATAGAGGTACAGAAAACAGGATCATGATAATTTTACTCTGCTACTAGTCAGCAGCAGAATTCTGGGGCATTGCAGGCCCTATTTTTGTCTGGAACAGACAAATTATGTGGGATCAGGACTGGCAGGGTAGTTTTTAGGACAACTCAACCAGTGAGAACTTTTGAAGATTACAAGAGTAAAAGACATTACTTGAGTTTTACACACTTACAGTCAGGTTCCATTGAGGAAATTTACTTTTCAGAACCTGATCTTCAATATTTTAAGCAATTTATACTAAAAATATTTATAGAATATAATACAAGTACATTTGATCTTTGTTAAAATCTATAAATACAAGTAATATTACATTTTAGTAGAATTTTTTAGTAAATATCCTGTTTTCTTAAATATAAAGTTGAATTGAAAATCCAGTTCAGAAAAGACAAATACTGAGCATTTACCTCTTCTATTCTGTCACACCTGGGGCAGAGTTTTACCTTTAGCATTATTATGATGCTGGCTTGGTACCGTTCATCCTTGACAATACTGCAGGAGGTTCTGGATTGTCTTTGGTGCTGATTTGTTGTTTGCTTTTTTGTTTAGCTTTGCTCTCAGCACAGTGATTGTGTATCTCAGACTAACAGAAATATCTAGCACTTTCCAAAGAAATGAAACCAAATCCAAAGGGCTCTATCATCTGAGCCAAACAGCAAATAGGATTATGAAGTATTTTCAGACCATAAATGGAGATTGCTGGCATATGATATGCAACAAAGAGATTTGCTGTTTTAATCTGTGGTTGATAGGAAATGCTGCAGCTAATCCTAGGAAAGAAAAAGAAGAGCAGACTGTGAATCTATAAATTTGAGAGATGACAGCTGTGTTTTGGGCTGTTACAGAGACTGGCAATAGGCAGAATAGCTTTGAAAATTCAGCAGCCACAAGCTGTTTAAATTCAAAACCTGGCAAAAACACTTGTTTCTATGGCAGCATATCAGGATCTTATTTCCTTTTATCAGTGGAGGGCTGCAACTGGATGGAGTTGGAAATAATTCCTCTACCAGAATACTCATCTTTCAGCATCTGATTGGTTTTGTCTGTTTTCCATCAGCAGAGCTTCCAATTATTGTTTGCAAGTGTGGACGTGTTTTTACTTTACTATCTACAGCTGCATATTTCATGGAAATAAGAGTGGCCCTGCTCTGTAAGTAACCTGCTCATGAAATCACGAAGTTTTCTTTGTGTTGTACCACTACCAGAGCAGGAATCATGTCTGATAACTTCTCATTGTTCCTCCTTTTATTTTAGGCATTGGTCAGTGACAGAGAATCCTATTAAATTACTGTTACATATGAGCTTCTGGTATGCTCTGAATTTCTGTAGCCCATTACAGAGACTCCTGGGGAATGAATCCAAGGTTTTTATAATTACTAAATTCTATTTACAGATATCACTTGAAACACTTCCTGTAGAACATCAGCACACCATCATTCACTTAATGAAAGAGTAAAATCACTGATGTCAGGGAATGGATTGGTTTGGTTAACAGAAAGGTTAAAGATAAATAATTAACAGTGTAACTGGCTGTTCCAGAACAGGGCTGCAAGGCTGGGCTATAAAAGCACATTAAAAATTTCTATCATTGAGTCTTTGCAGGTCAGCAGGAGGGCAACCAAAGAAACAGATCCATAAGCACCAGACTGGGGATGATGGATTTTAGGAAACTGTACAGAAGAAGCCTCAGGCACTCACAAATTGTGACACTGGACTTTGTTGTCCTGCCAGTCTTTTGTCTTGCTGCTCCCTGTAGCTCGTGGGATCTCACTCCCATCAGAGAGGTCAGTAGTGAATGCTCCATGGTCACAGCCATAAGGACAATCCAGGAGGTTTTTTACCAGCTTGACAGTTTGTGTAAATGACAGAAGATATGTGAATGCCACCCTTTTGATGGGCAGGATAATGGTGCCAGCAAGGGAAAGGCAGCAGCAGGAGCTTCTGTGACCATATCAGCATGGGGCTGAGCTGATAAGCAGCACTCACATCGGTCCCAAGCTCCACTCAGAGTCATTTATTGCCCTTCCAGATAAATGAATTTTCATTCTTAATACCAGGTCAGGTATTTCTCCAGTGCCCTGTAGAGTGTTCAGAGGCTGGGTAAAAACATGGCAGTGACTAAAGGCACCACTGAGATTAAAGCAACTGCTCCAGTGGTTGGTAATTGCCAGCATTCGGTATCCCCACACTGGGCTCTGTCTGTCAGCTCCAAACCTTCCTGACAGGGGGGCTCTGCACAGATGGAACTAAAGACATTGCATCTGTGCAATTGCCTTAACAACTGAATTTGTAATCACTGCAAGCAATGAAATTGGGTTTGTGTGGCATGACCTATTTTATGTAACATCAGTGATTACGTTTTCATCCGTTAATTCTTTATTGCTCAAATCCTGTATCAATTTTCTGTTATTTTACCTGGCTGGTAGAGAGTTACCTGGGTCAACACTTTTCCTGTAAATATTGCCATTATATTAGCACTTTCTTTTAATGTTTTGAAATTTGTTCAGTATTCCAGACTTCTTGTAATGAGCATTAGCTAGCTAATCATGTTGAGATAAAAATATTTATTCCGTATATGATTTATTTAATAATTTTTGTTGCAGATCTGTATGTGGTTGTTCAGTCACTATGTTTTCAAAAGCACAAGTACTTGCTGAAGCCTTTGCACTTACTCTGCATCAACAGCTTGTCTTCATCTTGTAATGTTCCCTGGCTTTATTATTGGCCTCTGGCCTCCAAAAGTTTATTTCCTACTTTTCAGCTTCCTGTGCAAGTTTTCTGCATTTTCTCACCTCTAACAGATATTGTTGTTGGTTTTCCTCTATTTTTGTTGCTATAGTTTTTATTGTTGCACTCTCTTTTTCGTCTTTATTATGACTTTCAAGCCTTGTTACAATTTGCTACTGATGTTTGCAGACATGTCCCTAAATCTTGTTAAAGCAAATTCTTAAATCTTTTTTTATTTTACCCTAATCTTCTCCCCTCCCTTCCCTACCTTACACCCAGTTTTCTGAGCTCAGAGAAACTGGCACTTTGAGGCAGCAAAGAGTACATGTCCTCACACTCTGACCTGTTCTCTGCCTATGTTCTTACAGGGGGTGTTGAGACACTTTAAAGCTGGCTGTGGTGGTCTCCAGGCCACACAAATGCAGCTCCAACTGCCTAAAGCTGTGAATCTTTAGAGGAAAGAATCAGCTGTGCATGCAAGGGCTACATGTAGTATTTTTGCTTTAAGAATACTGTTTTTTAATTCTTACTTTGAGCATTTTTTGTCCAGGTTTTAGTTTCATGATTTTTTTCAGGTTCTTTGTGTCCTTTGAAATACTCTCTGTATTTCCCAAGAACAAACATTCTTTTCTGTGGTTAAAGCTTCAAGTGATCAAGCCCATATACGTGCATGTAGTGTGTTTGTGTGTATGTACAGTGTATATATACACATTTACTTATCTATGTGTGGGTTGTGTAGTGTATACTGAGAGAACCTGAGTGTTTGTATTCCAAATATATCAGAAAAATAGAGAGTTAATAACATACTGGAGTAGTAGCAAAGTGAGTGTTACTCTCCTGTTGCTAAGTGAGATGGACAGATGTTAGAAAGAGAACAATTAATACTCTGCTGATGTCCCTAAGCCAGAAAGAGGTTTAAATATAATTAAATTATATTTAATTCCTGAGAAATTATAAGGTAGAAATTAACCCAGAATTAAAGACTCCATGAAAACAGAAAGCATTTGGCTAATCTTAATTGAACAAAACCTCTATTATGTTATTCAAAAATGCTTGAAAAATTAGCCCAGGACACAGACCTGTGTGCAGCAGTCTGAAACCACAGGCAAAGGAGACACTATTGTGCAGGAATCAGCTGAACACCAATTGGGACCAACTGGATCACTCCTCCAGCAGCTCCAAGTAACCACATTTACCACTTCAAACTCATGTTTTCCATGTTTCTTATGGCTATGTAAATCAGGAATGTGGTTGACCTGCATAAGACATCCAACAGATCAGATTCCAAATGGGAGTTAGGTGATGGCCTGGAAGGGCAAGTGTTCCCAGAGCTGCAGGCTCTGACACAGAATAGTGGCTTTGTTGACCTCTTCTCCCTCTTGCTCCCCCAAATGTGAGTGTTTTCCCCCATCTGGGGACATTGTTTCATTGGTATTGATGCAATATTTTGTTTCTTACTGTGCTGTGAGGAGTGGTTTGTGTTTTCCCTGTCAATCAGTGTTCAGTGAATTGCTTATTGCTTCAATATTTGCTGAGTAGGTTCCAGGCCAGCCAATTTCTGTGTGCTTTGCTTGAGCAGGTAAGTCAGGCTGTGCCTGAGCAGGCTGCAGTGCAGTGGGTTTGATTTCAGATTTGTTGCTTCAGGAGCACTGCACAGACTTAGAGAACCCCAGAATGGTTTGGGTTGGAAGGAACCTTAAAGCTCATCCCATCCCACCCCCTGCCATGGGCAGGGACACCTTCACTATCCCAGACTGCTCCAACCTGGAGCACTTGCAGGGCTGGGACAGCCACAGGTCACCTGGGCACCCTGTGCCAGCGTCTGCCAGCTGTGCCTGGTAAGGAGCCAGCAGAGTGAACCAGACCTCCTTAAACCTTAGCAAACACAGGAGTAAAACTCAGCAGCTGTGATTCTGGAGGACTCCATATCCATGTCAGCCTTCCTGCCATGGTCTTGCTGTCCTATGGAGCAATTAAATTAATCAATAATAACAACTTTTTAAAAACACTGGTTAGTTTAAAAGCCTGAGGAGAGAACGACTGTTAATATAATTAGATTTCCAGCTCCAGTTTCCAGGTTAGGATATTATGGACACGTTTGTTCCTATCACATTTGCTTTGTGGTTCAGTATGAATTTTCAATAGATGACTTTGTGATAAGAAAGCAGCAGTTCAGATGCAATTATATAAACAGTAAGATCAGCCTGGAATTAGCCTGGAGAGTATAAAGCACACACAGAGCTTGTGCTGGGTCACTGCCTCTCCCAGCTCAAGGCAGAGTCAGGTTCCTGTAATAGGAAGAATTCTGCTGACAAGAGGTTGGTCTTTCCAGACTGGTGGTGTTGCAGCTACAGGGTAAACCAGCCTGTGCAATGGATGGCTTTGCTATGGGAAACTGGCAGCTGGAAGAGACTAGAGGGTGATGTCCAGATGTTGGTAGACACTGTCATTTAAAGTTTATCATTTAGAGGCTCTAGAGTAGTTCCTGAAATTGTCTTGGAGCTAATCAAGGCTTTGTTCTCAGGATCACCCTGCAGGTCTGAGAAATGAGGTCAGCACAATAGACAGATAAAGCAGGAATCACTGAGTTGAAGTCTTTGCTGATGTTCTTTGTTGTAATTTGCTTGAATCTATTACTTGGTTCTTGGCTGTGTTCCCATCTCATCACGCCTCTAAGCCACTGGAATTGAAAAATTCAGTTTTATGCCTGATAAGCACAGCCTTGTCTTTTTGTCTCTTTAACATTTTAAAAGATGCTTTCTTTAGAAAATTGTTTTAAAGCAGTGAGATTATTTTATTATCTCTGCTTAATTCTAAAGCTCATGTTCTCTTACATGTCACACTTTCAAATCTTTCAGCTCCTCTTATTTGTTCTGTGTCAGGATTTCATCACTCCCTAGTGAGAAATTCCATGTAATTTAGTGGGGGGAAAGTGAATCTGTTCTACATTGTTCATGGCCTCTTTGCCCTTGTTCTCTGTTCAATGGTCAGTATTATTTCAATTTCAAAGAAATTGTTAGGCTGTAGCTAGAAACGTTAAGATTGCTCCAGGTCTGTGACTGCCCTGGCTGCTCCTGTCACATGGAGGGACATGGCTGGAAGGCACATCCCCGTTTTACCTGTGGTTTGCTCTGTTTGTTTGCTCTTCCCCATCTAGCATGAGTCCCTTCTTTGTGATGTCTCTCCTCTTTGGCCTGATTTTCGGACAAACAGCATCACTCTGTGCTCCTTCTGAGTACACAATCCACGTGGAGAAGCGGGAATGTGCCTATTGCCTGGCCATCAACACCACCATCTGCGCTGGATTCTGCATGACTCGGGTACAGATGTTACAGATGTTTCTGCAACAGCCACCACTGCAAACCAAGGCTCTGTTCTCCCAGGAAATAGTGTGCAAATGAGCACATTGTAACAGAGTTTATCACAGGCAGAAAAACTGCACTGTCACCATGTTTTCAAGTTAGCTTTTTGAAAAAGTAGGGATGAAAAATGCCCAGCCTCTGGAACTACGGAGTTGGTAACACCAGTGGCACAACAGAGACCTGACTGCTGCTGCCACTGCAGAGCCTCTGTGGGCAGTTTGTGAGGGCAGGATGGAACAGCTGAGGGGCAGATTATATTGGGTCACTCTTAATTAATGTAAATAACTTAGGTAACTTCTGCTCCCACTGCTGCTATCCCAGCTGGCTGTGGGGACAGCTCTGCAGCAGCCACACCACTCCACACAACATCACTGTTCAACACAGCATTTTGAGTTCCAGCTTGGGCAGCAGGGAGCCAGAAGAGAGCACAAAACACAGGGAACACTCTGAGCCATGTGGATTAGTTAAACCAGAAAACCAGGGGAATGTGCTGTGTGGGGAGGGAGCCCCAGTCACAATTAGAGCTCTGAACTCAGTAGCACCAGAGCTGGGCTCAAGGTATGAGTTTTGGACTCTGCACCTCACAGGACGTTTCTGACACACGTGTGCCTCAGTGAAACACCACTTTTCTCTTCTCTTTGCAGGACAGCAATGGCAAGAAGCTGCTCCTGAAGAGTGCTCTGTCCCAGAACGTGTGCACGTACAAAGAGATGCTGTACCGGACAGCGCTGATCCCGGGCTGCCCCCACCACACCATCCCATACTACTCCTACCCCGTGGCTGTGAGCTGCAAGTGTGGCAAGTGCAACACTGACTACAGTGACTGTGTCCGTGAGAGGGTCAGGACAAACTACTGCACTAAGCCACAGAAGCTCTGTAACCTGTAAAGCTTTCCATGGGATGTGGGTGAAATGTACTCCTCTGCTCACACCTCGACAGAAATAAAACTGTTTCATATTCGGTTTGCAAACTGCTGTGCACAAAGATTTATTCTGAAGGTGTATCATTAGTTGCTTCAATTAATTGGGTGTTCTGAGACAGGCAGAAAATAATCATAAAGGCTGTATGTTTGTATTGAGAACCCACATGAATTTACTTTGGAGAAGGAGGAGACAGGACTGTGTGTATATATCAGCCTTTGCTCACAAATCCCAGATGTTTTGTGAAGAGATGCTCAGAGATTTGCTATATTGACATATTTCAGAATTTGATATTGATTTATTTCAGAGTTCACCTATTTCACTTGATCAGAGTTTAAAAAGAGGCCATACACACTCTTGGTATTGAATTTTTAAAATAGATTTTGACACATACTTGCAGCCTTCAAATTAGCAGGAGTATTTTACCATCTCTATATTATTATTTTAGACACTGTAGATCTGTGTCCTCCCTGCTGTTGTCCAGACGTGTGTTTATTGGGAATGCTTCTCTACATTAATGTCTCTACATGAATGGCATAACCCCAACTTCCCTGCTGAAGCACAGTTTGAAACTCACCTGTCTCTGTGAGCACTGAGGAATCACCACAGCTGCAAAGCTGGCTGCTCTGTTCTCCACAGGGGGAGTGTGCTGCCATCAAATGGAAAGCAAAACTCAAAAAATCCCATTTTTCCCTACAGGTGAACAACCCCCCTGGGAGTGGAAGGAGAGCTGAGTCCACCCTGTGTGCTGCACATGCACAGGTGAGAGTGCAGAGACAGGAATAAAGAAAAGTAATGCATGTAATTCATGTAAACTAACAACTGTTTCCTCTCCACTGAGATTGTAGCTCCCAAGAAATTACAGATACTCCATTCACACATTGCTTGAAATAGTAAATAAAAGTACCAGAATTCACAGGATACAAATATGAAATCAAAAACTCTTAGAAAATTCCTGCTTTCAGGATTGCAGTTTTCATGACTGTTCCTAGAATCTGATTCTCTGTTCCAGACACCTTCATTTTATTTAATCTGCAGCAAAACCTGTGAGAAAGCCCAAGGGAAACTGCTGGTGCTCCCCTGGAGCAGAGGTTTGGACTGGATGAGCTCCAGAGACCCCTTCCAACCTCAACCAACCCACGGCAATTTGAATATATGTCACGGATTCTACACCAAGGTATGAACTCCAATTATCATGAACTCAATTATCATTATTTGGTGATAAAGAAATACCTTCACAGGCAAGGTTTGAAAATTTAAATTCTCCAAAAACAAGTTTGAAATTTACAGAAAATCCAGAGCATCTGCAGGAGCAGCCCTACTTCTAAACTGTAAAACTGATCCCTTACACCTATGGTTTAAACAACCCAGTTATAGCCAATTTTGTACAAGACTATTTCTAAAACTCTTGGAGCAGGAGAGGTTAGTTACAATTAAGTTACAAATACTTTCTGGTGGTGAGAATCTGGTATTCCCAGTCCCTTCCGTGTATCACACAGACGAGCTGTGGTCTCCCCAAGCTCTCCAAGGAAGAGCTGCAACATGAACTGCTGCTGTTTAGTTGGTAAAGAGCACAGGAGTGGTAGAAAAAAACTTGGAAAATAGGTATTTGTTGAACAAAGCGGCCCTTATGGTATCTGGTAAATGCCAAAGAAACAAAGTGTTCGGCTTTAAGATCAGACAGAGCTTTCTCAAAATGTCTGGACTGTTAAAAATGTTATTTAGCACAGGAAAATATAATTCTGTTTATTATTAAGCAGCACTAGTACTTAGCAAAACAAAAAGAGGGTACTTGGCCTATTTACAGAATCAACAGCACTGCTAAATTATTGTAATGTCCTTATAACCTGACAGATTTGTCTTCAGTACAAACAAAAACCAAGTCTGCTTTTATGGTTAATGCGTATGTAAAATTATTGAGAGAAAAACAACTAATATGCCTTCTTTTACACTTCAGAAAAACCCAAATTGAGACGTTTGCGTTGTGGTAATGTATCTATTTAACCATATGTTTCCATGCCCTCCGAGGACTGTATTAAGCAGTTTTCATGTTCAAGTTTAAGACCCCCAGGCCCAGTGCTAAATCCCTGTTCAGGTGATTATTCCTTACAGACACGTGTTTGTTACCTTCCATTTATCCCAAGACGGTTTCCACATAACTCAGCGATGGATTTGCGGGCAATCCAAACATCCTCGCCTTGTGTCCGTCCCTCAGTCCGGGTGGGGAGAGCACAGAACGGGCTGGGGGGGGCCCGGGGCTGGAGCCGCGTCTGCTCCCGGCGCTCCGCGCCCGCGGCAGCTGCTCAGAGAAGCACAAACCCGGACGCATTCGCATGCGGAGCACGGAGGAGAAGGAGGAGAAGGAGAAGGAAAAGCAGGAGAAGGAAAAGCAGGAGAAGGAGCCCGCGCTATCCCCGGCTCCCCGTGGCGCCTCACCCGCGGGGGCTGCGGCCCCCGGCCCCCAGGGGGCGCTGTGGCGAGGGCTCTGAGGGGCGGCCCCGCC
>VZRH01007248.1:337743-361431 GCA_013397555.1 Urocynchramus pylzowi | reverse complement strand
TGGAGCAGCTCTGCTGGGAAGAAAGGCTGGGAAATTGGAATTGTCCAGCCTGGAGAGGAGAAACTTCGGGGTGACCTTATTGTGGCCTTCCAGTACCAGAAGAGAGACTACAAGGGGGAATGGCTTCAGACAGTAGGTTTAGACTGGATATTAGGAAGAAATTGTTCCCTGGGAGGGTGGTGAGGCCCTGGCACAGGGTGCCCAGAGAAGCTGTGGCTGCCCCTGGACTCCTGCAAATGTCCAAGGACAGGCTGGACAGGGCTCGGAGCAGCCTGGGACAGGGGGAAGAGCTTTAAGGTCCCTTCCCGCCCAAACCATTCTGGGATTGTGGCACCGCCCCGCCCGCAGAGCGAGCAGCCAATGGGGAGCGAGCACCGCCCGCTGTCCCGCCCACAAGGGGCGGTGCCTCTCCGGCACGCGGGTGCCTGAGGGGAATTCTGGCGGTGCCGGGTTTGGGTCCTGATCCAGTTCCAGATCCAGATCCTGATCCTGATCCTGATCCTGATCCTAATCCTAATACTAATCCTAATCATAATGTCAGTCCCGGTTCCCAGTCCGGGGCCCTGCCTGCCTCGCTGGCCGAGGCTGCTCCGTCACCTGGAGCCCACCCGCTGTCCTGGAGGCAGCCCCGGGGTGCCCTCAGGGCCTGGGGGGGCTCTGACCGCGCGGATCGAGTTCTCGCCGGGAGTCGTTTATTCCAGGTTATTTTTATTAGGAAGTTGTTTCCAATTCAAGACACAAAGCCGATAAAATGCCACTTCGGAACACATCATAGGGAAGTGAAAGCTAGTTTCAGCCACAGAGTTAAGTTTGTTTTCTTTCAAAGCAAGAGGTAATTCTGCCACAGACTTGGCAGCATGAACCGAAATGCCAGTTCTGTCCAATATCAGAATTCATGCTGTACCATACACATCATCCTGGAACTGGTTAGTGTTTTGGAGAACCTCGTGGCTGGAGCACCAATAGAGAGGAAAAAGATTGAAAAGCTTTATTTATGTACATTTTCTATGAACAGCATCCAATGCTGTTAATCCATAGCCTGCAAAGGCTGTACAATACAGCATTTGAGGGCTTAAGACAACTCAATTTATTTTTCAAGACACATGAAACATATTTTGTTATAAAACTATCAGTATCAAGACAAGTGAAATACTACTCTTCATTGTAGGGACGTCACAGGGCTGAGCTTCATCAGCTGCTGTGTGATTTCTGAGAGGTACAAAAACTGGCTGAGGTTTCCCTGTGACAAAGGAAGCTCCCACTGAAATCAGTAACTTAGAAAAATTAGACAAGGGAAATGTGAATAAGGATGTTTAGAGACACAATGAGGGCATCAACAACTTACATATATATGCTTTAGAACAAACTGACAGGAGAACAAGAAAACGTGTGTGATGTGCTTTCAAAATTACATCACCTGGAGGGATCTGATCTTTTGTCACTTTCCTCTGGCACAGGTGCAAGGGACAGGATAAATGGGTATTTTTGCTGCCTTATGTGGCAGTAACTGAAAAAATACCTTCAGTTACTAAGATGCAAAGAAAACTGCAGTTCTATTAAGCACCTCACAACAACAGGAAACTACAAAAGACCTTTATCCCTGGATTCTGTTAAAGGCACTAGTATATGAATAATATGTTGATTTCCAGCTTAATTTATACCAATAACTTAGAGAACTAAACCAGTAACAGGTATTGTCCTGTTCCTGGTATGCAGTGCAAGTATCCCCTAGAACTAAATAACTGCAACCCTAGAGCTTATGCAGGAATGCTCAGAAAATTAATGCTTTCTTTAGAGGAAGAAAAAAACAAATCACAAACCCAAGACACTTCAGCAGAAAGTTTGGTGGCTCGAGTCTGAATTTATTGAAGGTTTTTTTCTACCACTTTCCCCCATTTTTCTAAGGCACTGGGGTGGTTTTGTACTTCTGGGGGAGTGGAGGGCTGGGGAAGCAACAGCAAGTTCTGCAAGCTGCCTTGGCATTCAGTGCATCTCAAAGCAGGAGTGGGCATCTTCCAACTTACTCAAGAAATAATAAATAAAAATATAAACTCTGGTCCTGTCATTACATTCTGGTGCTATGAATTTGAGGAATGTGTAGATGTGTTTAAACTGAATAGAATACTGTCATTTTGAGGGGGAATGTAGCACAAGGGAATTGCTTTATTTGCGATCAGTTTCTATCCCTGTAGGGCAACACTCTTGGAACCTGAACCACTGGCTCTGGTGCTATTTTCACTGATTTTCCTGGAAAACTGGCTTGTCCTGAGTGGCAAAAATTACACTCTACAAGAGTTTCTTCTTTCTGCCAGTACTACCTTGGGACAACACACCCCAGCTGGGCACTACCCCATCATCTCTTCAGAGCACAGCCATTGTAGGGACAGTCTCAGGTACACTGCGAGCCAGGAAATTGCTTTGCTGGCTGCTGTGTTAAACTGATTTCTCAGGTTCAGCTTGAGACCCTCATGGATTTGCTGCCACTGCTGTTCTCCCAGCTGAGCCTGTCTTAGGAGCAAGCAGCAGATCAGGGCCCTGTTTCCTGTTCTGGTTCTTACAGAATGAGGTCCCAGGCCCTGTTTTTAATTAACATCCATTGCTAACCAGCTGTGACAGAGTGACACAAGCCTCACTCTTTTCTGGTGTGTGATTTCACGTGTCCCTGCCCGCCTAAAGCTCAGCCTGGGCACGGCTCAGTCAGCAGTGCCTGCCGTGCCCAGCTCTTAGTGCAGTGCCACAGCTCCTGGTTGGACAACTGGAAAAGAGAAATCCACAGCAAGATGTGTCAGCTAAACCAGAGACTTGGAGCAGCAGCACTACCTCAAGTCCTGAAGTGACAGAAAACTGATGGGAGTTTGAGTTTCTTGGGGGAATAAGAGATAAAAAATAAATATTAGATAAAGGGTGGCATGTCCCACACAACACATAATGTATTTCCTGAAATCCCATTTTTTTCCACTGTGTTTCAGTGCAACAAGGACCCCATGACTTGTAAATTCCAAGGCCTCTTAGACAATGGTCTCTTGGAATGTGTAGTTTAACTGAACTTCTCCCCAGCATCTATGGAACAACTGCATCAGGAATCTGAACTGGTGATCACCAGACCTGCTGCTATGGGGGTATAGTTAGCAAAAAGCTGTTCTCTGAAACTGTGAATTATCTTGAGTAAGCCAAAAATTAAGAGATCCTGAGCCTTTGATATAACTTGTTTTTCTGGGGACAACCTTCCTCCTTTCTAGGCTGGTTCAAAAGGAACATTCTCTTACGAATAAATATGACAAATAGAAAAATTAAAATATAGAAAAAAACTATGTAAACGCGAGCCCTGAGGTATTTCAAGCACACAGTGTAATTTTTATACCTGACATGCAATCTAAAGGTGCCAGTAAGAAAACTTACTTCATGGCTCTGTAAAAATGTCCCATCTTTCTTTCCTGCCTTCTGCCCCCAGGAAGGGGCGAGAGGTTGAGGTAAGAGCCCCGTGGAAGCTGTGATAGTCACAGAAGCAGAAACTGAGGATATTAAAGTGCTGTGTGTCTTTTTCTGACCACTTTTGCTCTTTGTTTGGCTTCCACAGGCCAGTTAGATTCTCCAGAGATCTGACAAAGGGGCTGCTTTTCCGGACCTAGGCTCCACTCCTGCACCAGTTTGTAGCCACAGTGAGGCTCTTGGGACAAAGGGGCTGCTGAATGTGGATTTTAGTGGCCCCTTGAACTCACAGTTGGGTTTTTTGGTGTATCTCAGCCTAGCTAGGGAAGCTTAAGCACACTTTGCACTGCAGTTGGTCCCAAATGACTGCCTGGTCTTGCCAGCTTCCCACCTCTTTCCCCCTCTTCCTTTAGCCTGGATCTCCTTGGATGTGTTTTCTCCCCCAGAGCTTTCTGCATTTGCATGAAGGGTCCAGTCCTACAAAAAATTAATACCCAGTCTCTGCATGACAGTGAAGTCAGTGGGTCTGCTCTTCAAGTTTGCTGGAGCAGGCCCTTAGGCATTAATTGTTTTTTTAAACAAAGTACAATTTTATTAGTTCTGCTCTGTTTGGGCTTTGGAAAATGAAGTCACAAAATGGATCATAGGTCTTACTTTTTACAATGACATTTGTCCCTCTGCTAATTCTTGGCAAACAGGGGCTCAGTGTGAGAGAGTTCTGAGTGCTGTGTCCCTGTGGGTGTGCACACAAAACGTGTTCCATCTGCAGATATTTACCTGGACAGGTACTGCACATCCAGGGACCTGCTCACATCCAGAGGTGTTTGTAAGGAGACACATGCATATGCTCACACAAAGTCTATACATGTGTAAACTCTTAATTGCACATATACAAACATTAAAAATCAAATTAGTCTTAGATGCACCTTTGCTCTTTTTTCATTAAAAAGGACATTTTAAACCCCTTTTTTTGTTCACTTCAGTTTTACTGTAACTAATACAATTCACCTGATCACCTAACGGGATATTTTCCTCTCAGTATGTTAAAACACTGATTAAAATGCATTACAATTATTAAATTGGGTAGAAGAGCACTTCTTGTAAGCTTAGTCTGGAACTCCTGGGGCATAGTTGTGCAGTGACAGTTTTAGATCATTTCTCTCATGTTACGGATCGTACAGCACAGAACCATGCTGAATATCATGCCAAAGATCTAGAAGAGAAGGGATGTGATTTAGGGATCCACTTACAAAACAGTTATAAAACAATTTGCATATCAGACAATCTGAAGGTCCCTACGGCAGAGAGTGACTGCTTCCATCTACAAACCCCAAAACATCAGACAATGGAGGAGGTTTCACCGATTTTATCAGCTCACACTGGTTTCACTGTTCTTTGTTCTAAATGTCCAGCCAAGCACAACTGCCCCAAATATTAATGTTACTAACTTCAATTTAAGTCCCTTAAATTTGTTTGTGAGTCCCTTCATGTTCCATACAAACCCCAGGATTGTTTAATATGCACACCGTTGGTTTCTGTTACCCACAGAAACCCTTCAGCTGCTTTTCAGTGTCCACATAAATCTGTGAGCGTCCTGCTCTTCCCAGCAGCTAAAGGAGTGTTTCTTTACTAATACTGTGGCTCCTCATGCTGCTGGTGTCTGAATCTGAAAGAATCATGGCACAGATGTGCTGGAAAAAGCTTTGTGCTAAAGCCTGGTGAGCCCCAGCCTGCCAGTCCTGCTGTGTCCTTGGGACAGGGTGACATCTATTGGTCACAGCTCGAGTGGCTACTCTCTATTCCTCATGAAAACTAAGGAATGTATCCTAAAGGATTGAAAGCATCAGACTGCAGTTGTTTTGGAATACAGTAAATGCTGCTACAGCCTTTTGCTTTTCATGTGTTTTCAGTTTGGTTCATGTGCACTCTGCTCTCCTACTCTTAGAACAAAAGATTACCATTACCTTGGACCCTGTCTAAGGACACAAAATGAACTTGAAAAGCAGAGTCACACAGCTCTGCTTGCACTGATGGGGGCAATCCCCAGGGAGAAGACACACTGGAAGCAAGAAGAATTAAGGAACCTCACCAGTTGCTGCAAAATACCTTCCACAAAGCTTTGAGTAAGGGAGAGGGTATTGGGCTCAAGGAGAGATTGGAGAACATGGATTTACTCACTGTGATGCTAGCAACTGCAATTCCAACAATTCCAACTAAGCGCAGCTGAGTATCAATTACATTCTGAATTTCAACCAGGCAGTTCTGTTAAAAACAAAATTAAAATATTTTTTATGCCTGGAAATCTATATTTCAATCAATTCTATCAGCTGTTCTCACTGAGCAACAGATAAACACAAAAATATTAATGCAGTCACCATACTAATTCTTGCATCTAAACTTTGGGTTTTGCTGGATAATTTTCCCAGCATCTTCCCTTTTCTGGTGAGGCATCTGTACCTCTTGCCTGGAGGGGCTGACACATGCAAGTAATTTTCTTACACTCAGTTTTCTCCCTAAATTGAAACTCCTTTATATAACAGGCCGTGCTAAATCAGGAGGTTTTGGTGCTTCATTTTGACATTGAACTCACAAGCAGATTCCAGAAAAGACAGAAATTACAGAAATATCTTTCTTAACACCAATGAAGTTTCTAGTCAGGAGGCTCCATGCATGACTAAGGTGGGCACTTGCCAAAATCCAGCTTCTATGGGGAGTTTGGGATCCTCTTCTGTTCCCTCCTTCTCCTTTTTCCTTTCAGATGGTCCAATATTATCTCAGCTACCATGGAATGCCACAAACAGGTGTCATGACTGAGGGCAGTATGACCTCCAGCTTAATTCTGCCTCCACTCTGCTCCATTCCATAAGGAATTTCATGCTGGATTTTGCAAGGTAAAAGAACTTCTTTCTTTCTTTTACTTACAGAATGGCTCCAATTTTACTAAAGAACTGACATGAAGAAATGATTAGAACAAGCAGGACAGAGGACACTTGCCTTTGGCAGCTGGATGTTCTCTGGACAGGGTAATCCTGTTGGTTGTTCCACATTACCTTTACCACAGCACTGGAGCTGAATGAGAGAGAGATGGAGGATCAAGGAGGGGGAAACAACAGGCTGTTTCATACTGAAAGTCAGTTAATATTTCATCCTGGTTTAGGGACATACTTTCATACTGCAAGTGATACAATAAATAACTAAAAAAAAGAATCTGTACAGATCAAATAATAACCTTATTCTCTATATTTAAACTGCTGCTTCTGGTAGAGTTCCAACTGCGTGGGACAAAATTCTCAGAAATTAGTTTCAATTGTCTGAGACCACAGCAAACAGCCACATTTCTATTAACAACAATGACCAGAAGGGGTTTGTATTACAGTATTTCATAACAAAGCAAACAAGTGGATTTGGGAAAAGCAGATCCCTGGCTTACAAGAAAACAGAAGTTGTTAAAGGGAGAATGCAGAAAGTTCAAATATCACATACAGAATTATGTGCAATGCACAAAAGCTACAACAGAGAATGCTGGAATTTTATTTCTGACACAACATCGTGCTGGGTTTGGAGACAGTAATAAATCAGAGTTTCAGAGGGTTTGTTTTTCCTGTTTGCCTATCTCCCACAAAATGCTTGGAATTCCTCTTTGGGTCAGAAATAAGAGCTATGGGAGAAGGACAAAAGGGTCTGAGGTTGTGAAATGTTTGTTCTAAAGAACGTGGGAATTGCTGTAAGGAGCAACAAAGCTTGAGCTTGGTCTCCATGGGAGGCAGTGTAGATCCAGGAGGGACACAAACAGGATTAAAGAAGTCACAGGTTGTAACTCTGGTTCAGACATTCACTTTTTGGGTGGCCTGAACTATGTCTCACATGTGCTTTTGGTCTTTTGCCAACTTGGTTCAGCCACACTGTAGGTCCTGGGACACAGGTCACGTTTTCTCTGACAGATGCAGAGGGATGCAGACATTTCTCCCTCTCTCTGCATTTGTGAGTATTTATCTGTGGATTTCAATATCCAGAAGGTCCATAACAGTAATTTCTTCTGCACACAAAGACCAGAAGCATCAGAAATTTCAAAGCCTGGCTAACTGCACTTTCAAATGTAGAGATCCAAGAACCAGAATTCTGGCAGAGCCCTCAGGAAACTCTCAGGGTTGTGAGCCTCTGACTGGATTTTAAGTACATTCAGTTCTATTTTGCCATACCTCAGAGGGAGGAATTCTGGATTCTAATGGGCAGTGTGACAGTGGAGCAGTGGAGGGAGGTGATAAGGTGCAGGAGTACTCACAGCCACGTGGTAGCGATAGATGGTACTGTTGACCTTCCCCACTGGGTTTTTCATGTAGTCCTCATAAGCATCTTCGTAGATTTTCTGGGCTTCCTGTATTGCCTGCAGAAATCAGACTTTCTAAGTGAGTTGCAAATCAGTCTCACCCCTGATCCAAGACTTTCACCTTGTGTCCTCGACCTCCAGGGCAAAAAGTTGTGCCTGGTAAACAGGAGTGGTGACTCAAAAGCCAGGAGGGTTTGTGGCCTGGTGGCATTCAGAGGGTCAGAATGTTCATGGGCTCTGTTCTGTGCTTTGGTTAAACACTCTGAGTTGGGGAAGCTCAGTGCCTAAATTTGTTTGCCCTTCTCCCAGGCAATACCCTCTTTTCATACAGCTCCTCTTGATGTTCCTTCCAGGCTGAACCACACCTCCACTTTTTCTGGAACAGAGGAGGCAAAAACTTCATCCTGTTCCAAACTTGTGATAACACAAGCTGTCGTTGGCTCCAGATAAGAATGTCAGAGAGTCTTGCAGGGGAAAGTCTCCTGGAAAGTTTTCCTATGGAACAGCCAGGTCAGTGGGCACTGGAATCCGTAACTACCCCATTATTATCTCAGAGGCTGTTTGCTACTTACCACTTTCTTGCCTATGAAGGCAAATACTCCAGCAGTGACCTCACCTGCAAATATCACCAACAGGCAAGCAAAGAACTGCAGAGGAAGGAGAGAATCTCACGTGAGTGTAGCTTGTTCATGGGGGCTGCCAGCCAGCCCCTTGTCCTCCCCAGGCCTCAACAGCCCACCCTGAACCAAAGCTCCTGAGGAGGCTCTGCACAGGGCTGCCAAGGCAGCTTTCTTGTCACATTCAAACAAAGGGGAAATGGTAAAGATGTGGCTCAGAGGGAGCTTCAGGAAAATCAGGGAATAATTTCAGGGCATACATCACAAAGGACAAGCAAGGGCACCTCTGCACGTATGCCATCTCTGCAGCAGCATGGTGGCTGCTGAGTCCAGAGAAACTGGATTAGCCAATAAAAGGACATAAGACCTTTCAGGTGTTGGACTGTAAAGATCTTTCCATTAATGACACCAAGCACTGAATGCTTTGGATGGTTTCCCTGCACAGCCCAGGCCCTGGAAACCTTTTACTCACTGTTCCAATTAAGCACTGGGACTCCCGCGCTGCTCCACAGCACCCGAAAAATCCAACTGCTGACATGATGGCCCCTGCTCCCACCAGTACATAGAGTCCTGTGGAAATCAGAGCCAGGCAACAGTTTCAGAAGGTTTCTCTCCCCAAAGCCTGCTACCTATTTCATCAGCCCCACCCATTTACAGGTATAACAAGGTTTCTAGCTCTCACAAAACTGGTTACACACAAAAGGTTCTATGACCACAGGAGGAGAGCAATACTTTCTTCAGAATTATAGGAGAATTAAATAAAACAATTTGAGATTAACTCAGCTGGTTAGAGCATGGTGCTAAAAACACCCACTTTGCAGGTTTGATTCCTGTAAATGGATGGGCTATTAGTTAGGAGTTGGACCTGATGATCCTTGTTCGTCCGTCCCTTCCGACTGAGAATATTCTGTGATAAGAATCTGTGACTTCCACCTTCCTAGTTTGCTGTCCCAGGGACAGCTCAGTGCAGAAAGAAGAAGCCCCCTACCATCCAGAACCTCCTTACACCTCTGCAATAAGCAATGTAAGGCAAAAAAGCCCCAGCTTTGCTAGATGTCTTATTTCTGGGAAACCTGGGGCTGGAAATGTGCTGTACTGCTCTGCAGTGGGGGAAATGAAAGGAACATGGGAGATGGCAGCATAGCCCCATACAGATCTGGGACCCCAGCTGTAACCTGACACCTAGAATTACTTATTCAACAGGTGTTTCAGTTTGAGTTTTATTTTTTTGTATGGGCTTTATCTAGGAGAAAAAGAAATCAGAGTACAGAGTTTTTCTTTTCTCATTTGTGAATGTACATTTTTTGATCTGTGCTTAGGCAACACTCAGGTTCCTGTGGGGGTCAGCTCCTGCCAGACCACAACCACGGGGCTGTGCCTTGGCTCTGGTACTGTGTTGGTGTAATTCTAGTCCTTGTCCTGTGCAGGACGTACAGAAATCTGCCCTGCTGAGCCACTGGTGGGGAAAAGAGCTGCATCTTCCTTCTTCTCGTGTCGTTCTGGTGAGGGACAGTGGAGCTGCAGGCAGAGTGCACTAGAGGGCACAGTGAGCCTTGTTCCCAGCCTGGACTACCCAAGCTTCCAGTGAGAGCCTTTACTCTGCTCAGTTACCGGTGTAAACATTATTACAAACTCCAACCCAGGGTTAGCAGAGCTGCTGGTATTTGCTGTTAGCAGGCCTTGTGTAACCTGGACTAGAAAATCCTACAGATGACAGTTTGCAATTGCTAGGAAAATGTAAAACCAGTCAGTGTTTTGAGTGCAGAGCTTCCATCCAGCTGCTCTGCCTCACTGGTGCAGCCTGCTGGGGGAAGGCCAACTCCTGCCTGCTGCCCCTTCACTGCCACATCACCCTTCAGTCTCTGTGGCTATCCCAGTCATTGAGGTCCTTCTCCTCCCCACCCTCCCTCCTTCTGCCCCAGTTCCTGCTGAGAGGTACATTCTGATAAAAACAATAAAACAATGACAAGTAATATGGCTTGGCCCTACTAATTGTAATATACACGGTGCTGGGGGGATGCTGTTTGCTGTCTGTGTTGGCAGTGCTTATTCCATGTTTTCTGGATTTTTAATACTCAGCCACCTGTGACTTCCTGGGATGGAGCATTCTTCAGGCTGGTACTTGTACACATATTCACAGCACTGGTTTTTACTGGAGTACAAAGATATTTATGGCTCAGGGGAGAAAGGTCAGCCAGCCCTGGTGGAAGATGAATTGGAAAAGACAAAAAACCCTCGCTCAGGTGCAGAACCTGGTGCTCACCAGCCAAACACCAACACTGCCATTTCCTGGGATCTCCATGGTAACAAACACAGTGTAATTACAAAGATGTTTCCTGGACGTATTCAGTGTGTCACTCCCTACTCCTCTCCCTGTACTTATCAGGCCACTTAGCAAAGATAAATTTGAGTAAGGAGACAGGAAAGGAGTCTTCCCATTTCTTTTTGTTATTTGCAGCTAGGAAAGACAAAGCTCCATGAGTCTGGGGGTGAGACCACTTTCAGGAATTCAGATTTGCATTTGTCAGAGAAACAGCCTGAGCATTTCACTCGCATGACTCAGAGCTAAACCACTACCTCAATGAGAACTTCCCTTTTAAGGCGTGTTACAGGAAGAACTCACACCACTCACTAAACAAAGCTGAGCCCCACAGCTGAGCCAGCCAGGAGTTAAAATCCACTGTCTTTGATCTTCTGCTCAGGAGAGCTCATCCCACTTTGTCCTTTCTCAGCCTGGGACTACCACTTGCTGATACCCAGCTATTTCTAGATAGAAAATAATGTTGACACTTAAAATTTCCACAAAAATAATGATATTTTTACTTTTCTATTATATATACACACATGTAATCTTTCACACAGGAATGAAACTCGTGATTTTGGGGTTGTCCTGAGGCCAGGACTTGGCCCCGCTGATCCTTGTGGATCCCTTCCAATTCTGAATATTCCATGAGACACATGAGGAATAGCTTGAAAAAAATTCAAAGGGGCCAAGTTCCTTCTCAGCTTGCACTGAGAGGTTTCCCAGTACCCACATCCAGGGATGCTCAGTGGAACATGACTTCCAGGAAGGATGTCTGTCAGAAATGGAAATGTTATAATTTATGGCTTAAACATCTTCATTAAGGACTTTTGTCTATTGTAGCAAAACTGTATTACAAAAGCTGCAGAGAAGACCACCACCTCCTGACCAAGGCCCTGCCCACGACTCGAGGTCAGATAGAGTGGCTCAGCTCATTTCTGGGGATACATTCACACAGGGATCCAGCTCAGCACCTTCGCGGTGGAGACCGCAGCCCCGGGGCTACCAGCGGCCAGGCTGGCTCAGAGCCTCGCACCAAAGGGCGGGAGGAGGAGAGGTTTTGGTGGGTGGTAAAAAAACCCCTCTGGTCAGAGGCAGTGAAGGGCCATCCCCCACTGGGCACAGGAGCCCAGCTGTGCGCCCTGCACCCCGGGAAAAGCCACATCCCCGCGGGGGACAGCAGAGTCAGGGCCCGTCCCAGCTCCCCAGAGGGGTCCCCAGACCCTGCCCCGAGCACTGCACATGATGAGACAGATCCAGAGCCTTGCGAGGGACACTGGCAAAGCCAGCCCCCCTCAGGAGGCACGGGGGCGTTCCCACCTGCCCAAAACCTTTATTAATCCACTGGATTCTAGACTTTGGGACGGCAGAGGACGCTCCTCACCCAGAGGAGCCGATGGAGGGGAGCAACGAGACACCCTTGGGACCCTCGGGTGGGTGATATACTTCCACCTAAATCCTGTCACTCTTTCCCTGGTCGTGCCCCTCCTGCCTATTCTTTTTCTATTTCTTTCTCTTCTCTTTCTTTCTCTTTGCCTCCTTTACTATTAAATAAAATATATCAATTTTTTGGCACCAACATCTAACCTCGTTTGGTTTTAATAATGTTTTTTGGGTAGATTTTGAACATTTCTGGGTTTGATCCATTTTATTGACAGACTTAGTTTTCTTTCCTCTTCTGTGTTTAAGCTGGTTTCTAACAATATCAAAGCTGTAGATGCAGAAATATCCTGGATGGTGTAAGTATGTAAGAAGGATCTGGTATTTCTTTTCCTAGAGGGCTGTACACAGCCATGTAGGCATGTTCACCTTCTTGATAAGAACAGAGCTAAATTTAAAGTGAGACTCTCCAGAGAGGAAAAAAAAAGCAAAGTGTGGCAATGTCTGGCACACAGCCCTTGGAATCCTAGCCTTACCTAAAGGCAAGCACTGAGAGCAGTCAGGGTCAGCAGTGTAAATCCAGACATTTGGTGGTTCACATCACACCTTTCCTTGCAATAGTATCCAGTGTCAGAAGTACCTCAGCTTCACTAAAACCCATTCCTTCCTAAAAAGCAGGATGGAAAGCCTTAATCAGCTTCTATTCATCAGCACTTCCATTGTAAAGTACAAAGCCTTGGCATGGCCTCCAACTTGGCATCTACAGCACAGCAGGGAAACAAAACGAAAGTCAGTTTATAGCCACAAAATGGAACAGGTTTGAGAGCTACATACTGACACAGAAAATTCACCACAAAGCTCAACGTGGCGTAAAGAAGTGTCAGGTCAGGGTAGAGAGCTTGTTTGGGTGAGTGGAAAATGATGAGAAGACTGTCCAGCTGCAGCTTTTTGTCCAGCAGAAGGAATAAAGTACAAGGTGGAAAGGAAGCAAAGGTTTGTGGCCTTTGTGAATTTTTTCCTCTCACCTCTTGTTGCCTCTGTTCATTTCCTGCAATTCTGCTCTTTGGTCTGTGTGTGCTCACAAAGAGGAGAGAGGGCTGGCACCTAAACTGAGAGCAGGGAATGCAGAGAGCAGGAACGCTGCTGTGGCATCGACGAGGGCCAAACTGGCCCCAGAGACAGAGCTCTGCCATCTGTGATTGCCCACACTTGGGATATTTACTCCACCTGCATTTAGGAGCCACGAACAGGTCACTCTCAGCCCCTGAATGCAAGGGGATGAAGAGGCACATTCCAAAGATTAAAAATCCATGTGCAAATCTGACAGAAAATTGGTTGATTTAGGCAGACACAGCCAGTACACTGATTACTGAGGGGGTTCTGAAGGAAATAGGGGCTTCTTTATAACCACAAGAGGAAGAAAAACATGTCACAGGACTGGGGATTTTTGAACAGAGCCTATTCTCTTAATATTTTTTTTTCTTTTTGGTGAGGAAATATTGAGGTTTTGGGGTGTGGTTTGTTTGTTTTGCTGTGCTGACATACCACATACCCCACAGGCCCCCAGTTTTTTTACAGATGTGAAGACAAATGAAGACTTCTCCTTTTAGCAGTGAGTCAAGTGAGAGAACACCTGATAACAAATTGATTTCCCTTCTGGCTGTAATGTAGTGTAAGAGGGGAACCCCCTTCTTCTGCCATTGTTTTACTTTGCAAAGACAAATTTGGAAAGCCATAAAGCAGCAGCTTTTATGTATATTTGATCTTTTGAGTCATCCCATGGGGAAAATCATTCTTTCCTGAAAGGAAATTGTCGAATGGGGGTATTCCCTGTGAAAATTCTAACAGGAGGGATTCCCATCTTCTATCAGACTCTGCTTTGCAATTACAAGGGGAATTAAAATGTTATCTGGCAGTCTCAGAGCATCCTGTGGCTCCCAGTAGTGAAGAATGGCAAATCCACGACTCAGCAGATCTCTGGATCAGCCTCGGTGCTGGTGGCACACAGCTCTTCCCTAAGATACTGTCTCCTCTGGAGATAAGGACACATCCCTCCTAGGGCTGCACTTGGAGACAGGAGATCTGCAAGTCTGAAAAAGCACCTTAAAAAGGATCAGGGGATTCTGTGTGTTATTTCTGAATGAATAAACCCTCTGTGATTAGCAATGATAGAGAATTCCATCTCTTTAGACCAGATAGAAGGATGGAATTTTATAGCTACTGGCTGCAATATATTTTGTGTATATCAAGAGTGAAGGAAGGAACAGCCTGGGCTGGAAGAGGTGTAATTCCAGACTCTGGAAGAGAACCCACTCCCACAGCTACTTTTGTTTGTTTGTTTGTTTGTTTGTTTTTCCCCAAGTCTTACTGAAGGTTTGAGGCACAAATACCTGCCAAAGAGCAGGAGCAGACAAACACACCCTGTCTCTGTCTGGCTTTATTTCACATGGGTTTCTTGTTTACCTGGCTGCTATGGGCACTTTCCATTTGAAATAATTCTCCTTTTTTTTTTTCCCCTCTCTTTTGGGCTGAGTAAATAACACTGAACAAACCCCCAACTGTTCCTACTCCACAGAGAGAACAAGCAGCTCTGTTCTGGGGGTGAGGGACCCAGCAGCAGGGATGGCAGAGCCCGGGACCCAGACAGGGCTTGAAGGGATTTTCCTGGGGTTGTGTGTTCCTTGCAGCCCGGGGGGCAGATGCCCTCCTCCACGGAAGGACTGAAGCTCTCCAGCCCTTAGGAGAGCACCAAGGAACTTCTAGCACAGACACACTCCTGGAAAATATGAGGAACACACGTAGGAGTTGGAAAAAAAAAGTCTAGACAAGGACAGTTGTGTGTGTGGCACCAAACTCAGCTCCTGAAACAGGCTTGTTACTAGAAATTTCCATTGTATATTTATTTATAAAACACATTTACAGAACTGGACAAAAACTGCAGAGGCCTCTAAGGTGACATGAATTTCTGGAGAAGTGGAACATACCTTTAATTTGAGCATAATGGATATATCTGATTAAGTGTCTGGGTGAATTCAGCAGAGATTTCATGGTTAATCTTCCTAGAACCACTAAAGCATTACAGGCACCAGCCAGTTTGGAGACTTCTGCTGATGTACAAATCCTGAATTTCAATTTAAAAGCAGCCTCACTGTAACATTCCAGTCTAGTTCCTCCCTTTCCCACAGAACATGAGCCCTTGCTACATATCTTGCTCACATGCATCCCAGAACCCTAAATAATTATGGCCCAGATTCACTCGAGGCAGTGAGTTCCCAAAGCTGTTCCAAAGGCTCAGTGGCAGTGGCAGTGTCTGCCACCCCCAGAGACTGCTCTGAACTCAGGTGTCACCAGCACACCTGTGCCAGCTGGAGCTGTCCTACCCTGGCTGAACTTCACAGCCCCCGTGGCAATGGATTCTACCATTTAATGGTGTGAATAGAGTAAGAAAACTCCTCACATGGGAGATGTTCGGAGTGCACACTGTGGTCAGAACCACATGGTCAAATGTCTTGGTACTTCTTCTAGTTTTATTGCATCCTTTTTGACTAGCACCACAGAGCATTCAGGAGTGCACTGCAAATGTACACAATGACATTAAGATTTTTCAACTGGATTCCCATTTCCTTTCTTCATATTTCCTGACATTTATATGCCTGTTTGGCTGCAGTAAGCAAAGCACTTTGTTGTCAAGAGCAACTGATAGTGAGTCTAAGATCATGTTCATGTGTGGTTGTAGCTAATTTAAAGTCTGTCAGTGTTTGTACTGCTTACATTATCTGTTACCACTTGCATCACTTTGTTGATACTGTATTTCTTCTGCCTTTGTAATGCTCAGTCATTTGGCATTCTGAAATCCTCTTGTGATTCTCTGCAATCCTCTCTAGATTAGGACACTCTGGATAATCCTGTGTGTGCATGAGCCAGCTCAATCCAAACCCTCCTGAAGATGTTTTTGAACTGAGAAGCCCCCAAAAGGAGCCTGAGGGCTTTTTGGTTGCTGGTTTGTTTTTTTTTTTCCAGCAGACAAAACACTTTTCTCTTAATGGCTTCAAAGTGAATGGTCCAAATGTATTTACAGCTCTGTCAGAGCAAAACACAGCAGAGGACATTTCCCTTACAGGAGTTGTAATGTTATACTGATTTGCATGTTTTGTAGAAACTGCTTCAAAGCATGTAGAGCTCTCTTAAAGAGACTGTGTGAGAAAGGAGCCTGAGCAACCCTGGAGTGTGGGGTGCTGCTCCAATAAGAGGAATCATGGAATCATGGAATGGTTTGGGTTGGAAGGGTCCTGATAGATGATGTAGTTCCAGCCCCCTGTCTTGGAACACCTTCCACTGTCCCAGGCTGCTCCAAGCCCTGTCCAGCCTGGCTTTGGACACTTCCAGGGATCCAGGGGCAGCCACAGCTGCTCTGGACACCCTGTGCCAGGGCCTCAGCACCCTCTGAGGTTATACATTAATGTAACCAGCCACGTCCAGGGGGCATCCAGGGATGGGAAGCACCTTGATGCCCTTTTCCTTCCCTCAGGACCAGTGGCAGGTTTATCCCCAGTCACCTCCTGCAGGTGGCTCTTTCCAGAGAGCTCCCAGTGTTGCTGTGGTGAGCTCTGGGCTGGGCCTGGGCAGCCTGACCAGAACAGGGACTTCTGGAGCCTGGGTGCCCCCCAAGGGGGCTCAGGGCACCCTGGGCACTCGGTGCTGGCAGGGCTTGGCAGTCACAGCAGTGCCACCAGTGAGCAGGAACCTGGGTGGCTTCCAGCTGCCTCGAGGGAGGAGAAGGAAATGGGGTAACTGTGGGTTCAGCTGCTGCTGTGGGGTGGGACTGGCTGACTTTTACACAGCTACAGCAGGAAAAGGAGGGTGGGAGAAGCCACCCAGGAGGACAATTAAATGGGCAAAAAGCATAATGTGCATTATAATGCTTAAGTGATTCAAGAAGAAAAAGCCTCCTGAACCTCAGCATCTTGCAAATATACAGCAATTACCCTGAGGCAGATGGAGAGATTGTCACATCAGGCTAAATTAGTTCGTTTGGTCAGAATTGCCTTTATTCTGTCAGGGGGAATGCCAACTCTCAGGAACTGCTACAAGGTTTTGTGATCCACAACAGAGACCGAAGACTTTAGAACAACTTTCATTTTGAGTAAGGTTTTCTCAAGGGGTGGTGGTGTCATATTTTTAAAGTGAATTTCCATTGCAGCAGCTTCCGTTTTCCACTCAGAAGCCACTATCAGCCTTTTCTAAAGCACTCTTCCTGAGCAGCAGAAAAAGAGAGCTGCACACAAGATGATAGGAAGAAAGACAATTTCATTGCTTAAGTACAGACTAAAAGCCTCTCCAATACATGATGGCAGGATCATTTAATGCTCTTCTTGTGGTTGCACATCTCTACACAGGGGCTGCTTTGCCAACAGCTCTCATTTTAAAGGCTGGCAGAGTTTGAGAGGTGGTGGATTTAGCAGAGAAAAATCCTGTTGACTAAGGGTATAGTGCTTGACTCCAACATACATGAACAGAACTTGAACAAAGAGAGGCACAGGAGCAGAGAACTGCAGTTCACATGGATGGAACTCCAGCCAGCTCCTGTTTGTGTGGGCATCCACTGCTATGGAGAAAAACTACTAATATCCTTCAGCTCCAGACATGACTTCATATCCTAAGGCACGCTCCATCCATGTACCTTTCAAAGCCAGCAGCATCACTCCTGCTCTCACTGACCCCAAGAAAAAGCCACTATCACCCTAAAACCTTTGTCCACAGCTGTTTTGGCCCTGATGGATGCCTGGACCACAGACTGGATCATGGGACTGAAACAGATAGAACACAACAGAGCACAGGAGGGTTGTGAGCTCTGGCTCTGCCGGAGAAACAACATTTCAGGGCTGAGAAAGAGCCACCCAGACCGATTTGTTTGCATTCATCAGGTTTTGTTACCATTCCTGAGGGGGTGTGTTGAGTACACACACTTCACTTTTATTGGTGCTGGCAGGGATGGGACCCTCTGCACTTCATTTCTAAGGAATACAGAGTTTGTCCTGCTTGTTGCCCTTTGTCCACCAAAAGCAGAGATGGAAGAATGGGGGTCTGGAACTGATCCTTAAGAAGTCCCCGTGTCAGTTTTTGCTTCACAAGTGCTCTACTTGCACTCAGAAGCACTTGGTCTGTACTACTGTGCTTCAGTTATTCTTAAAATTAAGAACAGCAGTACTAGAAGGAATTAGAATGGACCAATTAATTGTGAGACAGCAATGCTGACACCTGGGTTCTGACAAGCATCTTACTTCCTTCTGACTGTTGCAGGCCTTCCTGCCCAGTAAAAAACTTCCCAGTCTTGGTACAGGAGTCACCAGAAGGATGAGCAATCCAAGGGAATTCCCTTAATTCCATAGATCTTTTCTCCATTTGATCAGTGCAGTGTCACAGAGAACTCAGATAAAAAGGTATCTGCCAGCTATAGACCTTTTCAGAAATTATCCTTTTTTCTTTCATTTTTTCTCTCTCAAGTGCAGCTAAGAGAGGGCTCTATGAACTCTACCAGAGCTGAAATGCAGCTGAACAGGGAAGGCAAAGTTTTGCTTCACCACTTGAAACACAGGCACAAAAACTGTACTGTGAGATGGAGTAACATAAAAATATATCCCACTGTAGAGGGAACTCCAAAAGCTGAAGAGCTGCTGGAAGAGGATGTACAATTTTAGGAGCCTGCTCCAGTGTAAGATGTGTCTGGTAAAATGGTTGGAAGCTGCGTGGGTCAAAGTGTTCCAATTCCAACCTTTTCTGTTGTAGGTTTTACACTGCAAACTGCAGTGGGGAATATGGATCACCAAACACAAAACCACAAGCAACAGAAAGCTAGGAACACATATGTGCTTGCCCACAGCACTGCTGCCTGTAAGCTGTTCTCCAACCAATAAAAACATCTCAGTGGCTGGAAAAGATGAACAGGCCTGGTTGCCAAGTCATGGCCCAAACTATTCCAGGGGCAGAAAAGACAGCTGGGCTGCTGGTAAAGAACAGGGCTATTTAAGGAGACTCACTCTGGCCTAATGGAAAATGCAAGGATAGAATTATCAATTATTTTACACTAACCCAACATTTCAGATCCAGGAAAAAAACAATCACAAGGAAGCAGAAGAGAGAAGCTGGTTAGATTCGTCTGGCAGCTCAGTCCAGGTACAGAAAAAGCAGAATGTGCTGCCCTTTAGAAGAAAGAAAATTAACTGTTTTTCAGAAGATGGTGATTCTGGAGTGTTTCAGCCTACAAAGCAAACTCCAAATGCACCTGCACTGTTGTTCCAAGCACTGACACAAAGTTGATGTGATCAAAGGGCCTTGGGTTATGACAAGGTGCCACAAAAGCCATCAGTGGAACTGAGATAAAGAAATTATTTTTGGATGTATAGCTAAATGCTGATATTTTAAGTCATACCGCTGATCTGCTTTCTCTTTCAGCCCTCAGGGCAGCTGCTCCTGGTGTGCTGCACAGTGTTCCATATTAAGAATTCCTATGCAAAACCCTGGCTGCCACCCAGAAAGCATGTTGGAGAGCAAACACACAGAGCCAAATAAACAACAGTCCCAGAGACTCTGAGAAAGGCCCAATACACAACTGCCAAGGGGGACTCTGAGCTGAAATCTCCTCGAGAGGGAAAGCTCTTCAGCATGACCTTCAAATGCAGCTTTGTCTGCTGCAAACCCCACTGTAACTGAACTTCTCCCTGTCCTTTTACCACAGCCTTGGTCCCAGACTGTTGGCAGCATCAGCACGGCTGTGCCATCAGATGCTCAGGAGTCACAGCATTTAGCAGGGCTTGTAATGAGGGAGGGAGAACAGCAGAAAACTCTTTGGTTTTCTTTCACAGCAATGCTCTGATCAGTGCCTATTACAAAAAAGGGCAAAATCTTTGCTTTAGAATTCAGTCCAAAGTGCAAGTTTAAAAGAATTCTGAACATCTCTGTGCCCTGTTCCTCAGCACTTCCTCTCACAGTTACATATTTCAGCAGGCAGCTCTATAAATACGTGTGGCAGCCCAAAAGCTGAAAGTCATGGTGTCTGATGAAATTTTTACAAGAACATTCCTCAGGACTTCCCAAAATTAACAACTTTGAACAACTTCTGTAATTTCTATTCGGGGCAGAAGCAGACTATATCTTTTGGAGATTTAAATACACAGGCACCAAAGAATATCTTGTTTACACCGTGTGTTCCAGGCTGTACTGGAGCTGTGGTGCTTACTCACAGCACAGGATGTAGCACTTTCTGCCTTCCAACAAACCAGCAGCACTTGATTTTTAAGGCCAGAACATCCTTTTGTCTTGTTTGCTCTCCTGGGACAAACATAAGTGGATCATGCAGGGAAGCATTCCAATCTACAGCACAAGGAATTCAGTAGGTATAAAGTGGATCTGGAAATGAAGTTGGTGATCTAATATGCTGCTGTCATAGCAGCTCAGATGTAAGAGAAAAAGTAAATCATACTTCCTGGCTCTCTGTGTCAGTGGAGGTGCTGCAGTGTGTTTTACAATAACCCTCAGGTCCCAAACTACATTTTCATCTGAATGATTTCATTCAGCCTCACAAAATCCCAGGGAAACGTTGCTGGACATAACATTCCCCCCATCTATTCCCACACCTGCACAGCCAGTTCTGTGTCTCTAGCCTGGCTGCAGATGTTAAAGAAACCTGGGCCTGGGGCTGTGGTGGATCTGAGTCAAAGCCTCCACTGAGAGCACTGGGGTATTTAAGGTAACTGCACAATCTTGGAGTGACAGGTAACTGCTGGAGGACACCTCTGGTCAACTCCCAGTCCTTCCACCCTGTCAGAGTGGCTTGATGGCCAGGGCAGGACTGGGTATTCACTCACACTTGGCATTTGTAGATGGCGAAAATGTTTGCACCAATGGGATTTAATTGGGTCCATCTCTAGGGGTGATGTATTAAACAGAAAAAAATCCAACTTTTCTGGTGTAAATGTCTGTTACAGTTGCCAGTGACAGAGAGCTGCAGTTGCTGGCAGTCCCAGACAACTGCTGTTTAAGGGTATATATAAATATGAAGCACAGGTCCCAAAAACGCACCTGGAAATCCTAGGGAGAAAAAAGTTATCTTAAATGCTAAAATTAGATGTGACTAATCCCATTCCTGGGCACAGGAACTGGCTGATTCCTGCCCAGGTTGGACAAACAGCTCCTGAGATGACTGAACACCAGGTAGTATCACTTTTCAGCTGTGGAAGGATTTGCTTTGGCACTGTGGTCCCACTGAGGCCTCCACAGGGAGAACTGCTGAGCAGAATTTTGCTGCTGTTCTGGTTCTGGGAACATTCTGAAAGGACACTTGTTGGCTGGCAGCTGCAGATAAAACTCTGGAGGGATATATTGGTGAGCCCCACAAGTCTCTGACCTGTCTCACCTTCTATTCTGAGAGTATTAACACAATTCACTTAGGATATGTGGGGACTGGATCAAATCCAGGAGAAGAGATTAGTTAGGTCTAAGGAAGTGGATGTCAAGCAGAGAAAGGTCAAAAGCCATCACACACATGGAACACAGCACCAGAATATCCAGTTTTGTGTAGGTTAGCCCAGAAATTGTTGACCAAGGTGTGTCACCTGCCCCAGGCTGCAACCAAGGCTGGAGGCCACTGCCCCCCCAGCACTGTAACTTACCCATGAAGAAAAGTTCTGGGGACTTTTTGTCTGTAGCAAACTCTGCCATGGGCCCACCAAACCGCAGCCACAGCCCGAAGGCAATGACAGCCAGTCCTGCCAGCTGCAACACAAACAGAGCAGTCAGGGCTGCAGTGACAAACAGCTGGAGAGCATCACAGTGGTGTCATGGCACCTTGTGCTTTCTTGAAATCCCACAGCTCAAAATTACACTGTCAGAAAATTCATGCAGCACTTGCCAGGGTCTGATAACAACAAATTTCTATTACAGTGCAATGTACTTATTTCTTTCAGCTCTTCAGTGCAGTGGTGCTTCTGAATTTACTAGTGACTCTCAAACCTTGTCAGTCATTTAATTATCAAAACTGGGCCTGAATCATCATGAGAAATGGAGTGGGGCAGGGGACCCCCACCAAAAGTAGGAGGACAAGGATTGTTACTGGGTAGATATCTTGGGTCACAGAAATTACAAACCACTGTTAGATGCTGTCAAGTGCAAGGAAAAAAATCCCTTTAATGTGAACAAGACCAGGTCACAAAGGAGTGTCACAGCATGTTGTTTGACAGAAAAGATCTACAGCTGGAGGTCTCAGCCTCACCACGTGCCAGATCATCAGCCTGCCAGAGAGTGCTGTATGACCTGACAGAGAACTCCAGCATCCCTCAGGAGCGGGGCTGTGTGTCCTGCAGGCAGCTCCAGCATCCCTCAGGAGCAGGGCTGTGTGTCCTGCAGGCTGCTCCAGAATCCCCCAGGAGCAGGGCTGTGTGTCCTGCTGCTGTTCAGGCCCAGAGTCTCAGCCTGTGGCACCTGCACAGCCTGGACAAGGTTCACAAACACCTGCTGCTTCCCATGTTGGTGCCAGCCTGGCACAGTGCTCCCCTAACCTGTCCTGCATTCCCTGGCACGTGATCCATTGGCACAGCTCCACAAGCCAAGAGAGCAGGCGATTGTACAGCTGGAGAGCTCGGGACCATGGCTTTCCTCACAGATGTGTCCTAGCAGAGGGTGAGGGTCCCCTGCCACCCTGTCACAGCATGGGGACCTCCCAGCTGGCAGCCTTGGGCTGCCAGGGCCTCTCCAGGCTGTGGAGTGCCCCTGGCAGTTCGGGATGAATGTCCCAGCCAGCTGAGGAGATGGTTCCTTCCATCTCAGCGAAAAGGCAGATAACAAAACACAGTACTTGTTGCTTTTGAGAAACAAATAACACAAAGCTTTGTCCTTCTGCTGCCTTGCAGCTGCAGCTGGGCAGCAATCACACTGCCCCTCCAGCTCAAGCACAGCAGCACTGTGTCCCCGGAGCATGCAGTGCTGTCACCACGAGGGAACAGCCTTTGGTTTAACTGTGCTTCAAGCATAAAGGAGACAAAAGCCCAAAACTGCTTGGTCCAGAGAGGCTGAACAGGATGACTTTGTGGCTTCTTTCAAAAAGACCCCAGTGAATCAGAAGGAAAGAAAAAGACATTTAAGAAGATAACATTGCTGATTGTTTTCTGGAAAGCTGAAGGGAGAACAGTGCATGTGGGAAAGTGAGAGAAGAGAAAGCGTGAATTCAGCTGCGTGGAACTGTGAGACTATTGAAAAGGTGCAATGGGAGAATGGACACAGCACTCCCTAAATCTCTTGGGGTGATGCAAGGACTTTGTTTTAGGATGATCTTGTAGCAGCTGTTGGCTCCCTATTTGAAATGACATTAGTAAAAAGCACCGTGATGCTGTGAAATGTTTTGCTCACTGCACTGTACTGGGGGAACCTCTCCCAGCCTCCTCCTGCAGCCGCGTGGTTGCTGGGGAAATGATCCCTACTTTAAATGATCAGTTTAGACAGACGCTGTCTCTGCTCAGCAATGTCATCTTACACCGAGCCGGTGCTTTCCCAGGCAGAGCTGCATCTCCCTAGGAGCGAGCAGAAGCCGGGAGCGCTGCCCGGGCGCTCCCGCAGCCTCAGCTCGGGCAGCCGACCCTCAG